>LS990919.1:26555531-26748482 GCA_900464855.2 Musa schizocarpa
ACTGGCCATTTTTCGTTGAGCGAGCGAGTGGCGAGTGGCGGACAATGAGTGAAGTGAGAGGCAACACCGTCCCTGCTATACGAATGCCCCATCCAGCCTTTTGTCACCCGGGGGGTTCCAGGGTGCTGAGATGGATGATGTTTTGCTCTGCTAATGTCAGTCACCGCGGCACGCTAGAACTGCCCAAAAACTGGCGAAAACAGGCCAAAACAGGCCATTTTTGGCTGAGCGAGCGAACGGCGGACAGCGAGCGAAGCGAGAGGCAGCACCGTTCCGACTATACAAATGCCCCATCCAACACTATGCCACCAGGGGAGTTCCAGGGTGCTGAGATGGCTGACGTTTTGCTCCGCTCACGTTGGTCGCCGCGGCACGCAAGAACTGCCCAAAAAGTAGCCAAAACATCCCAAAAACGGGCAAAAACTTGCCATTTTTGGCTGAGCGAGCGAGCGGCGAACTGCGGACAGCGAGCGAAGTGAGAGGTAGCACCATCCCTGCTATACGAATGCCCCATCCAGCCCTGTCACCCGGGTGTTTCCAGGGTGCTGAGATAGCTTATGGTTTGCTCCGCTCATATCGGTCGACGCGGCTTGTAAGAACGGCCCAAAAACTAGCCAAAACTGGTCATTTTTGGCTGGGCGAGAGAGCGGTGAGAGGTGGATAGCAAGCGAAGCGAGAGGCCGCATCGTCCCTGCTATACGAATGCCCCATCCAGTCCTGTGCCACCCGGGGGGTTCCAGGGTGCTGAGATGGTTGACGCTTTGCTCTACTCACATCGGTCGCCGTGGCACACAAGTACTGCCAAAACCTGGCCAAAACCGACCAAAAATGGGCCAAAAATGGCCAGTTTTGGCTGAGGGAGCGAGCGGTCAGCGGCGGACAGCGTGAGTAGCGAGAGGTAGCACCGTCCCTGCTATATGAATGCCCCATCCAGCCGTGTGCCACACCTGGGTTTCCACGGTGCTGAGATGGCTGACGTTTTGCTCCGCTCACGTCGGTCGCCGCTGCTCGCAAGTACAGCCCAAAAACTAGCCAAAACGGCCCAAAAACGGGCCAAAACTGGTCATTTTTGGCTGAGCGAGAGAGCAGCGAGCGACAGACAGCGAGCGAATGGAGAGGTCGCACCGTCCCTACTATACGAATGCCCCATCCAGCCCTATGCCACCCGGCGGGTTCCAGGGTGCTGAGATGGCTGACATTTTGCTTCGCTCACATCGGTCGCCGTGGCAT
Organism: Musa schizocarpa; assembly: GCA_900464855.2. NCBI lineage: Eukaryota > Viridiplantae > Streptophyta > Magnoliopsida > Zingiberales > Musaceae > Musa > Musa schizocarpa. Next base: position 26,556,762 of record LS990919.1, read on the forward strand.
GCAAGTACTGCCCAAAAACTGGCCAAAACTGACCAAAAACGGTCCAAAAATGGCCATTTTTGGCTGAGGGAGCGAGCGGCGAGAAGAGGATAGCGAGCAAAGCGAGAGGCAGCACCGTCCCTGCTATATGAATGCCCCATCCAGCCATGTGCCACTCGGGGGTTTCCAGGGTGCTGAGATGGCTGACGTTTTGCTACGCTGACGTCGGTCGTCGCGGCTCGCAAGAACTGCCCAAAAACTAGCCAAAACGGACCAAAAAGGGGCCAAAATAGGCCATTTTTTGCTGACCGAGTGAGGGGCGAGCGGCGGACAGTGAGCGAAGCGAGAGGCAGCACCATCCCTGCTATACGAATACCCCATCCAGCCCTGTGCCTCCCAGGGGGTTCCAGAGTGCTGAGATGGCTGACGTTTTGCTCCGTCACGTCGCTCGCCGCGGCACGCAAGAACTGCCCAAAAACTGGCCAAAATAGCCCAAAAACTGGCCAAAACTGCCCATTTTTGGCTGAGCGAGTGAGCGGCAAGCGGCGGACAGCGAGCGAAGCTAGAGGTAGCACCGTCCCTGCTATACGAAAGCCCCATACAGCCCTGTGCCACCAGGGGGGTTCCAGGGTGCTGAGATGGCTGAAGGTTTGCTCCGCTCATGTCGGTCGTCGCGACACGCAATAACTGCCCAAAATCTGGCGAATACAGACCAAAAATGGGCCAAAACTGACTATTTTTTGCTGAGCGTGCGAGCGGCGAGCGGCGGACAGCGAGCGAAGTTAGTGTCAGCACCGTCCATGCTATACGAATGCCCCATTGAGCCCTGTGCCACCCGGGGCGTTCCAGGGTGCTGAGTTGGCTGATGTTTTGCTCCGCTCACGTCGGTCGCCGCGACACGCAAGAACTGCCCAAAAACTGGCCAAAACGGCCCAAAAACGGGCCAAAGCTGGTCATTTTTGGCTGAGCGAGCGAGCGGCGAACTACGGACAGCGAGCGAAGCGAGAGGCAGCACCGTCCCTGCTATACGAATCACCCATCCAGCCCTGTGCCACCTGGGGGGTTCCAGGATGCTGAGATGGCTTACGTTTTGCTCCGCTCACGTCAGTCTACGCGGCACGCAAAAATTGCCCAAAATTTGGCCAAAACGGGCCAAAACTGGTAATTTTTGGCTGAGCGAGAGAGCGGCGGATAGCGAGCGAAGCGAGAGGCTGCACCGTCCCTGCTATACGAATGCCCCATCCAGCCCTGTACCACCCGGGGGGTTCCAGGGTGCTGAGGTGGTTGACGTTTTGCTACGCTCACGTCGGTCGCCGCGACACGCAAGTACTGCCCAAAAATTGGCGAAAACGAGCAAAAACTATCCATTTTTGGCTGAGCGAGCGAGCGGCTAGTTACGGACAGCAAGCGAAGTGAGAGGTAGCACCGTCCCTGCTATACGAATGCCCCATCCAGCCCATGCCACTCGGGGGGTTCCAGGGTGCTGAGATGGCTGATGTTTTGCTCCGCTCACGTCGGTCGTCGTGGCATGCAAGAACTACCCAAAAACTGGCCAAAACGGTTCAAAAATGGGCCAAAACTGGACAAAACTGGCCATTTTTTCGTGAGCGAGCGAGCGGCGAACAATGAGCGAAGCGAGAGGAAGCACCGTCCCTGCTATACGAATGCCCCATCCCGCCCTGTGCCACTCGGGGGGTTCCAGGGTGCTGAGATGGCTGACGTTTTGCTTCGGTCACGTCGGTCGCCGCGGCACTCAAGAACTGCCCAAAAACTGGCCATTTTTCGTTGAGCGGTGAGCGGCGGACAGCGAGCGAAGCGAGAGGCAGCACCGTCCCTGCTATACGAATGCCCCATCTAGCCTTGTGCCACCCGGGGGGTTCCAGGGTGCTGACATGGCTGACGTTTTGCTCCGCTCACGTCGGTCGCTGCGGCACGCAAGAACTGCCCAAAAATTGGCCAAAATGGCCCAAAAATGTGAAAAACTGGCCATTTTTCGCTGAGCGAGCGAGCGGCGAGCGGCGGACAGCGAGCAAAGCGAGAGGCAGCACTGTCCCTACTATAAGAATGCCCCATCCACTCCTGTGCCACCCGTGGGGTTCCGGGGTGCTCAGATGGTTGACATTTTGCTCCGCTCACGTCGATCGCCGCAGCATGGATGAACTGCCCAAAAACTGGCCAAAACGGTCCAGAGCGAGAGGCAGCATCGTCCCTGCTATACGAATGCCCCATCCATCCATATGCCACCCGGGGGGTTCTAGGGTGTTGAGATGGCTGACGTATTGATCCGCTCACATCGGTCGCCGCGGAACGGAAGAACTGCCCAAAAACTGGTGAAAACAGACCAAAAAGGGGCCAAAATAGGCCATTTTTGGCTGAGCGAGCGAGCGGCGAGCGGCGGACAGCGAGCGAAGTGAGAGGCAGCACCGTCCCGGCTATACAAATGCCCCATCCAACCCTGTGCCACCCAGGGGTTTTCAGGGTGCTAAGATGGCTGACGTTTTGCTCCGCTCACGTCGGTCGCCGTGACACGCAAGAACTGCCCAAAAACTGGCGAAAACGGACCAAACACGAGCCAAAATAGGCCATTTTTTGCTGAGCGAGCGAGCAGCGAGCGGCGGACAGCGAGCGAAGCGAGAGGCAGCACCGTCCTAGCTATACAAATGCCCCATCAAACCCTGTGCCACCCGGGGGGTTCCATGGTGCTGAGTTGGCTGATGTTTTGCTCCGCTCACATCGGTCGCCGCGGCACGCAAGAACTACCCAAAAACTGGCAAAAACGGCACAAAAAGGGACCAAAACTGGCCATTTTTGGCTGAGCGAGAGAGCGGCGAGCAGCGGACAGCGAGTGAAGCGAGAGGCAGCACTGTTACTTCTATACAAATGAACCATCCAGCCCTGTGCCACCTGGGGGGTTCCAGGGTGCTGAGATAGCTGACGTTTTGCTCCGCTCACGTCGGTCACCGTGGCACGCAAGAACTGCCCAAAAACTTGTCAAAACGGACCAAAAACGGGCCAAACCTAGCCATTTTTGGCTGAGCGAGCGAGCGGCGACCGGCGGACAACGAGCAAAGCGAGAGGCAGCACCGTCCCAGCTATACAAATTCCCCATCCAGCCCTGTGCCACCCGGGGGGTTCCAGGGTGCTGAGATGGCTGACGTTTTGTTCCGCTCACGTCGGTCACCACAGCACGCAATAATTGCCCAAAAACTGGCCAAAACGGCCCAAAAAGGGGCCAAAACTGGCCATTTTTGGTTGAGCGAGCGAGCGGCGAGTGGCAGACAGCGAGCAAAGCGAGAGGCAGCACCATCCCTGCTATACGAATGCCCCATCTAGCCCTGTACCACTCGGGGGGTTCTAGGGTGGTGAGATGGCTGACGTTTTGCTCCGTTCACGTTGGTCGTCGCGGCTTGCAAGAACTACCCAAAAACTGGCCAAAATGGTCCAAAAACGAGCCTAAACTGGCCATTTTTCGCTGAGCGAGAGACCGGCGAGCAGCGGACAGCGAGCGAATCGAGAGGCAGCATCGTCCCTGCTATACGAATGCCCCATCCAGCCCTGTTCCACCCGGGGGGTTCTAGGGTGCTGAGATGGCTGACGTTTTGCTACGCTCACGTCGAACGCCGCGACACACAAGAACTGCCCAAAAACTGGCGAAAACAGACCAAAAATGGGCCAAAACAGGCCATTTTTTGCTGAGCGAGCGAGCGGCGAGCGGCGGACAGCGAGCGAAGCGAGAGGCATCACCGTCCAGGCTATAAAAATGCCCCATCCAACTCTGTGCCTCCCGGGGGGTTCCATCGTGCTGAGATGGCTGACGTTTTGCGCCGCTCACGTCGATCGCCGCGGCACGCAAGAACTGCCCAAAAACTGGCGAAAACGGCACAAATACGGGCCAAAACTGGCAATTTTTGGCTGGGCGAGCAATTGGCGGACAGCGAACGAGCGGCGAGCGGCGGACAGCGAGCGAGCGGCTGACAGCAAGCGAATCGAGAGGCAACACCGTGTTAGGACTCTAGCTATGAGAGTCCTAATTGAGAGGGACATTCATGTAAAACCTACCTAAGCCGACCCCTATTAAAGAGATGAAGAGTCCGGCTAGGGTTAGGAGATTGTTTCTTAGAGATAAATTAGGAGTTGTAAAAAAATAGGAATCTTGATTAGAAGTCTATTAGGAATTGGTTAGAAGGAGTCTTGAGTAGGAGTCTTGAGTAGGAGTCCTATTAGGAGTTAAGAGTTTAGAAACCCTATAAATAGCCATGTATTCCTCCTCTTTTCATAGGCAATAGATGAATCTTTTCTGCAGCCTTTGAGCAGCAACTTGGAGGGAGGAACCCCTATAGAGTTCCAAGGAGGCCGATCCCCTAAAGAGATCAACCCCAAGTTTAGAATCTGCAAGGGTTCTATCACCTGGTATCAGAGCAGCTTTCTTGGCATCTCGCTACCCTTCCATAGCCATCCATCAACCCTCCACAACCGCCCAAAGCAATTCCCACAATTGCTTAAGAGATCGTTGTCAAATTCCACCATCATCTCCACCACCACGGATCATCCTTTGATTTCCCCGTGAATTGCAATAGGTTTTGGTTTTCTACCTTACTACTGCTGCAATTTAGTTATCTTTATTTGAAAATCCTAAAAAAAAATTATTCCTATATTGCTGCATATACTTTTCGTCATAAAGTTTTCATCTCTACGACGAAAGATACATTGCATAATTCCAACCGTATAGCACCATCTGTTTGATCTTGCTACTGTGTTTTTTCTATCCAAATCTCTACGAATTTTTTATGACATCTTTGACATTTCCTAATAGCAGATTCTCTTTGGTTTCATAAAAAAATTCTCAATATAAACCAGTGATCTTTTACGTCTAATCTGCTATACTTAAAAATCTGTGCTGCAGAGAATTTCAGCCGCATATTGTTGCCTTAACCCATCTATTTGCAATCTTTTTTGAATGAAATTTCTTATACACTTCATAAATCATCTTGGTTTCCATCTAAGATTGATCTATAAAGAAATTCATCTCTAAAAACGATTTTGTGTTGCTGCAAATTTTCGTCATAACCTGCTGGAATTTCTCGACGAGAATTTTGCAATCACAACTTGCACCAATTTCCTTGCAATTATACTGCCGAAATTTTCTTGATTAAACTAGATATCCTTGCTTTCATATAAATTGTGTTTTTTCTATCAATTCCCTCCTCAATTCTCTCACGTTTTTGGTGGGAATTACGTCGAGAAACCGTTGTTTCTTCGACGATAATTCTACTCTTACAAGACAGCAAATACTTGCTGCAACTTCCATTGATTTCTACCAAACCTTTGCTACCATCTACCACAGATCCAAAACTTTTATCTATAGCCCTAAAACTCTACCAAACCACACCCTCAACTTGCACCCAAAATAGCCACAAAACAAGCCTAAACAGTAGCCTACATCCACCAATCTACCAACCCTTTCGACCATCAACTCTCTCAACCAATACATACCTTTAACCCGACAACAAAAGAGAGATCTTGATATCACAGATTAGACAGCATATACTATGATATCTGAGGAGGTATTCAATGCTAAATTCGAAGCCTTCGAGGCGAGAATGGAGGATAAGATTGGGATGCTCTTTACCGAACTCAGATTGGGCCGACCACTAAGCCCGAAGAAATCACATCAAGGAGAGAGCTTTACCCAATCGCACCAAGCCTAAAGATATGACTTCCAAGAGAGGAGAAGCTCTATGACCAACCTCAACTATCCATGCATGAGAGTGGACTTCCCTAGATGGGAAGAAGGAGACCCGATTGGTTGGATCTCGCGCGCGGAGCGATATTTTCGGTACCACAAAATCGCAGATGCATCTATAGTGAAAATTGCAGCTATACATCTTGAAGGGGATGATATACAGTGGTTTGACTGGTTTGAACATACTTATGGAGTCTTTTCATGGCAACAATTCAAAGAAGGACTGTTGATATGCTTCAAACCAACCGATTACGAGAATATTGACGGACAACTAGCAAAGATCCGACAAACCTACACCATTCAGGAGTACCAAACCAGGTTTGAAAGGTTATCTAATCAAACTCATGATTGGTCTCAAAAACAGCTATTGAGGACCTTCATTGAGGGCTTGAAGTCGGAGATCCGAGGATAAGTTAAAGTGCGACAACCGTATACGCTTATGGCAGCCATCTCTTTCGCACGACATCAAGAGGAGCAATTGAACCATGAAGCTCGGAGGACTAGGGTCACTCCTCAACCAGTAATATTGAAGCCCTCAGCCCCCCCTACTGTCGGCCAAGTCTCTACACCAAAGAGGTTAACAGGAGAAGAGCTTCGGGAGCGATATGCGAAGGGGTTATGTTGGCATTATGACGAGCCGTGGAGCCATGAGCATTGCTGTAGTAAAGGGAGACTTCTTATGATTGAACCAATATAAGAAGAGGTCATTGAACATTCAGAAGAGAGCCTGGAACATGAAGAAGAAGATACAGAAGAAGAGCCACAATCAATCGAAGTTACGGTACATGCACTAGCCGACTACTTAAACCCGCAAACGATGAAAGTTGGAGGCCTTCTCAAACAACAACCGATCACTGTTCTCATCGACACGGGCAGTACTAATAACTTTCTAAATAGTAAGGTTGCTATCCAGATAGCTTTACCCATTGAGAATTGCAGCAGGTTTGATGTTAAGATCGCCGATGGATGGATTTTGAAGTATGATCGTAGGCGGGCTCCGCAAGAGAAACTATTGCTGCAGAACCAAGAGATAATTGTAGATTTCTTCCTTCTCCCACTTGATGATAATGAGGCCATACTCATAATTAAATGGTTGACAATATTAGGTGATATTTCTTGGAATTTTATACAACTAATTATGAAATTTTATAGTAAGGAGAAACAGGTGATACTGAACGAGAAACATGGGGGCGACGTAACGATGATTTGCACACAAAAAATGGAGAAGATTTTGCATAAAGCATGCCACAGATTTTTGATACAACTTGAGCAGCAAACTAAGGGAGAGCCAATAGAATTTGAAGATCCAAACCTACTTCCTTTGCTTGCTGAATTTTCAGATATATTTGACGAACCTTACAACCTACCTCTTACCCGTCGGCATGATCATTATATAACGATTCTTTCAGACAAACCTCCAGCAAATACTCGGCCATATCAATATCTACATCTCCAGAAGGATGAAACAGAAAGGATTGTAAAAGAGATGCTCAAAACAAGAGTTATTCGGCCAAGTTGCAACCTCTACTCTTCACCGGTGCTACTTGTACGCAAGAAGGATGGAACATGGCGAATATGCATTGATTACCGAGCTTTAAATGACATCACCATCAAGGACAAGTACCCAATACCAGTGGTGGATGAACTTCTTGATGAATTAAAAGGAGCTCGAGTCTTCACGAAGTTGGACCTCCGATCCGGTTACCACCAAATTCAGCATTTATGGATTGTTCTGACGATCCTTCGGGGGAATACTCTTTTTGTAAAGCAACCAAAGTGCAGCTTTCTCCTGCAAAAAGTAGAGTACCTTGGGCATATAATATCAGAAAAAGGAGTGGTAGTAGACCCAGCAAAAATTGAGGCAATGCAAGGCTGGCCGAAACCAACAAACGTGAAATTACTGCGGGAGTTCCTTGGACTAATGGGCTACTACCAAAAATTTGTTAAGGACTATGGGAAGATCAGTGCACCACTCCCTTCTTTACTGAAAAAAGATGCTTTCCAATGGTCGGACAAAGCCGCTGCTGCTTTCGACAAACTTAAGGCAGCCATGACAACGACGCCGGTGCTTGCGCTACCAGATTTCAATAGACCCTTCATCATTGAGGCCGACGCATCTGGAGTCGGAATTGGAGCCGTTCTCATGCAAGATGGTCGACCACTCACATACACTAGCAAGACACTATCTCCCTCCCATCAAAATAAGTCAATATATGATAAGGAGATGCTTGCCATTGTGCGCGCAGCAACGAGGTGGAGACCCTACTTGAATGGTCGACGATTTCAAATTAAAATCGACCATAAAAGCCTCAAGTACTTTTTGGAGCGAAAGATATCATCCCCTGAGCAGCAAAAATGGGTAACAAAACTTCTTGGATTTGATTATGAAATAACTTACAAAAAGGGGAAAGAGAATATTCTTGCAGATGCGCTTTCGCAGCTACCCGAGCAAGCTGAAGTTTCAGCCGTTTCACTTTCGACCAGCGACTTCCTTGAGGATATTAAGATGGAATGGAAGGAAGATTCAGAGACAAGTAAGATTATAAAAAAATTACAGGAAGCACCAAGCTCCATGGCTCATTACAATTGGGACTCAAAAGAATTACACTATAAGGGACGCATTGTGCTTATGATAAATTCTACTTGCATCTTCACGAGCAGATTTTGGACAAAGTTATTCTATATACAGGGTACTAAATTGAAAAGGAGTACGACATATCACCCGCAAATCAACGGCCAGACAAAATTTGTAAATAGGTGCTTGGAGACAGCCCAAAGCCACCCACCAAATATGACTATCCAAGGAGAACTCCAGACCCAGCCAAGTGTCATTATTGATCGACGGATCGTGACTCGACGACGACGACCCACTACTACAGTGCTAATACAGTGGGTGAACCTACCAACAGAAGATGCCACTTGGGAGAACTATGACGACTTGAAGATCAAATTCCCAAAATTCATGAATCGTCAGCCTCGAGGACAAGGCTGATTTGAAGAGGGCGGGTTTGTTAGGACTCTAGCTAGGAGAGTCCTAATTGAGAGGGACATTCATGTAAAACCTACCTAAGCTGACCCCTATTAAAGAGGTGAAGAGGCCGGCTAGGGTTAGGAGATTGTTTCTTAGAGATAAATTAGGAGTTGTAAAAAAATAGGAATCTTGATTAGAAGTCTATTAGGAATTGGTTAGAAGAAGGAGTCTTGAGTAGGAGTATTGAGTAGGAGTCCTATTAGGAGTTCGGGTTTTGAAACCCTATAAATAGCCATGTATTCCTCCTCTTTTCAAAGGCAATAGATGAATCTTTTCTACAGCCTTTGAGCAGCAACTTGGAGGGAGGAACCCCTATAGAGTTCCAAGGAGGCCGATCCCCTATAGAGATCAACCCCATGTTTAGAATCTGCAAGGGTTCTAACACACCGTCCTTGCTATACGAATGCCCTATCCAGCCCTATGCCACCCGGGGGGTTCCAAGGTGCTGAGATGGCTGACGTTTTGCTCCGCTCACGTCGGTCACCGCGGCACGCAAGAACTACTAAAAAACTGGCCAAAACGAACCAAAACGGTCCAAAACTGGCCATTTTTAGTTAAGCGAGCGAGTGGCAAGCGACGGACTGCGAGCAAAGCGAGAGGCAGCACCGTCCCGGCTATATGAATGCCCCATCCAGCCCTGTGCCACCCGGGGGGTTCCAGGGTGCTGAGATGGCTTACGATTTGCTCCGCTCACGTCGGTCGCCGCGGCACGCAAGAACAACCCTAAAACTAGCAAAAATGGCCCAAAAACGGTCCAAAACTGGCCATTTTTGGCTGAGTGAGCGAGCGGCGTGCGACGGATAGCAAGCGAAGCGAGAGGCAGCACCGTCCCTGCTATACGAATGCCCCATCCAGCCCCGTGCCCCCCGGGGGGTTCCAGGGTGCTGAGATGGCTGACGTTTTGCTACGCTCACGTTGGTTGCCGCGGCACGCAAGAACTGCCGAAAAACCAGCCAAAACGGCCCAAAAATGGGCCAAAACAGCTCATTTTTGGCTGAGCCAACAAGCGGCGAGCGGAGGATAGTGAGCGAAGTGAGAGGCAGCACCGTCCCTGCTATACGAATGCCCCATCCAGCCCTATGCCACCCGGTGTGTTCTAGGGTGCTAAGATGGCTGTCGTTTTGCTCTGCTCACGTCAGTCGCCGCGGCACGCAAGAACTGCCAAAAAATTGTTCAAAACGGCCCAAAAACGGGCCAAAACGGGCCACTGTTGGCTGAGCGAGCGAGCGGCGAGTGATGGACAGTGAGCGAAGCGAGAGGTAGCACCGTCCCTGCTATACGAATGCACCATATAGCCCTGTGCCACCCAGGGGGTTCCAGGGTGCTGAGATGGCTGACGGTTCGCTCCGCTCACGTCGGTCGCCGAGACACGCATTAACTGCCCAAAAACTAGCCAAAACTGGCCATTTTTGGCTGAGTGAGCGAGCGGCGAGCGGCGGACAGTGAGTGAAGTTAGTGGCAGCACCGTCCATGCTATACGAATGCCCCATTCAGCCCTGTGCCACCCGGGGGGTTCCAGGGTGCTGAGATGGCTTACGGTTTGCTCCGCTCACATCGGTCGACGCGACTCGCAAGAACTACCCAAAAACTAGCCAAAACGGCCGAAAAAGGGGCCAAAACGGGCCATTGTTGGCTAAGCGAGCGAGCGGCGACCGGCAGACAGCGAGCGAATCGAGAGGCAGCACCGTCCTTGCTACATGAATGCCCCATCCAGCCCTATGCCCCACGGGGGGTTCCAGGGTGCTGAGATGGCTGACGTTTTGCTCCGATCAGGTCGGTCACCATGGCACGCAAGAACTGCCCAAAAACTAGCCAAAACGGCCCAAAAACGAGCCAAAACTGGCCATTTTTGGCTGAGCAAGCGAGCAACGAACGACGGACAGCGAGCGAAGCGAGAGGCAGCACCGTCCCTGCTATACTAATGCCCCATCCAACCCTGTGTCACCCGTGGGGTTCCAGGGTGCTGAGATGGCTTACGGTTTGCTCCGCTCACATCGGTTGACGCGGTTCGCAAGAACTGCCCAAAAACCAGCCAAAACGGCCCAAAAACTAGCCAAAACTGGTCTTTTTTGGCTCAGCGAGCGAGCGGCGAGCGGCGGACATTGAGCGAAGTGAGAGGCAGCACCGTCCCTGCTATACGAATGCCCCATCCAGCCCTGTGCCACTCGGGGGTTTCCAGGGTGCTTAGATGGCTGAAGTTTTGTTCTGATCACGTCGGTTGCCGCGACACGCAAGAACTGCCCAAAAACTGGCCAAAATGGCCCAAAAACTAGCCATTTTTGGCTGAGCGAGCGAGCAAAGCGAGAGGCAGCACCATCCCTACTCTACGAATGCCCCTTCCAGCTATATGCCACCCGAGGGGTTCCATGTTGCTTAGATAGCTGACGTTTTGCTCCGCTCACGTCGGTCGCCGCGGCACGAAAGAACTGCCCAAAGACTAGCCAAAACGGCCCAAAAAAGGGGACAAAACTGGTCATTTTTGACTGAGCGAGCGAATAGCGAGCGAAGCTAGAGGCAGCACCGCCCCTGCTATACGAATGCCCCATGCGGCCCTGTGCCACCCGAGGGGATCTAGGGTGCTGAGATGGCTAATGTTTTGCTCCGCCCACGTCGGTCGCCGTGACACCCAAGAACTGTCGAAAAACTGGCCAAAACGGCCCAAAAATGGGCCAAAACTGGCCATCTTTGGCTGAGCGAGCGAGCGGCGAGCGGCAGACAGCGAGCGAATCGAGAGGCAGCACCGTCCCCGATATACGAATGCCCCATCCAGCCCTATGCCACACGGGGGGTTCCAGGGTGCTAAGATGGCTGACGTTTTGCTCCGCTCACGTCGGTCACCGCTGCACGCAAGAACTGCCCAAAAACAGACCATTTTTGGAAGAGCGAGTGAGCGGCGAGTGACGGACAGCGAGCGAAGCAACATGCAGCACCGTCCCTGCTATACGAATGCCCCATCCAGCCCTGTACCACCCGAGGGGTTCCAGGGTGCGGAGATGGCTCACATTTTGCTCCGCTCACGTCGGTCATCGTGGCTCGCAAGAACTGCCCAAAAACAAGCAAAAACGACCCAAAAATGGGCCAAAACTGGTCATTTTTGGCTGATCGAAAGAGCGACGAGCGGCGGACAGCGAGCGAAGTGAGAGACTGCTCTACCCCTGCTATATGAATGCCCCATCCAGCCCTATGCCACCCAAGGGGTTCTAGGGTGCTGAGATGGCTGATGTTTTGCTCCGCTCACGTCGGTCGCCGCGGCACACAAGTACTGCCCAAAAACTGGCCAAAATCGACCAAAAACGGGCCAAAAATGGCCATTTTTAGCTGAGGGAGTGAGCGGCGAGCGAAGCGAGAGGCTGCACCGCCCCTGCTGTACGAATGCCGTATTCAGCCCTGTGCCACTTGGGGGGTTCCAGTGTGCTGAGATGGCTGATGTTTTGCTCCGCTAACTTCGGTCACCGCGGCACGCAAGAACTACCCAAAAACTGGCCAAAACGGCCCAAAAAGGGCCAAAACTGGTCATTTTTGGTTGATCGAGCGAGCGGCGGACTGTGAGCGAAGCGAGTGGCAGCACCGTCCATGCTATACGAATGCCCCATCTAGCCCTATGCCGCCCGGGGGTTTCCTGGGTGCTGAGATGGCTGACGTTTTTCTCTGCTTACGTTGGTCGCCGCGGCACACAAGAACTGCCCAAAAACTGGCCAAAACGGCCCAAAAACGGGCCAAAACTAGCCATTTTTGACAGAGCGAGCGAACGACGAGCGGCGGAGAGCGAGCGAAGCGAGAGGTAGCACCACCCTTAATATACGAATGCCCTATCCAGCCATATGCCACTCAGAGGGTTAAAGGGTGCTGAGATGGCCGACAGCCATGACAGGCAATAACTGCACAAAAACTGGCCAAAACGGACCAAAAACTGGCCATTTATGGCTGAGCGAGCGAGCGGCGAGCACCGGACAATGAGCGAAGTTACTGGCAGCAACGTCCATGCTATACAAATGCCCCATCGAGCCCTGTGCCACCCGGGGGGTTCCAGGGTGCTGAGATGGTTGACGTTTTTCTCCGATCACGTTGGTCGCCGTGACACGTAAGAACTGCCCAAAAACTGGCCAAAACAGCCAAAAAATGGGCCAAAACTTGCCATTTTTGGATGAGCGAGCTAGCGGCGAACGGCGGACAATGAGCGAAGCGAGAGGCAGCACCGTCATTGCTATATGAATGTCCCATCCAGCCCTGTGCCACCCGGGGGGTTCCAGGGTGCTGAGATGGCTTACATTTTGCTCCGCTCACGTCAGTCGTCGCGGCTCGCAAGAACTGCCCAAAAACTAGCCAATATGGCCCAAAAATGGGCCAAAACTGGTTGTTTTGGCTGAGCAAGAGAGCGGCGAGCGGCGGATAGCGAGCGAAGCGAGAGGCAGCATCACCCCTGCTATACGAATGCCGTATTCAGCCCTGTGCCACTTGGGGGGTTCTAGGGTGCTGAGATGGCTGATGTTTTGCTCTGCTAACATCGGTTGCCGCGGCACACAAGAACTACCCAAAAACTGGCCAAAACGGCACAAAAAGGGCCAAAACTGGTCATTTTTGGTTGAGCGAGCGAGCGACGAGCGGCGGACAGCGAGCGTAGCGAGTGGCAGCACCGTCCATTCTATACGAATGCCCCATCAAGCTCTGTGCCACCTAGGGGGTTCTAGTGTGCTGAGATGGCAGACGTTTTGCTCTGCTTACGTCGGTCGCCGCGGCACGCAAGAACTGCCCAAAAACGGGCCAAAACTAGCCATTTTTGGCTGAGAGAGCGAGCGACGAGTGGCGGATAGCGAGCGAAGCGACAGGCAGCACCGTCCCTCCTATACAAATGCCCCATCCAGCCGTATACCACCCGGGGGGTTCCAGGGTGCGGATATGGCTGACATTTTGCATCGCTAACATCGGTCGCCGCGGCACGCAAGAACTGCCCAAAAACTGGCCAAAAACTGGGGACAGCGAGTGAGCGGTGAATGGGGGATAGCGAGCGAAGCGAGAGGCAGCACAGTCCCTGCTATACGAATGCCTCATCCAGCCTTGTGCCACCCGGGGGGGGTTCCAGGGTGTTGAGATGGCTTACGTTTTGCTCCGCTCACGTCCGTCGTCGCGGCTCGCAAGAACTGCCTAAAAACTAGCAAAAATGGCCCAAAAATGGGCCAAAACTGGTTATTTTTGGCTGAGCAAGATAGCGGCGAGCGGCGGACAGCGAGCGAAGCGATAGGCAGCACTGCCCCTGCTGTACGAATGTCGTATTCAGCCCCGTGCCACTTGGGGGATTCCAGGGTGCTGAGACGGATGACGTTTTGCTCCGCTAACAACGGTCACCGCGGCACGCAAGAACTACCCAAAAACTGGCCAAAACGGCCCAAAACCGGCCAAAACTAGCCGTTTTTGGCAGAGCTTGCGAGCGGCGAGTGGCGGACAGTGAGCGAAGCGAGTGGCAGCACCATCCATGCTATACGAATGCCCCATCTAGCCCTGTGCCACCAGGGGGTTTACAGGGTGCTGAGATGGCTGACGTTTTTCTCCGCTAACATCGGTCACCGCGGCATGCAAGAACTGCCCAAAAAGTGGCCAAAACGACCCAAAAACGGGCCAAAACTGGCCATTTTTGGCTGAGCGAGCGAGCGGCGAACGGGGGACGGCGAGCGAATCGAGAGACAGCACAATCCTTGCTATACAAATGCCTCATCCATCGCTGTGCGACCCGGGGGGTTCCAGGGTGCTAAGATGGCTTACGTTTTGCTCCGCTCACGTCGGTCGTCGCGGCTCGCAAGAACTGCCTAAAAACTAGCAAAAATGACACAAAAATGGGCCAAAACTGATTATTTTTGGCAGAGCGAGAGAGCGGTGAGCGGCGGACATTGAGCGAAGCGAGAGGCAGCACCGCCCCTGCTGTACGAATGCCGTATTCAGCCCTGTGCCACTTGGGGGGTTCCAGGGTGCTGAGATGGCTGAAGTTTTGCTCCGCGGTGGATAGTGAGCGAAGCGAGTGGCGGACAGTGAACGAAGTGAGTGGCAGCACCGTCCATGCTATACGTGTTGAATCTCGGATTTTGTTGATGAAGTCAATTGTCATTTGTTGTCTAATCTATGTGTTGAGATAAGTGTGCAGGATTAACTACGATGAAAGTCAGACAAGCAGTAGGAGTTGCGCTGGAGTCAAGATCATGATCACGTTGGGAGTTCGAGAGTTCGACGGAAGTTCGGACGGTCGTCGGAGGTTCTGCGAGAACAGATCCGAGAAGTCCAGAAGCTTGCCAAGCGAAGCTCGTCGGAACTAGCCAAGTGGATCGTTGCAAAGTCCAGGAGTTTGCCGGATGTCCGCAGAAGAATCACCGAGGGTTCATCGGATGATCGACGGAAGTTCGCCGGAAACTCGCCGGAAGAAGCGATTGACGCATCGGAGCAAAGCTGCAGAAGTTGTCTTAGATTTAATCGTAGTTAGCACGTTGATTAAGCTTGAAAATGGGAGGTGATCCCATTAGCTTAATCTTGGGGCAATTGGGCCCTGAAAAGATTGAAATTGGGCCGAATGGAGCTAACCATTCGGACCCTGATTGCACCAGGCGGTGCAACCGCCTAGGCCAGGAGGTGCAACCGCCAGGGCTGTGTCTCCCAGCGAGACTGGGTGGTGCAACCGCCCCAGCCAAGAGGTGCAACCGCCCAGAGCTCTGTCTTCGAGCTAGACAGGGCGGTGTAACCTCCCTAACAGAGAGGTAGCACCGCTTGAGCTCGGTCTTCGAGCGCAGGCAGAGAGGTGCAACCGTGTAACATCCCTCATTTCTGAATTTTCGTATAAGTTTCTAGTTGTAATGTATGTATCGATTTTAAATTTGATAAAAAGTCAAAGTATGAATCTGAGAACTTATTCATAAGAGTTGGAGGATTTATTCAAACAAAAATCTGTCACGCCCCTCAAAAATATCGACAATATTTTAAAATTTTCATCATAACTAACCCAGGATCCAAGCACACATTTGAGGTCACTAAGAAAACATTCAGATCAAAATTTCACCTCTATAGTCTACAAATTCATAACCCTGTACAATTCATAAACATACCACATATCACTCGATAATTCATACAATCAGAACTCAACTCATCAAAATAATAACCACAATATAAATTCACAAATGGGGAAGTCTATGCAGTCACCAAACCAACGATTACCATAAGATCATATCATTACACGAATATAACTTAACATACCAAAATCCTATACATGAGAGATCCTTTATCTTACACAAAATCCACAGGTTTAGATTCATCGTCACATTTCATAAGATGCAGAGTATCTTATACAACAAATACACATATGCAAACAAGGATCTACCCAAAATCTTCTAAACTTTCCACCGCCTCAGTCCAATCTTAACATTTAAGCAAGCAATATGCTATCCTGAAAAATTTATCAACAAACGGAGTGAGCATAAAGAGCTCAGCAAGTGACTAACATATCCATATCAAAATAATACAACTTCCAAAGAGATACAGTTCCAAAATACAAGGCAGAATATACGATTTCGTAGACATAATATCATTAAGAGCAGAAACACAATTGTCCTTTCAATCTTACATATTTGGTTCCTGACAGATTGGGGCATAGAGTAATTGGAGCATATCAGTAACAAAGGTAACATATCGGAGCTTATCAATGGCATATAAAATGTTCCGAAGCATATCAACGGCATATGGAACATTTCGAAGCAAAATCATCAGTGAATGAAGCATTTCAGAGCATATCAAAAACAAATATCGTACAGAAGCTCAAACGTCGTCCTTGACGTTGCAATCATATCATTCTTATCCAGAGCATGAACAGAAACAACTCACCAAAACTCTGGATGTCATATCAAACATATAGAAGGTGTGGTGGGATCTCAGTCAGAATGTGATTCATTCATTTCTGAATTTTCGTATAAGTTTCTAGTTGTAATGTATGTATCGATTTTAAATTTGATAAAAAGTCAAAGTATGAATCTGAGAACTTATTCATAAGAGTTGGAGGATTTATTCAAACAAAAATCTGAGGACCTATATGTAAATCCTGAGGACCTAATCGTAAATATGTTAAATACAAGGACTAAACTGTAAAATATACAAAAATACAAACTCCACCGCTTAAGCCTCTCTGCCTTCGTTCTTAAGGAAGCAGAGAAGGCAGCTGCGTGGATGATCTGGGAAAGAAAGAAAGAAAGAAGAAGAAGAAGAAGAAGAAGAAGAAGAAGAAGTAGAGGAAGAAGAAATTGGGGCTTTAAGGTTTCTTGCTCAATTCTTCTCATTTAGGGCTAAAATTCTCAAAGGCAAGTGTTCTAACCCCATCCTACAGAATTTTTAGTCTCTGTTTTTATGTTGAATCAAAATAAATTGAAGGATTTCTATTTAGAAACTGATATGTCTCTCTTTGGACATAGAACCATGGATTTTGAAGTTTTCATTTCGGTAAACTAACCCCTATACACTGTTTCAGCTATAAGTTTTAGTACAAAATGTGAATTCGGTCAGGAACTATTTTTTTTGAAAGTAGACTCTTATATCTTCCTTTTGACACTGATTTTGTAGATTTTGGACACCGAATACTTACCCAAACATCTGTTTCAATTGAGCCTATAGACGCTGTAAAACAGGGTTCGAGATTTCTGACCTGTCGATACTAAAATGCCTATAACTCCCTGCTGAAAATTCTGAATTGTACCAAACTGATTTTATTTGAAACTAGACTTGAAAATCTTTCTTTTGACTTATAGTTTGAAAATTTTGGATTTCAATTGCCTACCCTATTGTCTGTTGAATCCGACCCTATAAATTCTGCAAACCAGTGATTGTGTTTTTGACCTTGTGTTACCAAATCAAAGGTAACTCCGCGTTGGGAACCCTGTTTCGTATGAAATTTGTTCCATCAGAATACAGATTGATATATGGTTCGACCATAGTTTTCTTATGGGTATTGGAGCATAATTGATATTCTGAAATATTTGTTTGATGTGCCACTGGAATTCTGTCCGAAATCGAGCTTTGGTCGATTTCGCATATTCTGCTCCGTTCCTTTGGATATTTGAATTCGTTTAACCTTCTTATTGGATTTGAGCTAAATATGATTGCTTGGAAATTCCTGTACACTCTTGTTTTTATTTCATTCCAAATCTGAATACATTTGTGAGAGATTTGTTCTTTGTTTCGTATTGTTTCGAAAAGGCACATGCACGTTCGTTGTTCCGCGTGTGCTTCCGATATATGCTACTTATTGTTAAAACTGCCCTCTTGTACTCTGGTGTATGGGATTGTCTGGACCTTTGCCAGAAATGGTAAAGGGTATGCGCTTATTACCCGCTCCGTGGGGTCCCGCTCCGTGGGATGCGCTTATTACCCGCTCTGTGGGGTCCCGCTCCGTGGGATATGCTTAGAGCCTGCGATGCTCTGCCGGCCCCTCTGACTTCACCTAGACGTGGGTGGAGGGATCTCCCAGACGTGGGAGACTTTTGTCAGGTGGTCATTCAGAAATGGATGAATCACATTCTGACTGAGATCCCACCACACCTTCTATATGCTTGATATGACATCCAGAGTTTTGGTGAGTTGTTTCTGTTCATGCTCTGGATAAGAATGATATGATTGCAACGTCAAGGACGACGTTTGAGCTTCTGTACGATATTTGTTTTTGATATGCTCTGAAATGCTTCATTCACTGATGATTTTGCTTCGAAATGTTCCATATGCCGTTGATATGCTTCAGAACATTTTATATGCCATTGATAAGCTCCGATATGTTACCTTTGTTACTGATATGCTCCAATTACTCTATGCCCCAATCTGTCAGGAACCAAATATGTAAGATTGAAAGGACAATTGTGTTTCTGCTCTTAATGATATTATGTCTACGAAATCGTATATTCTGCCTTGTATTTTGGAACTGTATCTCTTTGGAAGTTGTATTATTTTGATATGGATATGTTAGTCACTTGCTGAGCTCTTTATGCTCACTCCGTTTGTTGATAAATTTTTCAGGATAGCATATTGCTTGCTTAAATGTTAAGATTGGACTGAGGCGGTGGAAAGTTTAGAAGATTTTGGGTAGATCCTTGTTTGCATATGTGTATTTGTTGTATAAGATACTCTGCATCTTATGAAATGTGACGATGAATCTAAACCTGTGGATTTTGTGTAAGATAAAGGATCCCTCATGTATAGGATTTTGGAATGTTAAGTTAAATTCGTGTAATGATATGATCTTATGGTAATCGTTGGTTTGGTGACTGCATAGACTTCCCCATTTGTGAATTTATATTGTGGTTATTATTTTGATGAGTTGAGTTCTGATTGTATGAATTATCGAGTGATGTGTGGTATGTTTATGAATTGCACAGGGTTATGAATTTGTAGACTATAGAGGTGAAATTTTGATCTGAATGTTTTCTTAGTGACCTCAAATGTGTGCTTCGATCCTGGGTTAGTTATGATGAAAATTTTAAACATTGTCGATATTTTGAAGGGCGTGACAAACCGCCTCAGTCAAGAGGTGGCACCGCCTGGGGCTCAGTCTTCGAGCCAGACTCAGGCGGTGCAACCGCCCCTGACAGAGAGGTGCAACCGCCTGGGCTCAGTCTCCGAGCTCTGCCAGGCGGTGCAACCTCTCCAGTCAAGAGGTGCAACCGCCTGATCCCGGAATTCCGGGATTTGATCGTTTTGAGCTCCAAATTTGAATTGGGTTGGGGCCTATAAATACCCCACCCATTCAGCACTGAAATGACACTGATCCACACCGAATTCTTGATCTTTTAAGTGATTCTAAGAGCTCAAACTTGTGTAAAGTCCAAAAGTTCTCCTCTTTCTGTTCTTCAAGTCTTGAGTTGTAAAGAGAGGAGAGAAAGGATCTGTAAGGGTTGTCTCCTGAGCCCGTCAAAAGGAGAGAAACTGTAAAAGGGCAGTTAGCCTTCACCCATTGAAGGAAGGCAGCTAGTTGACGTCGGTGACCTCATCGGAGGAGGAAGCCAAAAGTGGAGTAGGTCAAGACTGACCGAACCACTCTAAATCTCTGGTTTGCTTTTACTTTGAGCACTTTATCATTACTGCAAATCTCCTACATAGCTACTGCCCTCTGCGCTTTTACGAACGAGTCTCTAAGTTCTGATCTTTCTGAATCTGCATTTAGACGTAAAATTACGCTTTGACGTAAAACTGCGTTTAGACGTAAAATTACGCTTAGACGTAAAACTGCGTTTAGACGTAAAACTGCGTTTAGACGCAAAACTGCGTTTAGACGTAAAACTGCGTTTAGACTAAAACTGCATTTAGACGTAAAACTGCACTTAGACGTAAAACTGCACTTAGACGTAAAACTGCGCTCAAACGCAAATTGCGCTTAAACGCAAACTGTGTTTAGACGCAAACTGTGTTTAGACGCAAACTGCGCTTAGACGCAAACTGTGTTTAGACGCAAACTGCGCTTAGACGCAATCTGCGCTAAGACGCAAACCGCGCTTAAATACAAACTGCGCTTAGACGCAATCTGCATTTAGACGCAAACTGCATTTAGACGCAAACTGCGTAAACTACACTTAGATACAAACTGTGAATCGGCTTTTACATCGAAATCAATTTTATCGGACGAACGCAGCTTTCGTTTTTAAATCGCTGAAAAATTTCCGCTGCACTAATTCACCCCCCCCTCTTAGTGCTCTCGATCCTAACAATACGAATAACCCATCTAGCCCTGTGCCGCCCAGGGGTTTCCTGGGTGCTGAGATGGCTGACGTTTTTCTCTGCTTACGTCGGTCGCCGCGGTACACAAGAACTGCCCAAAAATTGGCCAAAACGGCTCAAAAAGGGCCAAAACTAGCCATTTTTGGCAGAGCGAGCGAGCGACGAGCGACGGAGAGCGAGCGAAGCGAGAGGTAGCACCGTCCTTCATATACGAATGCCCCATCCAACCCTGTGCCACTCAGAGGGTTAAAGGGTGCTGAGATGGCCGACAGCTGCGACAGGCAATAACTGCACAAAAACTGGCCAAAACGGACCAAAAACGGGCAAAAACTGGCCATTTATGGTTGAGCGAGCGAGCGGCGAGCAGCAGACAGTGAGCGAAGTTAGTGGCAGCAACGTCCATGCTATACAAATGCCCCATCAAGCACTGTGCCACCCGGGGGGTTCCAGGGTGCTGAGATGGCTGACATTTTGCTCCGCTCACGTTGGTCATCGCGGCATGCAAGAACTGGCCAAAAATTTGCCAAAATGGCCCAAAAATTGGCTAAAACTGGCCATTTTTGGCTGAGCGAGCGAGCGGCGAGCGGCGGACAGCGAGCGAAGCGAGAGGCAGCACCGCCCCTGCTGTACGAATGCCCCATTCAGCCCTGTGCCACCCGGGGGGTTCCAGGGATCTGAGATGGCTGACGTTTTGCTCCGCTAACATCAGTCGCCGCGACACGCAAGAACTACCCAAAAACTGGCCAAAACATCCAAAAAATTTGCCAAAACTGGTCATTTTTGGTTGAGCGAGCAAGCGGCGAAAGGCTGACAGCTAGTGAAGTGAGAGGTAGCACTGTCCCTGCTATACGAATGCCCCATCCAGCCTTGTGCCACCCGGAGGGTTCCAAGGTGCTCAGATGGCTGACGTTTTGCTCTGCTCACGTCGGTCACCGCGGCACACAAGAACTACCCAAAAACTGGCCAAAACGAACAAAAAAAGGGCCAAAACTGGCCATTTTTAGTTGAGCGAGCGAGTGGCGGGTGGCGGATTGCGAGCGAAGCTAGAGGCAGCACCGTCCCGGCTGTACGAATGCCCCGTCCAGACCTGTGCCACCCAGGGGGTTCCAGGGTGCTAAGATGGCTGACGTTTTGCTCCGCTCACGTCGGTCACAGCGGCACGCAAGAACTGCCCAAAATCGGGCAAAAACTAGTCATTTTTGGCTGCGCCAGCTAGCGGCGAGCGGAGGACAGCGAGCGCAGTGATAGGCAGCACCGTCCCTGCTATACAAATGCCCAATCCAGCCCTGTGCCACCCGGGGTGTTCCAGGGTGCTGAGATGGCTGACGTTTTGCTCAGCTCACGTCAGTCGCCACGGCACGCAAGAACTGCCCATAAACTATCCAAAACGGCCCAAAAATGGGCCACTTTTGGCTGAGCGAGCGGCGGATAGCGAGCGAAGGGAGAGGTAGCAACGTCCCTGCTATACGAATGCCCCATATAGCCCTGTGCCACCCGGGGGGTTCCAGGGTGCCGAGATTGCTGACGGTTCACTCCGCTCACGTCGGACGCCGCGACATGCAATAACTGCCCAAAAACTGGCCAAAACGGACCAAAAACGAGCCAAAACTAGCAATTTTTGACTGAGCGAGCGAGCGGCGAGCGGCGGACACCGAGCGAAGTTAGCGGCAGCACCGTCCATGCTATACGAATGCCCCATCGAGCCCTATACCACCAGGGGGGTCCAGGGTTCTGAGATGGCTGACGTTTTGCTCCGCTCACGTCGGTCGTCGCGAAATGCAAGAACTGCCCAAAAACTGGCCAAAACAGCCCAAAAACGAGCTAAAACTGGCCATTTTTGGTTGAGCGAGCGAGCGGAGAACGGTGGACCGCGAGCGAAATGAGAGGCAGCACCGTCCCTGCTATACGAATGCCCCATCCAGCCCTATGCCACCCGAGAGGTTCCAGGGTGCTGAGATGGCTTATGGTTTGCTCCGTTCACATCGGTCGACGTGACTCGCAAGAACTGCCCAAAAACTAGCCAAAACGGCCAAAAAACAGGCCAAAACTTGTCATTTTTGGCTAAGCGAGAGAGCGGCGAGCGGCGGACAGCGAGCGAAGCGAGAGGCCTCACCATCCCTACTATACGAATGCCCCATCCAGCCCTGTGCCACCCGGGGGGTTCCAGGCTGCTGAGATGGCTGACAATTTGCTCCTTTCACGTCGGACGCCACGGCACACATGTACTGCCCAAAAAATGGCCAAAACGACCAAAAACGAGCCAAAAATGGCCATTTTTGGCTGAGGGAGCGAGCGGCGAGTGGCGGACAGCGAGCGAAGCGAGAGGCAGCACAGTCACTGCTATATGAATGCCCCGTCCAGCCATGTGCCACCAGGGGTGTTCCAGGGTGTGAGATGGCTGATGTTTTACTCCACTCACGTCGGTCGTCGCGGCACGCAAGAACTGCCAAAAAACTGGTCAAAATGGCCCAAAAACCGACCAAAACGGGCCATTTTTGGATGAGCGAGCGAGCGGCAGACAGCGAGTGAAGCGAGAGGTAGCACAGTCCCTGCTATACGAATGCCCCATACAGCCCTGTGCCACCAGCGGGGTTCCAGGGTGCTGAGATGGCTGACGGTTCACTCCGCTCACGTCGGTCACCGCAACACGCAATAACTGCCCAAAAACTGGCCAAAATGGACCAAAAACGGGCCAAAACAGACTACTTTTGGCTGAGCGAGCGAGCGGCGAGTGGCGGACAGCGAGCGAAGTTAGTGGCAGCACCGTCCATGCTATACGAATGCCCCATCGCCCTGTGCCACCTGGGGGGTTCTAGGGTGCTGAGATGGCTGACGTTTTGCTCCGCTCACGTCGGTCGCTGCGGCACGCAAGAACTGCCCAAAAACTGGCCAAAACAGCCCAAAAACGGGCCAAAACTTGTCATTTTTGGCTGAGCGAGCGAGCGGCGAACGGCGGACAGTGAGCGAAATGAGAGGCAGCACCATACCTGCTATACGAATGTCCCATCCAGCCCTGTGCCACCAGGGGGGTTCCAGGGTGCTGAGATGGCTGACGTTTAGCTCCACTCACGTCGGTCGCCGTGAGACACAATTACTACCCAAAAATGGCCAAAATCGACCAAAAACGGGCCAAAAATGGCCATTTTTGGCTGAGGGAGCGAGCGACGAACAACGTGCAAAGCGAGAGGCAGCACCATCCCTGCTGTATGAATGCCCTGTGCCACCCAGGGGTTTCCAGGGTGCTGAGATGGCTGACGCTTTGCTCCGCTCACGACGGTCGCCGCGGCTCGCAAGAACTGCCGAAAAACTAGCCAAAGCAGCCCAAAAACGAGCCAAAACTTGCCATTTTTGGCTGAGCGAGCAAGCGGCGAACGACGGACAGCGAGCTAAGCGAGAGGTAGCACCGTCCCTGCTATACGAATGCCCCATCCAGCCCTGTGCCACCCGGGGGGTTCCAAGGTGCCGAGATGGCTAACCTTTTGCTCCGCTAACGTCAGTCGCCGTGGCACGCAAGAACTGCCCAAAAACTGGCGAAAACGAATGAAAAACGGGCCAAAACAGGCCATTTTTGGCTGAGCGAGCGAGCGGCGGACAGCGAGCGAAGTGAGAGGCAGCACCGTCCCTGCTATACGAATGTCCCATCCATCCCTCCACCATTCGGAGGGTTCTAGGGTGCTGAGATGGCTTAGGTTTTGCTCCGATCACGTCGGTCGCCGCGGCACGGAAGAACTGCCCAAACCCGGCGAAAATGGACCAAAAATGGGCCAAAATAGGCCATTTTTGGTTGAGCGAGCGAGCAACGAGTGGCGGAAAGCGAGCGAAGCGAGAGGAAGCACCGTCCCTGCTATATGAATGCCCCATCCAGCCTTGTACCACCCGGGGGGTTCTACGATGCTGAGATGGCTGGCGTTTTGCTCTGCTCACGTCGTTTGCTGCGGCACGCAAGAACTACCCAAAAACTGGCCAAAACGGCCCAAAAATGGGCCAAAACTGGCCATTTTTCACTGAGCGAGCAAGCGGCGAGCGGCGGACAGCGAACGAAGCGAGAGGCAGCACCGTCCATGCTATACAAATGCCCCATCCAGCCTTGTGCCACCCGGGGGGTTCCAGGGTGCTGAGATGGTTGACGTTTTGCTACGCTCACGTCGGTCACCGCGGCAAGCAAGAACTACCCAAAAACTGGCCAAAACGGCCCAAAAATGGGCCAAAACAGGCCATTTTTCGCTGAGCGAGCGAGCGGCGAGCGGCGAGCGACGGACATCGAGCGAAGCAAGAGGCAGCACCATCCCTGTTATACGAATGCCCCATCCAGCCCTGTGCCACCCGGGGGGTTCCAGGGTGCTGAGATGGCTGAAGTTTTGTTCCGCTCATGTCGGTCGCCGCGGTACACATGAAATGCCCAAAAACCAGCCAAAACGGGCCAAAATTGCCCATTTTTAGCTGAGCGAGCGAGCGGCGAACAGCGGACAACGAGCGAAGCGAGAGGCAGCACCGACCTTGCTATACGAATACCCCATCCAGCCCTGTGCCACCCGGGGGGTTCCAGGGTGCTGAGATGGCTTACGTTTTGCTCCGCTCAAGTCGGTCGACGTGGCTCGCAAGAAATGCCCAAAAACTAGCCAAAACGACCCAAAAACGGGCCAAAACTGGTCATTTTTGGCTGAGCAAGAGAGCGGCGAGCGGCAGACCGTGAGCAAAGCGAGAGGCCGCACTGTCCCTGCTATACGAATACCCCATCCAGCCCTGTGCCACCCGGGGGGTTCCAGGGTCCTGAGATGGCTAATGGTTCGCTCCGCTCACGTCGGTCGCCGCAACACGCAAGTACTGCCCAAAAACTGGCGAAAACGGACCAAAAACGAGCCAAAATAGGCCATTTTTGGCTGAGCGAGCGAGCGGCGAGCGACGGACAGCGAGCGAAGCGAGAGGTAGCACCGTCCCGACTATACAAATGCCCCAACCAACCCTGTGTGACCCGGGGGGTTCGAGGGTGCTGAGACGGCTGATGTTTTGCTCCGCTCACGTCGGTCGACGCGACACGCAAGAACTGCCCAAAAACTGGCGAAAAGGGACCAAAAACGGGCCAAAATAGGCAATTTTTGGCTGAGCGAGCGAGTGGCGGTCTGCGAGCAGCGGACAGCGAGTGAAGCAAGAGGCAGCACCGACCCGGCTATACAAATGCACCATCCAACCCTGTGCCACCCGGGGGGTTCCATGGAGGTGAGATGGCCGATGTTTTGCTCTCCTCACGTCGGTCGCCGCGGCACGCAAGAACTGCCCAAAAACTGGCAAAAACGACACAAAAACGGGCCAAAATAGGCCATTTTTGGCTGAGCGATAGAGCGGCGAGTAGCGGACAGCGAGCGAAGCGATAGGCAGCAACGTCCCTGCTATACGAATGCCCCATCCAGCCCTGTGCCACCTGGCGGGTTCCAGGGTGCTGAGATGGCTGACGTTTTGCTCCGCTCACGTCGGTCGTCGCGGCACGCAAGAACTGCCCAAAAACTGGCCAAAATGGCCCAAAAACCAGCCAACACTGGCCATTTTTGGCTGAGCGAGCGAGCGGCAAGTGGCGGACAGCGAGCGAAGCGAGAGGTAGCACCGTCCCTTTTATACGAATGCCCCATACAGCCCTGTGCCACCAGGGGGTTCCAGGGTGTTGAGATGGCTGACGGTTCGCTCAGCTCACGTCGGTCGCCGTGACACGCAATAACTGCCCAAAAACTGGCCAAAACGGACGAAAAACGGGCCAAAACTGACCATTTTTGGCTGAGCAAGCTAGCGGCTAGTGGCGGATAGCGAGCGAAGTAAGTGGCAGCACCGTCCATGCTATACGAATGCCCCATCGAGCCCTATGCCGCCTAAGGGGTTCCAGGATGCTGAGATGGCTGACGTTTTGCTCCGCACATGTCGGTCACCGCGACATGCAAGAACTGCATAAAAACAGGCAAAAACAGCGCAAAATTGGGCCAAAACTGGTCATTTTTGGCTGAGCAAGAGAGCGGCGAGCGGCGGACCGTGAGCAAAGCGAGATGCCGCACCGTCCCTGCTATACGAATGCACCATCCAGCCCTGTGCCACCTGGGGGGGTCCAGGGTACTGAGATGTCTGTCGTTTTGCTCCACTCACGTCAGTTGCCGCGACATGCAAGTACTGCCCAAAACCGACCAAAAACGAGCCAAAAATGGCCATTTTTGGCTGAGCAATAGAGCGGCAAGCGGCGGACAGCGAGCAAAGCGAGAGGCAGCACTGACCCTGCTATACAAATGCCTCATCCAGCCTTGTGCCACCCGGGGGATTCCAGGGTGCTGAGATGGCTGACGTTTTGCTTCGGTCATGTTGGTCGCCGCAGCTCGCAAGAACTGGCCAAAAACTAGCCAAAACGGACCAAAAACGGGCCAAAACAGGCCATTTTTGGCTGAGCGAGCGAGCGGCGAACGACGGACAGCGAGCGAAGCGAGAGGCAGCACCATCCCTGCTATACGAATGCCCTATCCAGCCCTGTGCCTCCCGGGGGGTTCTAGAGTGCTGAGATGGCTGACATTTTGCTCCGTCACGTCGGTCGCCGTGGCATGCTATACGAATGCCCCATCCAGCCCTGTGCCACCCGGGGGATTCCAGGGTGCTGAGATAGCTTACGTTTTGCTCCGCTCACGTCGGTCGATGCGGCTCGAAGAACTGCACAAAAACTAGCCAAAACGGCCCAAAAACTGGCCAAAACGGGCCATTTTTGGCTAACCGAGCGAGCGACGAGCAGCGGACAGTGAGCTAAGTGAGAGGTAGCACCGTCCCTGCTATACGAATGCCCCATATAGCCCTGTCCACCAGGGGGGTTCCAGGGTGCTGAGATGGCTGACGGTTCGCTCCGCTCACGTCGGTCGCCGCGACACGCAATATCTATCCAAAAACTGGCCACAACAGACCAAAAAGGGCCAAAACTGAACATTTTTGGCTGAGCAAGCAAGCGGCGGACAGTAAGCGAAGTTATTGGCAGCACCGTCCATGCTATACGAATGCCCCATCGAGCCCTGTGCCACCCGGGGGTTCCAGGGTGCCGAGATAACTGGTGTTTTGCTCCGCTCACATCGGTCGCCGCGGCACGCAAGTACTGCCCAAAAACTGGCCAAAACCGAAAAAAAACGGTTCAAAAATGGCCATTTTTGGCTGAGGGAGCGAGCGGCGAGCGGCGGACAGCGAGCAAAGCGAGAGGCAGCACCGTCCCTGCTATATGAGTGCCCCATCCAGCCCTGTGCCACTCAGGGGTTTCCAGGGTGTTGAGATGGCTGACGTTTTACTCGGCTCACGTCGGTGGTCGCGGCTCGCAAGAACTGCCCAAAAACTAGCCAAAACGGATCAAAAATTGGCCAAAACAGGCCATTTTTTGCTGAGCGAGCGAGTGGTGAGCGGCGGACAGTGAGCGAAGCGAGAGGCAGCACTGTCCCTGCTATACTAATGCCCCATCCAGCCCTGTGCCTCCCGGGGGGTTCCAGAGTGCTGAGATGGCTGACGTTTTGCTCCGTCACATCGGTCGCCGCGGCACGCAAGAACTGCCCAAAAACTGGCCAAAACTAGCCATTTTTGGATGAGCGAGCTAACGGCAAGCGACGGACAGCGAGCGAAGCGAGAGGTAGCACCGTCCCTGCTATACGAAAGCCCCATATAGCCCTATGCCACCTGGGGGATTCCATGGTGCTGAGATGGCTGCACTTTTGCTCCGCTCACGTCGGTCGTCGCGACACGCAAGAACTGCCAAAAAACCAGCCAAAACACCCCAAAAACGGGCCAAAAGTGGTCATTTTTGACTGAGTGAGCGAGCGGCGAATAGCAAGCTAAGCGAGTGGCAGCACCGCCCCAGTAATACGAATGCCCCATGCAGCCCTATGCCTCCCGGGGGGTTCCTGGGAGCTTAGATGGCTAACGTTTTGCTTCGTTCACGTCAGACGTCGCGACACACAATAACTACCCAAAAACTGGCCAAAACGGCCCAAAAATGGGCCAAAACTGGCCATTTTTGACTGAGCGAGAGAGCGGCGTGCGGCGGACAGCGAGCGAATCGAGAGGCAGCACCGTCCCTGCTATACGAATGCCCCATCCGGCCCTGTGCCACACGACGGGTTCTAGGGTGCTGAGATGGCTGACGATTTGCTCCGCTCATATCGGTCGCCGCGGCACGCAAGAACTTCCCAAAAACTAGCCAAAACGACCCAAAAATGGGCGAAAGCAGGCCATTTTTGGCTGAGCGAGCGAGCGGCGAGCGGCGGACAACGAGCGAATTGAGAGGCAGCACCGCCCCTGCTATACGAATGCCCCATCAAGCCCTTGCCACCCAAGGGGTTCCAAGGTGCTGAGATGGCTGATGTTGTGCTCCGCTCACGTCGGTCACCACGGCACGCAAGAACTACCCAAAAACTTGCCAAAACGGTCCAAAAATGGGCCAAAACTGGCCATTTTTCGTCTGCGAGCGAGCGGCGAGCGGCGGACAGCGAGCGAAGCTTGAGGCACCACCGTCCATGCTATATGAATGCCCCATTCTGCCCTGTGCCACCCGGGGGGTTCCAGGGTGCTGGGATGCCTGACGTTTTGCTTCGCTCACGTTGGTCGCCGCAGCACGCATGAACTGCCCAAAAACTAGTCAAAACGGTCCAAAAATGGACCAAAACTGGCCATATTTCGCTGAACGAGCGAGCGGCATGTGGCGGACAGCAAGCGAAGCGAGAGGTAGCATCGTCCCTGCTATACGAATGCCCCATCCAACCCTCTGTCACCCGGGGGGTTCCAGGGTGCTGAGATGGCTGACATTTTGATCCGCTCACGTCGGTCGCCGCGGCACGCAAGAACTGCCCAAAAACTGGCGAAAACGGACCAAAAAGGGCCAAAATAGGCCATTTTTGGCTGAGCGAGCGAGTGGCGAGCGACGGACAGTGAGCGAAGCGAGAGGCAGCACTGTCCCGGCTATACGAATGCCCAATCTAGCCCTGTTCCACCTAGGGTGTTCCAAGGTGCTGAGATGGTTGGCATTTTGCTCAGCTCCCGTCAGTCGTCGCGGCACGCAAGAACTGCCCATAAACTGGCCAAAACGCCCCAAAAACGGGCCATTTTTGGCTGAGCGAGCGAGCGGCGAGCGGCGGACAGCAAGTGAAGGGAGAGGTAGCACCGTCCCTGCTATACGAATGCCCCATATAGCCCTGTGCCACCCGAGGGGTTCCAAGGTGCTGAGATTGCTGACGGTTCGCTCAGCTCACGCCGGTCGCCGCGACACGCAATAACTGCCCAAAAACAGGCCAAAACGGACTAAAAACGGGCCAAAACTTGCCATTTTTGGCTGAGCGAGCGAGCGGCTAGCGGCGGACACCGAGCGAAGTTAGTGGTCCATGCTATACAAATGCCCCATCGAGCCCTGTGCCACCCGGGGGTTCCAGGGTGCTGAGATGGCTGACGTTTTACTCCGCTCACGTCGGTCGCCGCGACACGCAAGAATTGCCCAAAAATTGGCCAAAACAGCCCAAAAACGGCAAAAACTGGCCATTTTTGGTTGAGCGAGCGAGCGGCGAACGGGGACAGCGAGCGTACTGAGAGGCAGTACCGTCCCAGCTATACAAATGCCCCATCCAGCCCTGTGCCACCCGGGTGGTTCCAGGGTGTTAAGATAGCTTATGGTTTGCTTCGCTCATATCGGTTGACGCGGCTCGTAGGAACTACCCAAAAACTAGCCAAGACGGCCCCAAAACGGGCCAAAACTAGTCAGTTTTTGCTGAGCAAGAGAGCGGCGAGCGGCGGACAGCGAGCGAAGCGAGAGGCCGCACCGTCCCTGCTATACGAATGCCCCATCCAGCCCTGTGCCACCTGGGGGGTTCTAGGGTGCTGAGATGGCTGACGTTTTGCTCCACTCACGTCTGTCGCCGCGGCTCGCTCGCAAGAACTGCCCAAAAACTAGCCAAAATGGCCCAAAAACAGGCCAAAATTGGTCATTTTTGGCTGAGCGAGAGAGCGGCGAGCGAAGCGAGGGGCCGCACCGTCCCTGCTATACGAATGCCCCATCCAGCCAATGCCACCTGGGGGGTTCCAGGGTGCTGAGATGGCTGACGTTTTGCTCCGCTCATGTCGGTCGCCGCGGCACAAAAGTACTGCCCAAAAACTGGCCAAAACAGTCGAAAAACGGGCCAAAACTGGCCATTTTTGGCTGAGCGAGTGAGCGGCGAACGACGGACAGCGAGCGAAGCGAGAGGCAGCACCGTCCCTGTTATACAAATGCCCCATCCAGCCCTGTGCCACCCGGGGGGTTCCAGGGTGCTGAGATGACTGGTGTCTTGCTCCGCTCACATCGGTCGCCGCGGCACGCAAGTACTGCCCAAAAACTGGCCAAAACCGAACAAAAACGGTCCAAAAATGGCCATTTTTGGCTGAGGGAGCGAGCGGCGAGCGGCGGACAACGAGCAAAGCGGGAGGCAGCACCGTTCCTACTATATGAGTGCCCCATCCATCCCTGTGCCACTCGGGGGTTTCCAGGGTGTTGAGATGGCTGACGTTTTACTCCGCTCACGTCGGTGGTCGTGGCTCGCAAGAACTGCCCAAAAACTAGCCAAAATGGACCAAAAATGGGCCAAAACAAGCCATTTTTTGCTGAGCGAGCGAGTGGCGAGCGGCGGACAGTGAGCGAAGCGAGAGGCAGCACTGTCCCTGCTATACGAATGCCCCATCCAGCCCTGTGCCTCCCGGGGGGTTCCAGAGTGCTGAGATGGCTGACGTTTTGCTCCGTCACATCGGTCGCCGCGGCACGCAAGAACTGCCCAAAAACTGGCCAAAACTGGCCATTTTTGGATGAGCGAGCGAGCGGCAAGCGACGGATAGCAAGCGAAGCGAGAGGTAGCACCGTCCCTGCTATACGAAAGCCCCATACAGCCCTATGCCACCCGGGGTGTTCCAGGGTGCTGAGATGGCTGAAGGTTCACTCCGCTCACATCGGTCGTCGTGACACACAATAACTGCCCAAAAACTGGCCAATACGGACCTAAACTGACCATTTTTGGCTAACCGAGCGAGCGGCGAGCGGCGGACAGTGAGCGAAGTTAGTGGAAGCACCGTCCATGCTATAGGAATGCCCCGTCGAGCCCTATGCCACTCGGGGCATTCCAGGGTGCTGAGTTGGCTGACGTGTTGTTCCGCTCATGTCGGTTGCCGCGACATGCAAGAATTGCCCAAAAACTGGCCAAAACCGCCCAAAAACGGGCCAAAACTGGCCATTTTTGGCTGAGCGAGCGAGCGGCGAACTACGGACAGCGAGCGAAGCGAGAGGCAGCACCGTTCCTTCTATACGAATCCCCTATCCAGCCTTGTGCCACCCGGGGGGTTCCAGGATGCTGAGATGGCTTACGTTTTGCTCCGCTCACGTCAGTCTACTTGGCTCGCAAGAACTGACAAAAACTAGCCAAAACGGCCCAAAAACGGGCCAAAACTGGTCATTATTGGCTAAGCGAGAGAACGACGAGTGGCGGACAGTGAGCGAAGCGAGAGGCTGCACCGTCCCTGCTATACGAACGCCCCATCCAGCCCTGTGCCACCTGGGGGGTTCCAGGGTGCTGAGGTGGCTGACGTTTTGCTCCGCTCACGTCGGTCGCCGCGGCACGCAAGTACTGCCCAAAAACTGGCGAAAACCACTCAAAAACGGGCCAAAACTGGCTATTTTTGGCTGAGCGAGCGAGCGGCGAGTGGCGGACAGCGAGCGAAGTGAGAGGCAACACCGTCCCTGCTATACAAATGCCCCATCCAGCCCTTGTCACCCAGGGGGTTCCAGGGTGCTGAGATGGCTGATGTTTTGCTCTGGTCACGTCGGTCGCCGTGGCATTCAAGAACAACCCAAAACCTGGCCAAAACGGTCCAAAAAAGGGTCAAAACTGGACAAAACAAGCCATTTTTCGTGAGCGAGCGAGCGGCGAGCGAAGCGAGAGGAAGCACCGTCCCCGCTATACGAATGCCCCATCCATCCCTATGCCACCCGGGGGGTTCTAGGGTGCTGAGATGGCTAACATTTTGCTCCGGTCACGTCGGACACCGCGGCACGCAAGAACTGCCCAAAAACTGGCCATTTTTCGCTGAGCGGTGAGTGGCGGACAGTGAGCGAAGCGAGAGGCAGCACCGTCCCTGCTATACGAATGCCCCATCTAGCCTTGTGCCACCCGGGGGGTTCTAGGGCGCTGAGATGGCTAACGTTTTGCTCCGCTCACGTCGGTCGCCGCAACACGCAAGAACTGCCCAAAAACTAGCCAAAATGGTCCAAAAATGGGCCAAAACTGGCCATTTTTCGCTTAGCGAGCGAGCGACGGACAGCGAGCGAAGCGAGAGGCAGCACTGTCCCGGCTATAAGAATGCCCCATCCAGTCCTGTGCCACCCGGGGGGTTATGGGGTGCTCAGATGGCTGACGTTTTGCTCCGCTCATGTTGGTCACCGCAGTACGGATGAACTGCCCAAAAACTGGCCAAAATGGTCCAAAAACGGGCCAAAACTGGCCATATTTCGTTGAGCGAGCGAGCAGCGGACAGTGAGCGAAGCGAGAGGCAGCACTGTCCCTGCTATACGAATGCCCCAACCAGCCTTGTGCCACCCAGGGGGTTCCAGGGTGCTGAGATGGCTGACGTTTTGCTCCGCTCACATCGGTCGCCGCGGCATGCAAGAATTGCCCAAAAACAGGCGAAAACGGACCAAAAACGGTCCAAAATAGGCCATTTTTGGCTGAGCGAGCGAGCGGCGAGCGGTGGACAGCGAGCGAAGCGAGAGGCAGCACCGTCCCGGCTATACAAATGCCCAATCCAACCCAGTGCCACCCGTGGGTTTCCAGGGTGCTAAGATGGCTGACGATTTGCTCCGCTCACGTTGGTTGCCGCGGTACGCAAGAACTGCCCAAAAACTGGCGAAAACGGACCAAACACAGGCCAAAATTGGCCATTTTTGGCTGAGCGAGCGAGCGGTGAGCGGCGGACAGCGAGCGAAGCGAGAGGCAGCACCGTCCTGGCTATACAAATGCCCCATCAAACCCTGTGCCACCCGGGGGGGTCCATGGTGCTGAGATGGCTGATGTTTTGCTCCGCTTACATCGGTCGCCGCGGCACTCAAGAACTGCCCAAAAACAGGCAAAAACGGCACAAAAAGGGGCCAAAACTGCCCATTTTTGGCTGAGCGAGAGAGCGGCGAGCGAAGTGAGAGGCAGCACCGTCCCTACTATACGAATGAACCATCCAGCCCTGTGCCACCCGGGGGTTTCCAGCGTGCTAAGATAGCTGACGTTTTGCTCCGCTCACGACGGTCACCGTGGCACGCAAGAAATGCCCAAAAACTTGCCCAAACGGACCAAAAGCGGGCCAAAACTGGCCATTTTTGGCTAAGCGAGCGAGCGGCGAGCGGCGGACAACGAGCAAAGCAAGAGAAAACACCGTCCCAGCTATACGAATGCCCCATCCAGCCCTGTGCCACCCGGGGGCTTCCAGGTTGCTAAGATGGCTGACGTTTTGCTCCGCTCACGTCGGTCGCCGCGGTACGCAAGAACTGCCCAAAAACTGGCCAAAACGTCCCAAAAAGGGGCCAAAACTGGCCATTTTTGGCTGAGCGAGTGAGCGGCGAGTGGCGGACAACGAGCGAAGCGAGAGGCAGCACCGTCCCTGCTATACGAATGCCCCATCTAGCCCTGTACCACCTGGGGGGTTCCAGGGTGGTGAGATGGCTGACGTTTTGCTCCGTTCACTTTGGTCGCCACGACAAACAACAACTGGCCAAAATGGTCCAAAAATGGGCCTAAACTGGCCATTTTTCGCTGAGCGAGCGAGCGGCGAACAACTAGCGAATCGAGAGGAAGCACCGTCCCTGCTATACGAATGCCCCATCCAGCCCTGTGCCACCCGGGGGGTTCCAGGGTGCTGAGATGGCTGACATTTTGCTACGCTCACGTCGATCGCCGCGGCATGCAAGAACTGCCCAAAAACTGGCGAAAACAGACCAAAAACCGGCCAAAACAGGACATTTTTGGCTGAGCGAGCGAGCGGCGAGCGGCGGACAGCGAGCGAAGCGAGAGGCAACACCGTCCAGGCTATACAAATGCCCCATCCAACCTTGTGCCACCCGGGGGGTTCCATGTGTTAGGATCAAGAGCACTAAGAGGGGGGTTGAATTAGTGCAGCAGATTAAATCGTTGGTTTTTGAAATCGTTGGCACGATAAAAAACTAAACTTGAAAAGTTTGACCTAGACGCGTGTTCGTAGAGAAGTGCATCAAGATTATAAAGTACATAATAAAGTTTGTAGTAAGATAAATTGCGATAAGTAAACGCATACCAGAGATTACTCCAATTTTAGAGTGGTTCGGTCAAATGACCTACATGCACTTGCGATGCCCCTCTTCGATGAGGCTCCCACCTTTCCACTAGCAAATCTCTTGAAAGGGAAGGGCAAATACCCTCTTACAACTCTTTACAAGCGGTTCACTCTCTTACAGATTTTTGAGAAGGAATGAGGTGAACACTAGCAAATTGAAAACAAGACATTCTAAGACTTTTCTAAGACCTTTCTCTCAATCAATTGCTGCTCAAAAAGTTGTAATCTCAGCTGAGATTTGAGGGGTATTTATAGGCCTCAAGAGGATTCAAATTTGGGCTCCAAATTTGAATTCTCGTGGAGTTCCCGATGCTGGCGGTGCCACCGCATGTCAGTGTCAGGCGCTGACAGTGCTGGGCGGTGCCACCGCCTGGCATTGTCAGACGATGACAGTGCTGGGTGGTGCCACCGCCTGGCATTGTCAGACGTTGACAGTGCTTGGCGGTGCCACCGCCTGGCTCTCGGGCACTGGGCGGTGCCACCGCCCAGCTCTCGGGTGTTGGGCGGTGCAACCGCCCAGTCTGGCAGTGCTACCGCCAGACTCTTCGGTTGACTGGTTGGGCTTCAAACTTAGCCCAAACCAAGTCTAATTTTGGGCCCAGTTGGCCCCTAACTAGGATATAGGATTATCTCTTAATCCTAATTCTAATTACATGTTAACTACATAACAAAAACACATCCTATGCAATTTTTCAACCGTGAACGTCGAGTCTTGTTCCGGCGAGCTTTCCGACGAACTTCTCTCGAGGGACTCCCAGCAAGCTCCCGATCTTGTGATGACTTTGATGAGTAGCTGAGCCTTCTCGGTGATCTCCGTGAACCTCCAACGATCTCTTCGGCGAACTTCCGAAAATTCCGACAGGTTCCCGATTTCTTCTCAGTTGGTTCCGGCAGCATCTCCGACGATTCTTCGGACTCTTAAATGTCCATCGAACTTGACTCCGGTATCCTTGCTTTGTGTTCTCTGGTTATCGTAGTTAATCCTGCACACTTAACTCAATAATATAGATTAGATCAATTAACCCATCAATTGATTGTATTATCAAAATCCGAGATTCAACAATCTCCCCCTTTTTTATGATGACAATCAATTGATGACGGAGTTAAACATAACTCCCCTTATCTATATGCCATATTATGAGAAGTTAAAAACACTTGAATTCTATCCTATTAAATTCAAGCATAAATCGATAAGTTCTAACCGTAGAACTTATCGTTATTCTCATTAAGCATAATGTAAATGCGAAACTTCGATGAAAATCCTTTTCAAGTCGAAAGATAAGAGACAAATTTTACTATGACAGGAGATAAATATTTTCAACATGAATTTCATGATATACATGTTTGACATGCTTTCAATATGATCAATCGATCTTGCGATATTCTCAAAGATTTTGCAAGGCATATAAGATATTCATATTACACTAGCTTTTGCAATTCATATAAGTCATGCTATTGAAATGATATAAGTCATCACTTTTCTCCCCCTTTGTCATCAACAAAAAGGGAATGAGACTTGAAGCACATAATTTGTGATTATAACATCAGGAATTTAGCATTGATCAGAAAAATTTTACCATTCAAAGTTAAGTATGCTAAATTCATCTTAAAGGAAAATTCAGCATTCATTCATTTTATCAAATCTCTTCTTTCTATAAAAAATTGTAGATGTACAAGGAAGAGATTGGGATATAAAAAAAATTCAAGTAGTAACTTCAATAAGTTAAGATCATAATTCGAATACAAACCCATTCAAATTCAATTCGTCAACTTGAAACTCATAATCAAGCCATTAATTTCGAGATTCACAAAATATCATAAAATCGTTAGAGAAAGAATACAGCATTAAGATTAATCATTCAAATTTGCCAAAAATACTTATCCTGAATTCAACTTAAAACGAAAAATCAGCATTCATCCAGAAGCATATATCCAGAATTTTAAAAAGATATTTTTCGAAAAATATATTCAAACAAGCTTATTTTCAAGGACAATTTAACATGCCTTGTTCCCTTCTAATAAATTCAAATTGGTCTTCATTTAGGGCTTTTGTAAATATATCTGCTAATTGATGCTTTGTGTCAATGAATTCTAGAACAACATCATTGTTAAGGACATGATCGCGTATAAAATGATGCCTAACGTCGATGTGCTTAGTTCTAGAGTGCTGAATTGGATTTTTAGTAAGATATATGGCACTAGTATTATCACATTTTATGGGAATATTTTTAAAGTGAATTCCATAGTCTTCTAATGTATTTTTCATCCAAACAACTTGTGCACAGCATGCACTTGCAGCAATGTATTCGGTTTCCGTCGTAGATAGTGAACTGAATTTTGTTTCTTGGAAGTCCAAGAAACAAATGCATGTCCTAAAAATTGGCATGTTTCGGATGTACTTTTTCTATCTATCCTGCATCCGCCAAAATCGGCATCCGCATAAGCTATTAAATCAAATTTTTTAGATTTTGGATACCACAATCCTAAATTTGGAGTTCCTTTAAGATACCTAAATATTCTTTTAACACTTTTAAGATGAGATAATTTAGGATTTGATTGAAACCTAACGCAAAGTCCTACACTAAACATAATATCCGGTCTAGTCGCGGTAAGGTAGAGTAGACTACCTATCATTCCCCTATATATTTTTTGATCGAAATTTTCACTATTTTCATCCATATCTAACTTAGTCGCAGTACTCATAGGGGTGTTTATTGCTTTTGAATTATCCATGTTAAATTGTTTTAACAATTCTAATGCATATTTAGATTGGTTAAGAAATATACCATCCTTAAGTTGTTTGATTTGTAATCCTAAAAAGAAAGTTAATTCACCCATTAAACTCATTTCAAATTCATGACTCAAAGATTTGGCAAATGATTCACATAGTGATTCATCCGAAGAGCCAAAAATAATATCGTCAACATAAATTTGCACAATAAGAAAATTATTTCCAAAATGTTTAATAAACAATGTAGTATCAATCTTGCCTTTGGTAAAATTATTTAAAATAAGAAAGGAACTAAGCCTTTCATACGAAGCTCTAGGAGCTTGTTTCAAGCTATAGAGAGCCTTAGTCAATTTGAATATATGATTAGGAAGAAGAGAATTTTCAAATCCGGGGGAGGTTGTTTGACATATACTTCTTCGGAAATAAAGCCATTCAAGAAGGCACTTTTGACATCCATTTGAAACAGTTTAAAATTATAACTACTAGCATAGGCAAGGAGCATCCTTATGGCTTCTAATCGAGTCACGGGAGTGAAGGTTTCTTCGTAATCGATACCTTCTTCTTGGTTGAAACCTTTGGCCACTAATCTAGCCTTGTTTCTAACCACGATACCATTTTCGTCTTGCTTGTTTCTAAAGACCCACATAGTACCAATGACTAAATGGTCACTAGGTCTAGGAACAAGCTCCCACACCTTATTCCTCTCAAATTGATTCAATTCCTCTTGCATTGTAATAACCCAAAAATCCTTTTTTATGGCCTCGTCAATGCACTTAGGTTCGATTTGAGTAAGGAAGTACCACAAAAATTCTTAAAAGAGGAACGAGTTTGAACCCCTTTAGATGTATCCCCTATAATTAGCTCCTTTGGATAAGCATCTATATACTTCCATTCCTTAGGTAAGGAATTTTCGGAAGAAGGTGCATCCAAGTTGCTATTTTGAGGAGGGGGTTCATTTAAATTCAAATTATCAAAACCAAGATCATCATCAAAATCATTTTTCTTTAAATTTGAAACTTCATTAAAAACTACATGAATAGACTCTTCTATTACTAAGGTTCTTTTATTAAAAACCCGAAAATATTTAGAAACAGAAGAGTAACCAAGAAAGATGCCTTTATCGGATTTAGCATCAAATTTTCCTAAGGCATCCCTTTCATTTAAAATAAAGCATTTACAACCGAAAACTTTAAAATAGGAAATATTTGGTTTTTTGTTATTCCATAATTCATAGAGAGTTTTTGATAAGGATGGTTTTATTAGGACTCTATTCATGATGTAGCAAGCCGTATTTACGGCTTCGACCCAAAAATACATAGGTAAACAATGTTCATTTAACATAATTCTTGCCATTTCTTGTAGGTTTCTATTTTTTCTTTCAACTACTCCATTTTGTTGGGAATTTCTTGGAGTTGAGAAGTTGTGATTGTACCCATTAACTTCGCAAAAATTTTGAAAGTCACGGTTTTGAAATTCACCACCGTGATCACTCTGAATTGATGAAATCATGAAGCCTTTTTCGTTTTGAGTGAGTTTACAAAATTTAGAGAAACACTTGAAGCAATCACTTTTGTGAGCTAAGAAATAGGTCCAAGTGTATCTAGAGTAGTCATCCACAATCACAAAAGCATATTTGCTTCCACCTAGACTTGTTGTATCAATTGGTCCAAATAAGTCCAAATGGATCAATTGTAACGGTCTAGTGGTGCTAATTTGATTTTTTGGTTTGAAGCTTGTTTTTATTTGTTTGCCTCGTTGACATGCATTGCATACCTTATCCTTAATAAACTTCATATTCGGAATCCCTCGTACTAATTCTTGAGATGAGATTTTAGATATTGTTTTCATGCTTGCATGGCCTAATCTCCTATGCCAAAGCCAAGTATCATCATTTACGACGGAGAAACACATTTCATTACTTAGTTCATCAAGATTGATGGTATAGACATTATTTTGTTTTAAAGCAATCATAGTCATGTTATGATTTGGTTTTTCAATAATGCACATATTTGATTCAAATCTAACGATATAACCTTTATCGCATAATTGACTAATGCTCAACAGATTATGTTTCAATCCATCAACTAGTAACACATCATCAATAGAAAAACTTGATTTGTTACCTATGGTTCCTTTGCCAATGATTTTGCCTTTGTTATTGTCTCTGAAGGTGACATAGCCTTCGTCCATGCTAGTGAGCTTGGAGAATTGGGATGGATCTCTGGTCATATGCCTTGAGCATCCACTATCAAGATACCATCTCTTGCTCCTAGCATGTGATGGTGTATGTTTCTACAAGAAGGAATTATTTTTAGGTACCCATTTACTTTTGGGTGCCTCAAGAACTAATCTAACTTGTTTATCATGTTGCATAGACTTGATCATGGTTCCTTTAGGAACCCAAATCAATTTGTTCAGACTAATTTTCTTGAATGGACATTGGTAAGTTATATGCCCATATTTGCAACAAAAGTTGCAATTGCTTTGGTGTTGAACATGTAAGATAGGACCTTTAATGAAGGTGGTTGGATTTTGGTGAGTACTTCTCACAAATCCGATTCCACTCCTTTTAGAAACGTGACCCTTATTTGTAACGATCTTGTTTAAGGACTTGCTACCGACCTCGAATTTCTTCAAGGTGTCCTTAAGTACCAAGTTCTCATTTCGGAGAGTTTCTAGATCATGGCATTTAGCACATGGAGCTAGACTATCATGATATTCAGTTTTTAATTTATCAAAATCACAAGTAAGACTATCATGCTCCTTTTTTAGCAATTTGTATTTTCTACTTATTGTCTTACATTCATCAAATAACTCATGGAAGACATTTAATAACTCATGATAAGGTAAATCTGCATTAATTAAATCCGTTACCTCTTCTTCGAAGGCCATTAGGGCGTAATGAGCAACTTGCTCGGTGTTGGACTCCTCTTCTGCAGACGTGCTTGAATCATCCCATGTTGCCTTGAGCGCCTTCTTCTTTGATGCTTTCTTTTTGGCTTGTGGACAATCGTTCTTGTAGTGTCCCGGTTTCTTGCACTCAGAGCAAATTACTTGGTCCTTCTTGTGTTCGAATTTATTTTTTGTATTATTTTTAAATTTGTTCTTTCTTAAATATTTTTTAAATTTTTGAGTCAAAAGTGCAATGTCATTGTCACTGTCCTCATCACTTGATGTTCCTTTCAAATGGTCTTCTTGTGATGTGAGTGCCATATCCTTCCTGTTCTTTGGAAGGGGGTTCTTGAGCTCGTCATGAGCTTGACATGTCATTTCGTAGGTCATTAAAGACCCAATGAGTTCTTCAAGAGGGAATGTTTTAAGGTCTTTGGCCTCTTGAATGGCCGTAACTTTTGGATCCCAACTTTTTGGGAGAGATCTTAAGATTTTAGTTACTAGTTCAAAGTTAGTAAAACCTTTACCAAGAGCTTTGAGTCCATTGATAACATCCGTGAACCGGGTGTACATGTCTCCAATGGACTCACTTGGTTTCATTCGAAAAAGCTCGTAAGAGTGCACAAGGATGTTGATTTTGGACTCTTTCACTCGGCTAGTGCCTTCATGAGTGACTTCAAGAGTTCTCCAAATATCAAAAGCCGAATCACAAATTGAAATGTGATTAAATTCATTTTTATCTAGTGCACAAAACAAGGCATTCATAGCCTTTGCATTTAAAGTAAAATCATTTTTTTCGGATTCATTCCATTCGCTCATCGGAAGAGAAGATTTTTGAAATCCATTCTCAACAATAGACCAAAGCTCAAAGTCTATAGAAATGAGGAAGATCCTCATGCGAGTCTTCCAATATGTGTAATCCAACCCATTAAATAAAGGTGATTGTGCAATAGAATGGCCCTCTTGCATGCCGGAGTAAGCCATCTCTCTTGGGTATTAAACCAAATATGAGAGATAACCTCGCTCTGATACCAATTGTTAGGATCAAGAGCACTAAGAGGGGGGGGTGAATTAGTGCAGCGGATTAAATCGTTGGTTTTTGAAATCGTTGGAACGATAAAAAACTGAACTTGAAAAGTTTGACTTAGACACGTGTTCATAGAGAAGTGCAGCAAGATTATAAAGTACGTAATAAAGTTTGCAGTAAGATAAATTGCGATAAGTAAACGCACACCAGAGATTACTCCAATTTTAGAGTGGTTCGGTCAAATGACCTACATCCACTTGCGATGCCCCTCTTCGATGAGGCTCCCACCTTTCCACTAGCAAATCTCTTGAAAGGGAAGGGCAAATACCCTCTTACAACTCTTTACAAGCGGTTCACTCTCTTACAGATTTTTGAGAAGGAATGAGGTGAACACTAGCAAATTGAAAACAAGACATTCTAAGACTTTTCTAAGACCTTTCTCTCAATCAATTGCTGCTCAAAAAGTTATAATCTCAGCTGAGATTTGAGGGGTATTTATAGGCCTCAAGAGGATTCAAATTTGGGCTCCATATTTAAATTCTCGTGAAGTTCCCGATGCTGGCGGTGCCACCGCCTGTCAGTGGCGGTGCCACCGCCTATCAGTGTCAGAAGCTGACAGTGCTGGGCAATGCCACCGCCCAGCCCAGGCGGTGCCACCGCCTGGCTCTCGGGCACTGGGTGGTGCCCCCGCCTAGCTCTCGGGTGCTGGGCGGTGCAACCGCGCAGTCTGGTAGTGCCATCGCCAGACTCTTCGGTTGACTGGTTGGGCATCAAACTTAGCCCAAACCAAGTCTAATTTTGGGCCCAGTTGGCCCCTAACCAGGATATAGGATTATCTCTAAATCGTAATCCTAATTACATGTTAACTACATAACAAAAACACATCATAAGCAATTTTTCAACCGTGAACGTCGAGTCTTGTTCCGGCGAGCTTTCCGACGAACTTCTCCCGACGGACTCCCAGCAAGCTCCCGAACTTGTGATGACTTTAATGAGTAGCCGAGCCTTCTCGGTGATCTCCGTGAACCTCCAACGATCTCTTCGGCGAACTTTCGAAAATTCCGACAGGTTCCCGATTTCTTCTCGGTTGGTTCCGGTAGCATCTCCGACGATTCTTCAGAATCTTAAACGTCCATCGAACTTGACTCCGGTATCCTTGCTTTGTGTTCTCTGGTTATCGTAGTTAATCCTGCACACTTAACTCAATAATATGTATTAGATCAATTAACCCATCAATTGATTGTATCATCAAAATCCGAGATTCACCACCATGGTGCTGAGAAGGCAGACGTTTTGCTCCGCTCACGTCGATCGTCGCGGCATGCAAGAACTGCCCAAAAACTGGCGAAAATGGCACAAAAACGGGCCAAAACTGGCCATTTTTGGCAGAGCGAGCGAGTGGCGAATAGCGAGCGAAGCGAGAGGCAGCACCATCCCTGATATACGAATGCCCTATGCAGCCCTGTGCCACCCGGGGGGTTCCAAGGTGCTGAGATGGCTGACGTTTTGCTCCGCTCACGTCGGTCACCACGGCACGCAAGAACTGCCAAAAAACTGGCCAAAACGGACCAAAACATGCCAAAACTGGCCATTTTTGGCTGAGTGAGCGAGCGGCGAGCGGCGGATAGCGAGCGAAGCGAGAGGCAGCACCGTCCCTTCTATACGAATGCCCCATCCAGCCCTGTGCCACCCGGGGGGTCCAGGGTGCTGAGAAGGCTGACGTTTTGCTCCGTTCATGTCGGTCACCGCGGCACGCAAGAACTACCCAAAAACCAGCCAAAACGGCCCAAAAAAGGGCCAAAACAGGTCATTTTTGGCTGAGCCAGCTAGCGGCGAGCGGAGGACAGCGAGCGAAGTGAGAGGCAGCACAGTCCCTGCTATACGAATGCCCCATCCAGCCCTGTGCCACCCAGTGTGTTCCAGGGTGCTGAGATGGCTGTTGTTTCGCTCCGCTCACGTCAGTCACCGTGGCACGCAAGAACTTCCAAAAAACTGGCCAAAACGGGCCATTGTTGGCTGAGCGAGCGAGCGGCGAGTGGCAGATAGTGAGCGAAGCGAGAGGTAGCATCGTCCCTGCTATACGAATGCCCCTTATAGCCCTGTGCCACCTGGGGGTTTCCAAGGTGCTGAGATGGCTGACGGTATGCTCCGCTCACGTCGGTCACCGAGAAACGCAATAACTGCCCAAAAACTAGCCAAAACGGGCCAAAACGGGCCAAAAAGGGGCCAATAACTGGCCATTTTTGGCTGAGCGAGCGACCGGCGAGCGGCGGATAGCGAATGAAGTTAGTGGCAGCACCGTCCATGCTATACGAATGCCCCATCGAGCCCTGGGTCACCCGGGGGGTTCCAGGGTGCTGAGATGGCTGACGTTTTGTTCCGCTCACGTCGGTCACCGCGGCACGCAAGAATTGCCCAAAAACTGGCCTAAACAGCCCAAAAACGAGCCAAAACTGGCCATTTTTAGTTGAGCGAGCGAGCGGCGAATGGCGGATAGCGAGCGAAGCGAGAGGCAGGACCGACCCTGCTATACGAATGCCCCATCCAGCCCTGTGCCACCCGGGGGGTTCCAGGGTGCTGAGATGGCTTACGGTTTGCTCCGCTCACATCGGTCAATGCGGCTCGCAAGAACTGCCCAAAAACTGGCCAAAACGGTCGAAAAATGGGCCAAAATGGGCCATTGTTGGCTGAGCGAGCGACCGGCGGACAGCGAGCGAATCGAGAGGCAGCACCGTCCCTGCTATATGAATGCCCCATCCAGCCCTGTGCCCCACGGGGGGTTCCAGGGTGCTGAGATGGCTGACGTTTTGCTCCGCTCAGGTCGGTCGCCATGGCACGCAAGAAATACCCAAAAACTAGCCAAAACGGCACAAAAACAGGCCAAAACTAGCCATTTTTGGCTGAGCGAGCGAGCGGCGAACGGCGGACAGCGAGCGAAGCGAGTGGCAGCACCGTCCCTGCTATACGAATGCCCCATCCAGCCCTGTGCCACCCGGGGGGAT
Source organism: Musa schizocarpa (assembly GCA_900464855.2). NCBI lineage: Eukaryota > Viridiplantae > Streptophyta > Magnoliopsida > Zingiberales > Musaceae > Musa > Musa schizocarpa. Next base: position 26,601,243 of record LS990919.1, read on the forward strand.
CTAGGGTGCTGAGATGGCTTACGGTTTGCTCCGCTCACATCGGTAGACGCGGCTCGCAAGAACTGCCCAAAAACTAGCCAAAACGGGTCATTTTTAGCTGAGCGAGAGAGCGGCGAGCGGCGGACAGCGAGCGAAGCGAGAGACCACACCGTCCCTGCTATACGATTGCCCCATCTAGCTCTGTGCCACCTGGGGGGTTCTAGGGTGCTGAGATGGCTGACGTTTTGCTCTGCTCACGTCGGTCACCGCGGCTCGCAAGAACTGCCCAAAAACTAGCCAAAACAGACCAAAAACAGGCCAAAACAGGCGTTTTTTGGCTGAGCGAGCGAGCGTCGAGCGACGGACAGTTAGCGAAGCGAGAGGTAGCACTGTCCCTGCTATACGAATGCCCCATCCAGCCCTCTGCCAACCGGAGGGTTCCAGGGTGCTTACATGGCTGACGTTTTGCTCCGATCATGTCGGTCGCTGCGGCACGCAAGAACTGCCCAAAAACTGGCCAAAATGGCCCAAAAACTAGCCATTTTTGGCTGAGCGAGCGAGCGGCGAGCGGCGGACAGCGAGCGAAGCGAGAGGCAGCACCATCCCTGCTCTACGAATGCCCCTTCCAGCCCTGTGCCACCCGGGGGGTTCTATGTTGCTTAGATAGCTGACGTTTTGCTCCACTCACGTCGTTCGCCGTGGCACGCAAGAACTGCCCAAAGACCGGCCAAAACGGCCCAAAAAGGGCCAAAAACTGGTCATTTTTGACTGAGCGAGCGAGCGACGAGTGGCGAATAGCGAGCGAAGCTAGAGGCAGCACCGCCCCAACTATACGAATGCCCCATGCGGCCCTGTGCCAACCGGGGGGATCCAGGGGGCTGAGATGGCTAACGTTTTGCTCCGCTCACGTCGGTCGTCGTGACACCCAAGAACTGTCCAAAAACTGGTCAAAACGGCCCAAAAATGGGCCAAAACTAGAAATCTTTGGCTGAGCGAGCGAGTGGCGAGCGTCGGACAGCGAGCAAATCGAGAGGCAGCACCGTCCCTACTATACGAATGCCCCATCCAGCCCTACGCCACACGGGGGGTTCCAGGGTGCTGAGATGCCTGACGTTTTGTTCCGCTCACGTCGGTCGCCGTGGCATACAAGAACTACCCAAAAACTGGCCAAAAATAGCCAAAACTAGCCATTTTTGGCTTAGCGAGCTAGCGGTGAGTGATGGACAGCGAGCGAAGCGAGAGGCAGCACCGTCCCTGCTATACGAATGCCCAATCCAGCCCAGTACCACCTGAGGTGTTCCAAGGTGTGGAGATGGCTAACATTTTGCTCCGCTCACGTCGGTTTCCGTGGCTTGCAAGAACTGCCCAAAAACTAGCCAAAACGGCCCAAAAACGGGCCAAAACTGGTCATTTTTGGCTGATCGAGAGAGCGACGAGCGGCGGACAGCGAGCGAAGCGAGAGGCCGCACCGTCCCTGCTATACAAAGGCCCCATCCAGCCCTATGCCACCCGGGGGGTTCCAGGGTGCTGAGATGGCTGACATTTTGCCCCGCCCACGTCGGTCGCCCCAGCACACAAGTACTGCCCAAAAACTGGCCAAAACCGACCAAAAACGGGCCAAAAATGGCCATTTTTAGCTGAGGGAGCGAGCGGCGGACAGCGAGCGAAGTGAGAGGCAGCACCGTCCCTGCTATATGAATGCCCCATCCCGTCCTGTGCCACCCGGGGGGTTCCAAGGTGCTGAGATGACTGACGTTTTGCTCCACTCATGTCGGTCGCCGCGACATGCAAGAACTGCCCAAAAACTAGCCAAAACGGCCCAAAAACGGGCCAAAACTGGCCATTTTTGGCTGAGCGAGCGAGCGACGAGCGGCGGACAGCGAGCGAACGGACCAAAAACGAGCCAAAACAGGCCATTTTTGGCTGAGCGAGCGAGCGGCGGACAGTGAGCGAAGCAAGAGGCAGCACCGTCCCTGCTATACGAATGCCCCATCCAGCCCTGTGCCACCCGGGTAGTACCAGGGTGCTAAGATGGCAGACGGTTCGCTCCGCTCATGTCGGTCGCCGTGACACGCAATAATTGCCCAAAACCTAGCCAAAACGGACCTAAAACGGGCGAAAACTGGCCATTTTTGGCTGAGCGAGCGAGCGGCGAGCGGTGGACAGCGAGCGAAGTAAGTGGCAGCATCATCCATGCTATACGAATGCCCCATCGAGCCCTGTGCCACTTGGGGGGTTCTAGGGTGCTGAGATGGCTGACGTTTTGCTCCAATCACGTCGGTCGCCGAGGCACGCAACAAATACCCAAAACCTAGCCAAAACGACCCAAAAACAGGCCAAAACTGGCCAATTTTGTTTGAGCGAGCAAGCGGTGAACGGCGGACAGCGAGCGAAGCGAGAGGCAGCATCGACCCTGCTTTACGAATGCCCCATCCGGCCCTGTGACACCCGGGGTGTTCCAGGGTGCTGAGATGGCTTTCGTTTTGCTCCGCTCACGTCGGTCGTCGTGGCTCGCAAGAACTGCCCAAAATCTAGCCAAAACAACCCAAAAACGGGCCAAAACTAGTTAGTTTTGGCTGAGCGAGAGAGCGGTGAGCGGCGGACAGCGAGCGAAGCGAGAGGCAATACCGCCCCTTCTGTACGAATGCCCCATTGAGCCCTGTGCCCCCCGGGGGGTTCCAAGGTGCTAAGATGGCTGACGTTTTGCTCTGCTAACATCGGTCACCGCGGCACGCAAGAACTACCCAAAAACTGGCCAAAACGGCCCAAAAAGGGCCAAAACGGGTCATTTTTGGTTCAGCGAGCGAGCGACGAGCGGCGGACAGCGAGCAAAGCGAGTGGCAGCACTGTCCATGCTATACGAATGCCTCATCCAGCCCTGTGCCACCTGGGGGTTCCAGGGTGCTGAGATGGCTTACGTTTTGCTCCGCTTACGTCGGTCACCACGGCACGCAAGAACTGCCCAAAAACTGACCAAAACTGCCCAAAAACGGGCCAAAACTAGCCATTTTTGGCTGAGCGAGCGAGCGGCGAGTGGCAGACAGCGAGCGAAGCGACAGGCAGCACCGTCCCTCCTATACGAATACCCTGTACCACTTGGGGGTTTCCAGGGTGCGGAGATGGCTGACATTTTACATCGCTAACATCGGTCACCACGACACACAAGAACTGCCCAAAAAATGGCCAAAACGGCCCAAAAATGGGCCAAAACTGGCCATTTTTGGCTGAGCGAGTGAGCGGCGAATGGGGGACAGCGAGCGTAAAGAGAGGCAGCACAGTCCCTGCTATACGAAAGCCTCATCCATCCTTGTGCCACTCGGGGGGTTCCAGAGTGCTGAGATGGCTTACGTTTTGCTCCGCTCACGTCGGTCGTCACGGCTCGCAAGAACTGCCTAAAAACTAGCAAAAACGACCCATAAATGGGCCAAAACTGGTTATTGTTAGCTGAGCGAGAGAGCAGCGAGCGGGGACAATGAGGGAAGCGAGTGGCAGCACCGCCCCTGCTGTACGAATGCCCCATCCAGCCCTGTGCCACCTGGGGGGTTCTAGGGCGCTGAGATGGCTAACGTTTTGCTCCGCTCACGTCTGAGATGGCTGACGGCTCGCTCTGCTCACGTCGGTCGCCGAGACACGCAATAACTGCCCAAAAACTAGCCAAAACGGACCAAAAAGTGTCCAAAACTGACCATTTTTGGCTGAGTGAGCGAGCGGCGGACAGCGAGCGAAGTTAGTGGCAGTACCGTCCATGCTATACGAATGCCCCATCGAGCCCTGTACCACCCGAGGTGTTCCAGGGCAATGCGATGGCTGACGTTTTGCTCCGCTCACGTCGGTCGCCGCGGCACGCAAGAATTGCCCAAAAACTGGCCCAAACAGCCCAAAAACGGGCCAAAACTGGCCATTTTTAGCTGAGCGAGCGAACGGCGAACGACGGACAGCGAGCGAAGAGAGAAGCAGCACCGACCTTGCTATACGAATGCCCCATCCAGCCCTGTGCCACCCGGGGGGTTCCAGGGTGCTGAGATGGCTTACGGTTTGCTCCGCTCACATCTGTCAACGCGGCTCGCAAGAACTGCCCAAAAACTGGCCAAAATAGAGGAAAAACGGGCCAAAACGGGCCATTGTTGGCTGAGCGAGCGAGCGGAGACCGGTGGACAGCGAGCGAATCGAGAGGCAGCACCGTCCCTGCTATACGAATGCCCAATCCAGCCCGGTGCCCCACGGGGGGTTCCAGGGTGCTGAGATGGCTGACGTTTTGCTCCGCTCAAGTCGGTCACCGTGGCACCCAAGAACTGCCCAAAAACTAGCCAAAACTAGCCATTTTTGGCTGAGCGAGTGAGCGGCGAACGGCGGACAGCGAGCGAAGCTAGAGGCAGCACCGTCCCTGCTATTCGAATGCGCCATCCAACCTTGTGTCACCCCGGGGGTTCCAGGGTGCTGAGATGGCTTACGGTTTGCTCCTTTCACATCGGTTGACGCGGTTCACAAGAACTGCCCAAAAACTAGCCAAAACGGCCTAAAAACTGGCCAAAACTGGTCATTTTTGGCTGAGCAAGAGAGCGTTGAGTGGCGGACAGCGAGCGAAGCGAGAGGTAGCACCGTCCCTACTATATGAATGCCCCATACAGCCCTGTGACACCTGGCCAGGGTGCTGAGATGGCTGATGTTTTGCTCCGCTCACGGCGATCGCCGCGGCTCGCAAGAACTGCCCAAAAACTAGCCAAAACTGACCAACAACGGGCCAAAACAGGCCATTTTTGGCTGAGCGAGCGAGCGGCGAGCGGCGGACAGTGAGCGAAGCAAGAGGCAGCACCGTCCCTGCTATACGAATGCCCCATCCAGCCCTGTGCCACCCGGGGGTTTCCAGGGTGCTTAGATGGCTGACGTTTTGCGCCGATCACGTCGGTTGCCGCGATACACAATAACTCCCCAAAAACTAGCCAAAATGGCCCAAAAACAAGCCATTTTTGGCTGAGCGAGCGAGCGGCGAGCGACAGACAGTGAGCGAAGCGAGAGGCAGCACCATCCCTGCTCTACGAATGACCTTTCCAGCCCTATGCCACCCGGGGGGTTCCATGTTGCTTAGGTAGCTGACGTTTTGCTCCGCTCACGTCGGTCGCCGCGGCACACAAGAACTGCCCAAAGACTGGCCAAAACAGCCCAAAAAGGGGCCAAAACTGGTCATTTTTGACTGAGCGAGCGAGCGGCGAGCGGCGAATAGCGAGCGAAGCTAGAGGCAGCACCGACCCTGCTATACGAATGCCCCATGCGGCCCTGTGCCACCCGGGGGGATCCAGGGTGCTAAGATGGCTAACGTTTTGCTCCGCTCACGTCGGTCGCCGCGACACCCAAGAACTGTCGAAAAACTGGACAAAACAGCCCAAAAATGGGCCAAAACTGGCCATCTTTGGCTGAGCGAGCGAGCGACGAGCGGCGGACAGCGAGCGAATCGAGAGGCAGCACCGTCCCTGATATACGAATGCCCCATCCAGCCCTGTGCCACACGGGGGGTTCCAGGGTGCTGAGATGGCTGATGTTTTGCTCCGCTCACGTTGGTCGCCGCGGCACACAAGAATTGCACAAAAACTGGCCAAAAAGGCCCAAAAACGAGCCAAAACTAGCCATTTTTGGCTGAGCGAGCGAGCGGCGAGTGACGGACAGCGAGGGAAGCGACATGCAGCACCGTCCCTGCTATACGAATGCCCCATCCAGCCATGTACCACCCGAGGGGTTCCAGGGTGCGGAGATGGCTCACATATTGCTTTGCCCACGTCGGTCGTCATGGCTCGCAAGAACTGCCCAAAAATGGCCAAAACACTCCAAAAACGGGCCAAAACTGGTCGTTTTTGGCAAATCGAAAGAGCGACGAGCAGCGGACAACGAGCGAAAAGAGAGGCCGCACCGTCCCTGCTATACGAATGCCCCATCTAGCCCTGTGCCACCTGGGGGGTTCCAGGGTGCTGAGATGGCTGACGTTTTGCTCCGCTCACGTGGTCGCCGCGACATACAAATACTACCCAAAAACTGGCCAAAACTGACCAAAACGGGCCAAAAATGGCCATTTTTAGCTGAGGGAGCGAGCGACGAGCGGCGGACAGCGAGCGAAGCGAGAGGCAGCACCGTCCTTGCTATATGAATGACCCATCCCGCCCTGTGCCACCCGAGGGGTTCTAGGGTGCCGAGATGGTTAACGTTTTGCTCCACTCACGTCGGTCACCGCGGCTCACAAGAACTACCCAAAAACTAGCAAAAACGGACCAAAAACGGGCCAAAACAGGCCATTTTTTGCTGAGCGAGCGAGCGGCGAGCGGCGGACAGTGAGCGAAGCAAGAGGCAGCACCGTCCCTGCTATACGAATGCCCCATCCAGCCCTGTGCCACCCGGGCGATACCAGGGTGCTGAGATGGCAGACGGTTCGCTCCGCTCACGTCGGTCGCCGCGACACGCAATAACTGCCCAAAACCTGGCCAAAACGGACCAAAAATGAGCGATAACTGGCCATTTTTGGCTGAGCGAGTGAGCGGCGAGCGGTGGACAGCGAGTGATGTTCGTGGCAGCACCGTCCATGCTATATGAATGCCCCATCGAGCCCTGTGCCACCCGGGAGTTTCCAGGGTGCTGAGATGGCTGACATTTTGCTCCACCCACGTCGGTCGCCGAGGCATGCAAGAACTTCCCAAAAACTAGCCAAAACGGCCCAAAAACGGGCCAAAACTGGCCAATTTTGGTTGAGCGAGCAAGCGGCGAACAGCGGACAATGAGCGAAGCGAGAGGCAGCACCGACCCTGCTTTACAAATGCCCCATCCGGCCCTGTGCCATCTGGGGGGTTCCAGGGTGTTGATATGGCTTACGTTTTGCTCTGCTCACGTTGGTCGTCGCGGCTCTCAAGAACTGCCCAAAAACTAGCCAAAACAACCCAAAAACGGGCCAAAACTGGTTATTTTTGGCTGAGCGAGCGAGCGGCGAGTGGCGGACAGCGAGCGAAGCGATAGGCAACACCGTCCCTCCAATACGAATGCCCCATCCAGTCCTATACCACCCGGGGGGGTTCTTCCAGGGTTCGGAGATGGCTGACATTTTGCATTGCTAATATCGGTCGCAGTGGCACGCAAGAACTGCACAAAAACTGGCCATTTTTGGTTGAGCGAGCGAGCGGCGAACGGGGGACAGCGAGCAAAGCGAGAGGCAGCACAGTCCCTGCTATACGAATGCCTCATCCAGCCCTATGCCACCCGGGGGGTTCCAGAGTACTGAGATGGCTTACGTTTTGCTCCGCACACGTCGGTCGTCGCGGCTCGCAAGAACTGCCTAAAAACTAGAAGAAACTGCCCAAAAATGGGCCAAATCTGGTTATTTTTGGCTAAGCGAAAGAGCGGTGAGCGGCAGACAGCGAGCGAAGTGAGAGGCAGCACCGCCCCTGCTATACGAATGCCGTATTCAGCCCTGTGGCACTTGGGGGGTTCCAGTGTGTTAAGATGGCAGACGTTTTGCTCCGCTAACATCGGTCGCCGCGGCACGCAAGAACTACCCAAAAACTGGCCAAAACAGCCCAAAAACGGGCCAAAACTAGTCATTTTTGGCAGAGCGAGCGAGCGGCGAGTGGCGGATAGCGAGCGAAGCGACATGCAACACCATCCCTCCTATACAAATGCCCCATCCAGCCCTGTACTGTTGAATCTCGGATTTTGATGATGAAGTCAATTGTCATTTGTTGTCTAATCTATGTGTTGAGATAAGTGTGCAAGATTCACTACGATGAAAGTCAGACAAGCAGCAGGAGTTGCGCCGGAGTCAAGATCATGATCACGTTGGAAGTTCGAGAGTTCGACGGAAGTTCGGACGGGAGGTTCTGCGAGAACAGATCCGAGAAGTCCAGAAGCTTGCCAAGCGAAGCTCGTCGGAACTCGCCAAGTGGATCGTCACAAAGTCCAGGAGTTTGCCGGATGTCCGCAGAAGAATCACCGAGGGTTCATCGGATGATCGACGGAAGATCGCTGGAAACTCGCTGGAAGAAGCGATTGACGCATCGGAGCAAAGCTGCAGAAGTTGTCTTAGATTTAATCGTAGTTAGCATGTTATAAAGCTTGAAAATGGGAGGTGATCCCATTAGCTTAATCTTGGGGCAATTGGGCCCCTGAAAAGATTGAAATTGGGCCGAATGGAGCTAACCATTCGGACCCTGATTGCACCAGGCGGTGCAACCGCCTAGGCCAGGAGGTGCAACCGCCAAGGCCGTCTCTCCCAGCGAGACTGGGCAGTGCAACCGCCCCAGCCAGGAGGTGCAACCGCCCAGAGCTCAGTCTTCGAGCTAGACTGGGCGGTGCAACCTCCCTGACAGAGAGGTAGCACCGCCTGAGCTCGGTCTTCGAGCACAGGCAGAGAGGTGCAACCGCCTCAGTCAGGAGGTGGCACCGCTTGGGGCTCAGTCTTCGAGCCAGACTCAGGCGGTGCAACCGCCCCTGACAGAGAGGTGCAACCGCCTGGGCTCAGTCTCTGAGCTCTGCCAGGCGGTGCAACCTCTCCAGTCAAGAGGTGCAACCGCCTGATCCCGGAATTCCGGGATTTGATCGTTTTGAGCTCCAAATTTGAACTGGGTTGGGGCCTATAAATACCCCACCCATTCAGCACTGAAAAGACACAGATCCACACCGAATTCTTGATCTTTTCAGTGATTCTAAGAGCTCAAATTTGTGTAAAGTCCAAAAGTTCTCCTCTTTCTGTTCTCCAAGTCTTGAGTTGTAAAGAGAGGAGAGAAAGGATCTGTAAGGGTTGTCTCCTGAGCCCGTCAAAAGGAGAGAAACTGTAAAAGGGCAGTTAGCCTTCGCCCATTGAAGGAAGGCAGCTAGTTGACGTCGGTGACCTCGTCGTTGGAGGAAGCCAAAAGTGGAGTAGGTCAAGACTGACCGAACCACTCTAAATCTCTGGTTTGCTTTTACTTTGAGCACTTTATCATTACTGCAAACCTCCTACATAGCTACTGCCCTCTGCGCTTTTACGAACGAGTCTCTAAGTTCTGATCTTTCCGAATCTGCATTCAGACGTAAATCGGTGTTTTCGTACGATCTTTACACTGGAATTTACGCTTACGTTTTGATTCCATTTATAACTGCAAATTGCGTTCTGCGTATTCATAAAACGGTTTTCAAAGTTCAAAACTGCTTTTAGACGTAAAACTGCATTTAGATGTAAAATAACGCTTTGACGTAAAAACTGCGTTTAGACGTAAACTGCGTTTAGACGCAAAACTGCGTTTAGACGTAAAACTGCGTTTAGACGTAAAACTGCATTTAGACGCAAAACTGCGTTTAGACGTAAAACTGCGTTTAGACGCAAAACTGCGTTTTGACGTAAAACTCGACTTAGACGTAAAACTGCACTTAGACGTAAAACTGCGTTTAGACGCAAACTGCGCTCAGACGCAAACTGCGCTTAAACGCAAACTGTGTTTAGACGCAAACTGTGTATAGACGCAAACTGTGTTTAGACGCAAACTGCTCTTAGACGCAAACTGCGCTTAGACGCAATCTGCGCTTAAATGCAACCTGCGCTTAGACGCAATCTGCATTAGGACGCAAACTGCATTTAGACGCAAGCTGCGTAAACTACACTTAGATACAAACTGTGAATTGGCTTTTACATCGAAATCGTTTTTATCGGACGAACGCAGCTTTCATTTTTAAATCGCTGAAAGATTTCCGCTGCACTAATTCACCCCCCCCCCTCTTAGTGCTCTAATCCTAACAATTGGTATCAGAGCAAGGTTAACTCTCTAACGGATTAAAACCCAAGAGAGATGGCATACGCCGGAAACCAAGAGGGGCATTCTATTACACGTCCACCCATGTTCAGTGGAACGGACTACTCCTACTGGAAGACCCGAATGAGGATCTTTCTTATTTCTATGGATTTTGAACTGTGGAACCTTGTTGAAAACGGATTTTCAAAGTCTTCTCTTCCAATGATCGATTAGAATGAATTGGAAAAGAAGGCTTTCGCTCTTAATGCAAAGGCTATGAATGCCTTATTTTGCACACTTGATATAAACGAGTTTAATCGTGTTTCAACTTGCGAAACTGCATTTGATATTTGGCACACACTTGAAGTGACCCACGAGGGCACAAGTAGAGTGAAAGAGTCAAAAATCAATCTGTTGCTGCATTCTTTTGAACTTTTCGAATGAAACCGAAAGTGAAACCATTGGCGACACATTTACCCGTTTCACGGATGTCGCCAACGGTCTAAAAGGACTCGGAAAAAAAGTTTTTCGGATTTTGAACTCGTAGAATAAGATACTAAGATCCCTTCCTAAAAGTTGGGATCCTAAAGTCACTGCTATTCAAGAGGCAAAAAGATCTGCGCAACTTCCTCTTGAAGAACTAATCGGGTCAATAATGACCTACGAAATGACTTGCAAAGCTCATGAAGAGCAAGAAGACATCCTTCCAAAGAACAGGAAGGATATGGCACTTAAAACTTCTGAATGCCACTTGAGAGAAAACTCAAGTGATGAGGACTGTGATGATGACTTGGCACTTTTAACAAGAAAGTTTAAGAAATTCTTCAAAAGAAACAAGTTTAAGAATGATGCGTAAACTTGAACCCAAGAAGGACCAAGTGATCTGCTATGAATGTAAAAAGCCGGGACACTACAAGAGTGATTGTCCCCAAGTCAAAAGAAGAACATCAAAGAAGAAGGCTCTTCAAGCAACATGGGATGACTCGAGCGCATATGAAGAAGAGGAGTCCAACACCGAGCAAGTTGCTCATTACGCCTTAATGGCCATCGGAGAGGAGGTAACGAATTTATTAGATGCTGATTTATCTTTCGATGAATTATTAAATGCCTTCCATGACTTATTTGATGAATGCAAGATTATCAATAGAAAATACAAATTGCTAAAAAAGGAGCATGATAGTCTTACTTGTGATTTTAATAAGTTAAAAATTGAATATCATGATAGTTTAAATTCATGTATCAAATGTCATGATCTAGAAACTTTTCAAAAAGAAAACTTGCTACTTAAGGACACCTTGAAGAAATTCGAGGTTGGTAGCAAGTCATTAAACATGATCCTTACAAACAAGGGTCATGTTCCCAAAAGAAGTGGGATTGGATTTGTGAGGAGTCCTCACCAAAATCCAACTACCTTCGTAAAAGGCCCCATCTTACATGTTAGACATCAAAGCAAATGCAACTTTTGTTGCAAGTTCGGACACAGGACGCATTATTGTCCATTCAGGAAATTTAGTCCAAACAAATTGATTTGGGTTCCTAAATGAACCATGACGAATTCTATGCAACATGATAAAAAATGTAGATCTATTAGTGAGGCACCCAAAAGCAAATGGGTACCTAAAAATCATCCTTTCCTACAAAAACATTAAAACCTTAGGCTGGAGCAAGAATTAATGTTCTGCTCCTTGATTCTCGACAGTCATGACCCAAACGCAATTTGGATACAACAACGAGTGGAAATTATGAAATCACAAAAGCAATTTGGATACAACCTAATGTGACTTTTCAAAATCATGAACACATGTACGACATTGGGAGTATGCACGTTAAAAGTTCTATCTTGATCGTACAAGCGTTTTTGCCTTGAAATAAAAACGCACACGTAATCTTGTAAGCAACGTTAATTGCTCTGAATGAAAACTCTCCTCAAGACAAAACCTCCCTGATCAAATCACAATAAGGTGTTCACTGCCTACAGGCGGTGGCACCTCTCCAGCCGGCGGTGGCACCTCTCCAGCCAGCGGTGGCACCTCCAGCCATCACGAGTTGCCAGCGGTTGCACCGCTCCAGCCAGAGGTGCAACCGCCCGCAACTCTGCCTTTTTAACCCACACTAGGGCCGACGGTGAAACCGACCCCAACTCACCTCCCTTTCATTCTCTACTCCTCCAAGCCTCCTCCATCCTCATTTCACCCCGTTTAGCTTCCCAAATACCTCCCATTTCGGAGCAAAACATCAAGAATCGCTCCCTATTTTGAAGATTTCACTAAGGTATTCTCTAAGAACCTCTGAAATTCTGTTTTGTTCTTCATTCACTCTTGTTCACCTTTATCTCTTTAAACAGCAGTAGTTATGGGTTCTAGAAGATCCTCAAGGGACAAGGGAAAGAGGAGATTAGTAGAAGAGTTTGATCTTACCCTTTTTGATTCCAAAAACCATGCTGAAAAATTTCTCTCTTTCGAACTAAGAAGCATCAATAAGGGAAAATACGTAGATCTGAATGAACTAAGAGATGTAGAGACTATCCAATGGTTTGCAAACCTAAATCTACTTCCAATCTTGCAGATCAACGAACCCATCTATCCTAGGCTAGTTAGATTGTTTTACAATAACATGCAAATAGATGATGAAGAAAGGATGTCAACCTATCTTTTAGGACAATACATCCCAATCACCGATAGATTCATTTGTGATATGATAGGCATTCCCATGAAAAGCATAGGACTTTACTTTAGAGGATCATGGGATGAAGAAACTATTGGAACATCCTATGTTGGTGCCTTAGGAACAATCTTTGCCGATCCTAACATAGCATTTGTTCCTAAAAGTTGTGAACATCTACTGCCTTTAAACACTAAGATACTTCATCATATCATGACTAGTATAATTCTTCCTAAACAATACCATCATGATGAAGTGAGTCAATTAGAATTAGGAATTATGTACTTAATCATGAAAGGACATGACATTTGTCTTGGCTATCTTATCCAACAAAACATGTTAGAATTATCTAAGAAAGATATGATGCTCCCATATGGTGGTATAATCACTAGAATAATGAAAGCTTACGACATTCAAATACCACCAGAAGAAGAAGTAATGAAAGTAGATAGATTCAGCATAATAAACAAAAATCTACTTCACCGACTAAGATGTCACTATAGAAACGGTAACTGGGTTAGAATGCCTAGAAGAACTGATCCCCCTCAACCTGAACCTGAACCCGAGCCGGAAACACCAGTCTTTAGGAGTACCCAATCTCCTCCGATCTGTCCCTTTGAGGAAACACATCCGGTTGAGCAAACTCACACATCATCCATCGAAGATATTGGGATTCGGATGGACCGATTCGAACAAAGACAAGAACGGCTTGAACTTCGACAAGATCAAATCCTAACCGAGCTGCAGCAAATCCATCGTCAATTTGACTCTTTACTTAGGCACTTCAACCTTCCACCTCATGAATGAGCTTGTATGAACACAATCATCCGTTGTTGTTATAAACTCCTCATGGACTTTGTCTTTGATATGGCATGTTGTAAACTCCTTATTTTACTCATCATGAAGAACTTTGTTTTTGATATGGTTACCTGATATGTTGTAAACTCCTTATGTTACTCATCATGAAGAACTTTGTTTTTGATATGGTTACCTGATATGCTGTACACTCCATATGTTACCCTGATCTGTAAGCATAAGTATATTTACAAACATCTCTTGTTGTTTATCTCGGATTTTGCACTGAAACTAAAATGTTTTTAAAAAAACCTTATGCCTTGAAAAATATAAAGCGACATACCAATTTAGTTGATAAGTCAGCAATATGACATTGATATGGTTGCTATTACTGATGTTAATATGGTTGTTATCACTGATACTATGATTAGGCCATACTTGTATCACCAAGAAATATATGATTGCTATCATTGCTATATGCCCTGTATCAAGATATCAAACAAAAATTTGCATCGTACGAGCTGATATCTTACCATGTGATGCAATGCTACACTTGCTAAAATATTCGAAATGTGTACATCATGAAATGATATCAAAATCTTGCTATACATGTCAATATCATGCCATATGATGAAATGCTACACTTGAAATAGTTGCGTTACAATATCAAAAGCTAACACTGCAAAGGAAGCAAAAATTTGCTAGCCTGCAACTTGCATATTTCAAGAAGCAAGAGTTGCCTTCTTGAATATCTCTAAACTGCTAGCTTACAAATTCTAAAATGTTCTAACACTGCTAGCTTGCATGTGCTATCTTGTATATCTAAACCTTGGCATCACTTGATCAAATAACATGTTGGAAATTATGTGACAAATGTTTTTAAAAATCAGTAGCTTACTCATAACCGAATGCATGTAAGAAGTTCATTTTTCGGTTTGAATGCTAAAAATGGAATTTTCCTGAACACTCTTATGAAAACTTTTTGAAAAATGACCTTCCTCCCTCAAGCAATGAATTATAACAAGGAAAAGAGATATTCAAAGTATTATATGTCATGCCTTCCTTTATGTGCGTGATAACCTGCTGGAATCACATCTACCATGCTTTTTGATAATGCTATCATGCTTTTTGTTGATGACAAAGGGGGAGAAACATATGAATTGATAAACACTGCCATAATCATGTCTATGTCATAGTTGCAAATACTTGAGTGATGCTATAAACAATGTTATGGTTATGCCATCCTTGCATCACCAAGAGATATATGAACATGTGCTATAGTTTGCATTATGTCTTGAGTTGATATCCTATCTTGTGAAGTAAATGCAAACTTGCTAGAAAATCTCAAATGTGTGCATCATGTAATAGTCCTTCGCAGCTTTATATGATTACATGATGAATAGTTACAAACACTATCATACAAACTTGATGATGTATGTCAAGCCTTGACATCATTCTTGAAGAGATACATCATGATGGGTATCATGATGGGAGTATAGATAAGTTTAACTGACCTAACTTATCAATACGTCACTTGAATTCTTAGGTCTTGAATTCAAGGTTGACTTATCTCAACCATGGCATATAGATAGGGGGAGTTAAGGATAACTCCATTATCAATTGATTGTCATCATAAAAAAGGGGGAGATTGTTAAATCTCGGATTTTGATGATGAAGTCAATTGTCATTTGTTGTCTAATCTATGTGTTGAGATAAGTGTGCAGGATTAACTACGATGAAAGTTAGACAAGCAGCAGGAGTTGCGCCGGAGTCAAGATCATGATCACGTTGGGAGTTCGAGAGTTCGACGGAAGTTCGGACGGTCGTCGGAGGTTCTGCGAGAACAGATCCGAGAAGTCCAGAAGCTTGCCAAGCGAAGCTCGTCGGAACTCGCCAAGTGGATCGTCGCAAAGTCCAGGAGTTTGCCGGATGTCCGCAGAAGAATCACCGAGGGTTCATCGGATGATCGACGGAAGTTCGCCGGAAACTCGCCGGAAGAAGCGATTGACGCATCGGAGCAAAGCTGCAGAAGTTGTCTTAGATTTAATCGTAGTTAGCACGTTGATTAAGCTTGAAAATGGGAGGTGATCCCATTAGCTTAATCTTGGGGCAATTGGGCCCCTGAAAAGATTGAAATTGGGCCGAATGGAGCTAACCATTCGGACCCTGATTGCACCAGGCGGTGCAACCGCCTAGGCCAGGAGGTGCAACCGCCAGGGCTGTGTCTCCCAGCGAGACTGGGCGGTGCAACCGCCCCAGCCAGGAGGTGCAACCGCCCAGAGCTCAGTCTTCGAGCTAGACTGGGCGGTGCAACCTCCCTGACAGAGAGGTAGCACCGCCTGAGCTCGGTCTTCGAGCTCAGGCAGAGAGGTGCAACCGCCTCAGTCAGGAGGTGGCACCGCCTGGGGCTCAGTCTTCGAGCCAGACTCAGGCGGTGCAACCGCCCCTGACAGAGAGGTGCAACCGCCTGGGCTCAGTCTCCGAGCTCTGCCAGGCGGTGCAACCTCTCCAGTCAAGAGGTGCAACCGCCTGATCCCGGAATTCCGGGATTTGATCGTTTTGAGCTCCAAATTTGAACTGGGTTGGGGCCTATAAATACCCCACCCATTCAGCACTGAAAAGACACAGATCCACACCGAATTCTTGATCTTTTCAGTGATTCTAAGAGCTCAAATTTGTGTAAAGTCCAAAAGTTCTCCTCTTTCTGTTCTTCAAGTCTTGAGTTGTAAAGAGAGGAGAGAAAGGATCTGTAAGGGTTGTCTCCTGAGCCCGTCAAAAGGAGAGAAACTGTAAAAGGGCAGTTAGCCTTCGCCCATTGAAGGAAGGCAGCTAGTTGACGTCGGTGACCTCGTCGGAGGAGGAAGCCAAAAGTGGAGTAGGTCAAGACTGACCGAACCACTCTAAATCTCTGGTTTGCTTTTACTTTGAGCACTTTATCATTACTGCAAACCTCCTACATAGCTACTTCCCTCTGCACTTTTACGAACGAGTCTCTAAGTTCTGATCTTTCCGAATCTGCATTCAGACGTAAATCGGTGTTTTCGTACGATCTTTACACTGCAGTTTACGCTTACGTTTTGATTCCATTTATAATTGCAAATTGCTTTCTGTGTATTCATAAAACGGTTTTCAAAGTTCAAAACTGCTTTTAGACGTAAAACTGCATTTAGACGTAAAATTACGCTTTGACGTAAAAACTGCGTTTAGACGTAAACTGCGTTTAGACGCAAAACTGCGTTTAGACGTAAAACTGCGTTTAGACGTAAAACTGCGTTTAGACGCAAAACTGCGTTTAGACGCAAAACTGCGTTTTGACGTAAAACTCCACTTAAACGTAAAACTACACTTAGACGTAAAACTGCGTTTAGACGCAAACTGCGCTCAGACGCAAACTGTGCTTAAATGCAAACTGTGTTTAGATGCAAACTGTGTATAGACGCAAACTGTGTTTACACGCAAACTGCGCTTAGACACAAACTGCGCTTAGACGCAATGTGCGCTTAGACGCAAATTGCGCTTAAATGCAAACTGCACTTAGACGCAATTTGCATTAGGATGCAAACTGCATTTAGACGCAAGCTGCGTAAACTACACTTAGATACAAACTGTGAATCGGCTTTTACATCGAAATCGTTTTTATCGGACGAACGCAGCTTTCATTTTTAAATCGCTGAATGATTTCCACTGCACTAATTCACCCCCCCCCCTCTTAGTGCTCTCGATCCTAACATGTACCACCCGGGGGGTCCCAGGGTGCGGAGATGGCTGACATTTTGCTCCGGTAACATCGGTCACCGCGGCACGCAAGAACTGCCCAAAAACTGGCCAAAACGGGCCAAAACAGACCATTTGTGGCTTAGCGAGCGAGCGGCGAACGGGGGACGGCGAGCGAAGCGAGAGGCAGCATAGTCCCTGCTATACAAATGCCTCATCCAGCCCTATGCCACCCGGGGGGTTCCAGGGTGCTGAGATGGCTTACGTTTTGCACCGCTCACATCGGTCGTCGCGGCTCTCAAGAACTACATAAAAACTAGCAAAAATGACACAAAAAGGGGCCAAAACTGGTTATTTTTGGCTGAGCGAGAGAGAGGCAAGCGACGGACAGCGAGCGAAGTGAGAGGCACCATCGCCCCTGCTGTACGAATGCCGCATTCGGCCCTGTGCCACCTAGGGGGTTCCAAGATGCTGATATGGCTGACATTTTGCTCCTCTAACATCGGTCGCCGCGGCACGCAAGCCCTATGCCACCGTCGAGCGGCGAGCGGCGAGCGGCGGACAGTGAGCGAAGCGAGTGGCAGCACCGTCCATGCTATACGAATGCCCCATCTAGCCCTATGCCACCCGGGGGTTTCCTGGGTACTGAGATGGCTGACGTTTTTCTCCGCTTACGTTGGTCGCTGCGGCACGCAAGAACTGCCCAAAACCTGGCCAAAACGGCCCAAAAACGGGCCAAAACTAGCCATTTTTTTAAGAGCGAGCGAGCGGCAAGCGGCGGAGAGCGACCAAAGCAAGAGGTAGCACCGTCCTTCATATACGAATGCCCCATCCAGCCTTGTGTCACTCAGAGGGTTAAAGGGTGCTGAGATGGCTGACAGACGTGATAGGCAATAACTGCACAAAAACTGGCCAAAACGGACCAAAAACGGACCAAAAACGGGCAAAAACTGGCCATTTTTGGCTGAGCGAGCGAGCGGCGAGCAGCGGACAGCGAGCGAAGTTAGTGGCAGCACCGTCCATGCTATACAAATGCCCCATTGAGCCCTGTGCCACCTGGGGGGTTCCAGGGTGCTGAGATGGCTGACGTTTTTGTCCGAT
Organism: Musa schizocarpa; assembly: GCA_900464855.2. Taxonomy (NCBI): domain Eukaryota; kingdom Viridiplantae; phylum Streptophyta; class Magnoliopsida; order Zingiberales; family Musaceae; genus Musa; species Musa schizocarpa. The sequence continues at coordinate 26,619,230 of LS990919.1, forward strand.
CACGTCGGTCGCCGCGACACGCAAGAACTGCCCAAAAACTGGCCAAAACGGCCAAAAAACGGGCCAAAACTTGCCATTTTTGGATGAGCGAGCTAGCGGCGAACGACGGACAACGAGCGAAGCGAGAGGCAGCACCGTCCTTGCTATACGAATGCCCCATCTAGCCCTGTGCCACCCAGGGGGTTCTAGGGTGCTGAGATGGCTTACATTTTGCTCCGCTCACATCAGTCGTCGCCGCTCGTAAGAACTGCCCAAAAACTAGCCAAAATGGCCCAAAAATGGGCCAAAACTGGTTATTTTTGGCTGAACGAGAGAGCGGCGAGCGACGGACAGCGAGCGAAGCGAGAGGTAGCACCGCCCCTGCTGTATGAATGTCGTATTCAGCCCTGTGCCACTTGGGGGGTTCTAGGGTGCTGAGATGGCTGACGTTTTGCTTCGCTAACATCGGTCGCTGCGGCACGCAAGAACTACCCAAAAACTGGCCAAAACGGCCAAAAAAGGGCCAAAACTGGTCATTTTTTGTTGAGCGAGCGAGCGAGCGAGCGACGAGCGGCGGACAGCGAGCGAAGCGAGTGGCAGCACCGTCCATACTATACGAATGCCCAATCCAGCCCTATGCCACCTGGGGGGTTCCAGAGTGCTGAGATGGCTGACATTTTGCTCCGCTAACGTCGGTCGTCGCGGCACGCAAGAACTGCCGAAAAACTGGCCAAAACGGCCCAAAAAGGGGCCAAAACTAGCCATTTTTGGCTGAGCGAGTGAGCGACGAGTGGCGGACCGCGAGCGAAGCGACAGGCAGCACCACCCCTCCTATACGAATGCCCCATCCAGCCCTGTACCATCCGGGGGGTTCCAGGGTGCGGAGATGGCTGACATTTTGCATCGCAAACATCGATCACTGTGGCACGCAAGAACTGCCCAAAAACTGGCCAAAACGACCCAAAAACGGGCCAAAAATGGCCATTTTTAGTTGAGCGAGCGGCGAACGGGGGACAGCGAGCGAAGCGAGAGGCTGCAGAGTCGCTGCTATAAGAATGCCTCATCCAGCCCTGTGCCACCCGGGGGTTTCCAGAGTGCTGAGATGGCTTACATTTTGCTCCGCTAACGTTGGTCATCGCGGCTCGCAAGAACTGCCTAAAAACTAGCAAAAACGGCCCAAAAATGGGCCAAAACTGGTTATTTTTGGCTGAGCGAGAGAGCGGCGAGCGGCGGACAGCGAGCGAAGCGATAGGCAGCACCTCCCCTACTGTACGAACGCCGTATTCAGCCCTGTGCCACTTGGGGGGATCCAGGGTGCTGAGATGGCTGACGTTTTGCTGCGCTAACATCGGTCGTCACGGCACGAAAGAACTACCCAAAAACTGGCCAAAAGAGCCCAAAAAGGGCCAAAACTGGTCATTTTTGTTTGAGCGAGCGAGCGGCGAGCGGCGGATAGTGAGCGAAGCGAGTGGCAGCACCATCCATGCTCTACGAATGCCCCATCTAGCCCTTTGCCACCCGGGGGTTTCAAGGGTGCTGAGATGGCTGACGTTTTTCTCTGCTTACGTCGGTCGCCGCGGCACGCAAGAACTAGCCAAAAACTGGCCAAAACGGCCCAAAAACGGACCAAAACAAGCCATTTTTGGTAGAGCAAGCGAGCGGCGAGTGGCGGACCAAATGCCCCATCCAGCCTTGTACCACCCGGGGGATTCCAGGGTGTGGAGATGGCAGACATTTTGCTCCGGTAACATCGGTCGCCACGGCACGCAAGAACTGCCCAAAAACTGGCCAAAACAACCCAAAAACGGGCCAAAACAGGCCATTTTTGGCTGAGCGAGCGAGCGGCGAACGGGGGACGGCGAGCGAAGCGAGAGGCAGCATAGTCCCTGCTATACAAATGCCTCATCCAGCCCTATGCCACCCGGGGGGTTCCAGGGTGCTGAGATGGCTTACGTTTTGCTCCGCTCACGTCGGTCGTCGCGGCTCGCAAGAACTGCATAAAAACTAGCAAAAACGACACAAAAAGGGGCCAAAACTGGTTATTTTTGGCTGAGCGAGAGAGAGGCAAGCGGCGGACAGCGAGCGAAGCGAGAGGCAACACCGCCCCTACTGTACGAATGCCCCATTCAGCCCTGTGACACCTGGGGGGTTCCAGGGTGCTGAGATGGCTGACGTTTTGCTCTGCTTACGTCTATCGCCGTGGCACGCAAGAACTGCCCAAAAACTGGCCAAAACGGGCCAAAACTAGCCATTTTTGGCTGAGCGAGCGAGCGGCGAGTGCCGGACAACGAGCGAAGCGACAGGCAGCACCATCCCTCCTATACGAATGCCCCATCCAGCCCTGTACTACTCGGGGGGTTCCAGGGTGCGGAGATGGCTGACGTTTTGCTCTGCTAACATCGGTTGCCGCGGCACGCAAGAACTGCCCAAAAACTAGCCAAAACGGGCCAAAAATGGCCATTTTTGGCTGAGCGAGCTATCGGCGAACGAGGGAAAGCGAGCGAAGCGAGAGGCAGCATAGTCCCTGCTATACAAATGCCTCATCTATACTTATGCCACCCGGGGGGTTCCAGGGTGCTTAGATGGCTTACGTTTTGCTTCGCTCACGTCGGTCGTCACGGCTCGCAAGAACTGCCTAAAAACTAGCAAAAACGGCCCAAAAAGGGGCCAAAACTGGTTATTCATGGCTGAGCGAGAGAGCGGTGAGCAGCAGACAGCGAGCGAAGCGAGAGGCAGCACCGCCCCTGCTGTACGAATGCCCCATTCAGCCTTGTGCCACCTGGGGGGTTCCAGGATGCTGATATGGCTGACGTTTTGCTCCGCCAACATCGGTCGCTGCGGCACTCAAGAATTACCCAAAAACTGGCCAAAACGGCCCAAAAAGGGCCAAAACAAGTCATTTTTGGTTGAGCGAGCGAGCGGTGAGCGGCGGACAGCGAGCAAAGTGAGTGGCAGCACCGTCCATGCTATACGAATGCCCCATCCAGCCCTGTGCCACCCGGGGTGTTCCAGAGTTCTAAGATGGCTGACGTTTTTCTCTGCTCACGTCGGTCGACGCGGTGCGCAAGAACTGCCCAAAAATGGGCCAAAACGACCCAAAAACGGGCCAAAACTAGTCATTTTTGGCTGAGCGAGCTAGCGTCGACCGGAGGACAGCGAGCGAAGCGAGAGGCAGCACCGTCCCTGCTATACGAATGCCCCATCCAGCCCTATGCCACCCGGGGGGTTCCAGGGTGCTGAGAAGGCTGACATTTTGCTCGGCTCACGTCAGGCACCGCGACACGCAAGAATTGCCCAAAAACTGGCCAAAACGACCCAAAAACGGGCCAAAACGGGCCATTTTTGGCTGAGCGAGCGAGCAGCGAACGGCCGAGAGCGAGCGAAGTGAGAGGTAGCACCGTCCCTGCTATACAAATGCCCCATCCAGACCTATGCCACCCAGAGGGTTCCAGGGTGCTGAGATGGCTGAAGGTTCGCTCCGCTCATGTCGGTCGCCACGACACGCAATAACTACCCAAAAACTGGCCAAAACGGACCAAAAACGGGCCAAAACTGGCCATTTTTGGCTTAGCAAGCGAGCGGCGGACAGTGAGCGAAGTTAGTGGCAGCACCGTCCATGCTATACGAATGCCCCATCCAGCCTTGTGCCACCCGGGGGGTTCCAGGGTGCTGAGATGGCTGACGATATGCTACACTCACGTCGGTCGCCGCGGCACGCAAGAACTGCACTAATACTGGCCCAAACGACCCAAAAATGGGCCAGAACTGGCCATTTTGCAGAGCGAGCGAGCGGCGAGCGGCGGACAGTGAGCGTAGCGAGAGGCAACACCATCCCTGCTATACAAATGCCCCATCCAGCCCTGTGCCACCCGGGGGGTTCCAGGGTGCTGAGATGGCTGACGTTTTGCTCCGCTCACGTTGGTCGCCGCAGCACGCATGAATTGCCCAAAAACTAGTCAAAATGGTCAAGAAATGGGCGAAAACTGGCCATATTTCGCTGAGCGAGCGAGTGGCGAGCAGCAGACAGCGAGCGAAGCGAGAGGCAGCATCGTCCCTGCTATACGAATGCCCCATCCAGCCCTCTGTCACCAGGGGGGTTCTAGGGTGCTGAGATGGCTGACGTTTTGATCCGCTCACGTCGGTCACCGCAGCATGCAAGAACTGCCCAAAAACTGGCGGAAACGGACCAAAAATGGCCAAAATAGGCCATTTTTGGCTGAGCGAGTGAGCGGCGAGCGGCGGACAGCGAGCGAAGCGAGAGACAGCACCGTCCCGGCTATACAAATGCCCCATCCAACCCTATGCCACCCGGGGGGTTCCAGGGTGCTGAGATGGCTGACGTTTTGCTCCGCTCACGTCGGTCATCGCGGCACGCAAGAACTGCCCAAAAACTTGCCAAAATGGCCCAAAAACTGGCCAAAACTGGCCATTTTTGGCTGAGCGTGTGAGCGGCGAGCGGCGGACAGCGAGCGAAGAGAGAGGCAGCACCGCCCCTGCTGTACGAATGCCCCATTCAGCCCTGTGCCACCCGGGGGTTTCCAGGGAGCTGAGATGGCTGACGTTTTGGTCCGCTAACATCGGTTGCCGCGACACGCAAGAACTACCCAAAAACTGGCCAAAACAGCCAAAAAATTTGCCAAAACTAGTCATTTTTGGTTAAGCGAGCGAGCGGCGAACGACTGAAAGCGAGCGAAGCGAGAGGTAGCACTATCCCTGCTATACGAATGCCGCATCCAACCTTGTGCCACCCAGAGGGTTCCAAGGTGCTGAGATGGCTGAAGTTTTGCTCTGCTCAAGTCGGTCACCGCGGCACACAAGAACTACCCAAAAACAGGCCAAAACGGACAAAAAATGGGCCAAAACTGGCCATTTTTAGTTGAGCGAGCGAGTGGCGGGTGGCGGACTGCGAGCGAAGCTAGAGGCAGCACCGTCCCGGCTGTACGAATGCCCCGTCCAGCCCTGTGCCACCCGGGGGGTTCCAGGGTGCTGAGATGGCTGACGTTTTGCTCCGCTCACGTCGGTCGCCGCGGCACGCAAGAACTGCCCAAAAAAGGGCAGAAACTGGTCATTTTTGGTTGAGCCAGCTAGCGACGAGCAGAGGACAGCGAGCGTAGTGATAGGCAGCACCGTCCCTGCTATACGAATGCCCAATCCAGCCCTGTGCCACTCAGGGTCTTCCAGGGTGCTGAGATGGTTGACGTTTTGCTCCGCTCACGTCAGTCGCCACGGCACGCAAGAACTGTCCATAAATTCGCCAAAACGGCTCAAAAACGGGCCATTTTTGGCTGAGCGAGCGAGCGGCGAGCGGCGGACAGCGAGCGAAGGGAGAGGTAGCACCGTCCCTTCTATATGAATGCCCCATATAGCCCTGTGCCACCCGGGGGGTTCCAGGGTGCTGAGATTTCTGACGGTTCGCTCCGCTCACGTCGGTCACCGCGACATGCAATAACTACCCAAAAACTAGCCAAAACAGACCAAAAAGGGGCCAAAACTGGCCTTTTTTGGCTGAGCGAGCGAGTGGCGAGCGGCGGACAGCGAGCAAAGTTAGTGGCAGCACCGTCCATGCTATACAAATGCCCCATCGAGCCCTGTGCCACCTGGGGGGTTCCAGGGTGCTGAGATGGCTGACGTTTTGCTCCGCTCACATTGGTCGTCGCGGAACGCAAGAACTGCCCAAAAACTGGCCAAAACAGCCCAAAAATGGGCCAAAATTGGCCATTTTTGGCTAAGCGAGCGAGCGGCGAACGGCGGACAGGAGCGAAACGAGAGGCAGCACCGTCCCCGCTATACGAATGCCCCATCAAGCCCTGTGCCACCCAGGGGGTTCTAGGGTGCTGAGATGGCTTATGGTTTGCTCCGCTCACATCGGTCGACGCGGCTCGCAAGAAATGCCCAAAAACTAGCCAAAACGGCCAAAAAACGGGCCAAAACTTTTCATTTTTGGTTGAGCGAGAGAGCGGCGAGCGGCGGACAACGAGCGAAGCGAGAGGCCTCACCGTCCCTGCTATACGAATGCCCCATCCACCCTATGCCACCCGGGGGGTTGCAGGGTGCTGAGATGGCTGACATTTTGCTACGCTCATGTCGGTCGCCGCGGCACAAAAGTACTGCCCAAAAACTGGCCAAAACCAACGAAAAACGGGCCAAAAATGGCCAATTTTGGCTGACGGAGCGAGCGGCGAGTGGCGAACAGCGAGCAAAGCGAGAGGCAGCACCGTCACTGCTATATAAATGCCCCATCCAGCCATGTGCCACCCGGGGGGTTCCATGGTGTGAGATGACAGACGTTTTACTCCACTCATGTCGGTCGTCGCGGCACGCAGAACTACCCAAAAACTGGTCAAAACGGCCCGAAAATAGGCCAAAACGGACCATTTTTGGCTGAGCGAGCGAGCGGCGGACAGCGAGTGAAGCGAGAGGTAGCACAGTCCCTGCTATACGAATGCCCCATACAGCCCTGTGCCACCAACGGGGTTCCAGGGTGCTGAGATGGCTGACGGTTCACTCCGCTCACGTCGGTCGCCGCGACACGCAATAACTGCCCAAAAACTGGCCAAAATGGACCAAAAACGGGCCAAAACTGACTATTTTTGGCTGCGCGACGAGCAGCGAGTGGCGGACAGCGAGCGAAGTTAGTGGCAGCACCGTCCATACTATACGAATGCCCCATCGAGCCCTGTGCCACCTGGGGGGTTCCAGGGTGCTGAGATGGCTGACGTTTTGCTTCGCTCACGTCGGTCGCCGCGGCACGCAAGAACTGCCCAAAAACTGGCCAAAACAACCCAAAAACGGGCCAAAACTTGTCATTTTTGGCTGAGCGAGCGAGCGGCGAACGGCGGACAACGAGCGAAACGAGAAGCAGCACCGTCCCTGCTATACGAATGCCCCATCCAGCCTTGTGCCACCCGGGGGTTTCCTGGGTGCTGAGATGGCTGACGTTTTGCTCCGCTCACGTCGGTCGCCGCGGCACACAAGTACTGCCCAAAAATGGCCAAAACCGACCAAAAAGGGGCCAAAAATGGCCATTTTTGGCTGAGGGAGCGAGCGGCGAGCGGCGGACAACGTGCGAAGCGAGAGGCAACACCGTCCCTGCTATATGAATGCCCCATCTAGCCCTGTGCCACCCGAAGGTTTCCAGGGTGCTAAGATGGCTGACGGTTTGGTCCGCTCACGTCGGTCACCGCGGCTCGCAAGAACTGCCCAAAAACTAGCCAAAACAGCCCAAAAATGGGCCAAAACTTGCCATTTTTGGCTGAGCGAGTGAGCGACGAACGTCAGACAACGAGCGAAGCGAGAGGCAGCACCGTCCCTGCTATACGAATGCCCCATCCAGCCCTGTGCCACCCGGGGGGTTCCAAGGTGCTGAGATAGCTGACCTTTTGCTCTGCTAACGTCAGTCATCGTGGCACACAAGAACTGCCCAAAAACTGGCGAAAACAGACCAAAAACGGGCCAGAACAAGCCATTTTTGGCTGAGCGAGCGAGCGGAGGACAGCGAGCGAAGCGAGAGGCAACACCATCCCGGCTATACGAATGCCCCATCCAGCCCTTGCCAGCCAGGGGGTTCCAAGGTGCTGAGATGGCTGATGTTTTGCTCCGCTCATGTCGGTCGATGCGGCACGAAAGAACTGCCCAAAAACTAGACAAAACGGTCCAAAAATGGGCCAAAACTGGCTATATTTCACTGAGTGAGCGAGCGGCGAATGGCGGACAGCGAGCGAAGCGAGAGGCAGCACCCTCCCTGCTATACGAATGTCCCATCCAGCCCTGTGCCACCTGGGGGGTTCCAGGGTGCTGAGATGGCTGACCTTTTGCTCCGCTAATGTCAATCGCCATGGCACGCCAGAACTGCACAAAAACTAGCCAAAAACTACACAAAAAAAAGGGGCCAAAACAGGCCATTTTTGGCTGAGCGAGCGAGCGGCGGACAGCGAGCGAAGCAAGAGGCAGCACCGTCCTGGCTATACGAATGCCCCATCCAGCCATTGCCAGCTGGGGGGTTCCAGGGTGCTGAGATGGCTGATGTTTTGCTCCGCTCACGTCGGTCGCCGCGGCACGAAAGAACTTCCCAAAAACTGGCCAAAACGGTCCAAAAATGGGCCAAAACTGGCCATATTTCATTGAGCGAGCGATCGGCGAGTGGCGGACAGCGAGCGAAGAGAGAGGCAGCACCGTCCCTGCTATATGAATGCCCCATCCAGCCTTGTACCACCCGGGGGGTTCTAGGGTGCTGAGATGGCTGTCGTTTTGCTCTGCTCACGTCGGTCGCCGTGGCACGCAAGAACTACAAAAAAACTGGCCAAAACTGGCCATTTTTCACTGAGCGAGCGAGCGGCGAGCGGCGGACAGCGAGCGAAGCGCGAGGCAGCACCGTCCATGCTATACGAATGCCCCATCCAGCCTTGTGCCACCCGGGGGGTTCTATGGTGCTGAGATGGTCGACATTTTGCTACGCTCACGTCGGTCGCCGCGACATGTAAGAACTACCCAAAAACTGGCCAAAACGGCCCAAAAATGGGCCAAAACTGGCCATTTTTCGCTGAACGAGCGACGGACAACGAGCGAAGCACGAGGCAGCACCGTCCCTGCTATACGGATGCCCCATCCATCCCTGTGCCACCCGGGGGGTTCCAAGGTGCTGAGATGGCTAACGTTTTGCTCCGCTCACATCGGTAGCCACGGTACACATGAAATGCCCAAAAACCAGCCAAAACAGTCCAAAAACGGGCCAAAACTGACCATTTTTAGCTGAGCGAGTGAGCAGCGAACAGCGGACAGCGAGCGAAGCGAGAGGCAGCACCGACCCTGCTATACGAATACCCCATCCTGCCCTGCGCCACCCGGGGGGGTTCTAGGGTGAAATGTGTTGAATCTCGGATTTTGATGATGAAGTCAATTGTCATTTGTTGTCTATTCTATGTGTTGAGATAAGTGTGCAGGATTAACTATGATGAAAGTCAGACAAGCAGCAGGAGTTGCGCCGGAGTCAAGATCATGATCACGTTGGGAGTTCAAGAGTTCGACGGAAGTTCGGACGGTCGTCGGAGGTTCTGCGAGAACAGATCCGAGAAGTCCAGAAGCTTGCCAAGCGAAGCTCGTCGGAACTCGCCAAGTGGATCGTTGCAAAGTCCAGGAGTTTGCCGGATGTCCGCAGAAGAATCATCGAGGGTTCATCGGATGATCGACGGAAGATCACCGGAAACTCGCCGGAAGAAGCGATTGACGCATCGGAGCAAAGCTGCAGAAGTTGTCTTAGATTTAATCGTAGTTAGCACGTTGATTAAGCTTGAAAATGGGAGGTGATCCCATTAGCTTAATCTTGGGGCAATTGGGCCCTGAAAAGATTGAAATTGGGCCGAATGGAGCTAATCATTCGGACCCTGATTGCACCAGGCGGTGCAACCGCCTAGGCCAGGAGGTGCAACCGCCAGGGCTGTGTCTCCCAGCGAGACTGGGCGGTGCAACCGCCTAGAGCTCAGTCTTCGAGCTAGACTGGGCGGTGCAACCTCCCTGACAGAGAGGTAGCACCGCCTGAGCTCGGTCTTCGAGCGCAGGCAGAGAGGTGCAACCGCCTCAGTCAAGAGGTGGCACCGCCTGGGGCTCAGTCTTCGAGCCAGACTCAGGCGGTGCAACCGCCCCTGACAGAGAGGTGCAACCGCCTGGGCTCAGTCTCCGAGCTCTGCCAGGCGGTGCAACCTCTCCAGTCAAGAGGTGCAACCGCCTGATCCCGGAATTCCGGGATTTGATCGTTTTGAGCTCCAAATTTGAATTTGGTTGGGGCCTATAAGTACCCCACCCATTCAGCACTGAAAAGATACAGATCCACACCGAATTCTTGATCTTTTCAGTGATTCTAAGAGCTCAAATTTGTGTAAAGTCCAAAAGTTCTCTTCTTTCTGTTCTTCAAGTCTTGAGTTGTAAAGAGAGGAGAGAAAGGATCTGTAAGGGTTGTCTCCTGAGCCCGTCAAAAGGAGAGAAACTGTAAAAGGGCAGTTAGCCTTCGCCCATTGAAGGAAGGCAGCTAGTTGACGTCGGTGACCTCGTCGGAGGAGGAAGCCAAAAGTGGAGTAGGTCAAGACTGACCGAACCACTCTAAATCTCTGGTTTGCTTTTACTTTGAGCACTTTATCATTACTGCAAACCTCCTACATACCTACTGCCCTCTGCGTTTTTACGAACGAGTCTCTAAGTTCTGATCTTTCCGAATCTGCATTCAAACGTAAATCGGTGTTTTCGTACGATCTTCACACTACAGTTTACGCTTACGTTTTGATTCCATTTATAACTGCAAATTGCTTTCTGCGTATTCATAAAACGGTTTTAAAAGTTCAAAACTGCTTTTAAACGTAAAACTGCGTTTAGACGTAAAATTACGCTTTGACGTAAAATCTGCGTTTAGACGTAAACTGCGTTTAGACGCAAAACTGCGTTTAGACGTAAAACTGCATTTAGACGTAAAACTGCGTTTAGACGCAAAACTGTGTTTAGACGTAAAACTGCGTTTAGACGTAAAACTGCGTTTAGACGTAAAACTGCACTTAGACGTAAATCTGCATTTAGACGTAAAACTCCACTTAGACGGAAATCTGCACTTAGACATAAAACTGCGTTTAGACGCAAACCGCGCCAGGCATAAACCGCGCTTTTAAACGCAAACTGTGTTTAGACGCGAAACTGTGTTTAGACACAAACGCGCTTAGACGCAATCTGCGCTTAGATTTAAACTGGCGCTTTTAAATGCAAACCGCGCTTAGACGCAATCTGCATTTAGACGTAAACTGCATTTAGACGCAAACAGCGTAAAATACAGTTAGATACAAACTGTGAATCGGCTTTTACATCGAAATCGGTTTTATCGGACGAACGCAGCTTTTGCTTTAAATCGCTGAAAAATATCCGCTGCACTAATTCACCCCCCCCCCTCTTAGTGCTCTCGATCCTAACAATTGGTATCAGAGCAAGGTTAACTCTCTAACGGATTAAAACCCAAGAGAGATGGCATACATCGGAAACCAAGAGGGGCATTCTATTACACGTCCACCCATGTTCAGTTGAACGGACTACACCTACTGGAAGACCCGAATGAGGATCTTTCTTATTTCTATGGATTTTTGAACCGTGGGAACCTTGTTGAAAACGGATTTTCAAAGTCTTCTCTTCCAATGATCGATTGGAATGAATTGGAAAAGAAAGCTCTTAATGCAAAGGCTATGAATGCCTTATTTTATGACTTGATAAAAATGAGTTTAATCGTGTTTCAACTTGCGAAACTGCATTTGATATTTGGCACACACTTGAAGTGACCCACGAGGGCACAAGTAGAGTGAAAGAGTCAAAAATCAATCTGTTGCTGCATTCTTTTGAACTTTTCCGAATGAAACCGAGTGAAACCATTGGCGACATGTTTACCCGTTTCACGGATGTCGTCAACGGTCTAAAAGGACTCGGAAAAAGTTTTTTGGATTTTGAACTCGTAAATAAGATACTAAGATCCCTTCCTAAAAGTTGGGATCCTAAAGTCACTGCTATTCAAGAGGCAAAAGATCTGCGCAACTTCCCTCTTGAAGAACTAATCGGGTCATTAATGACCTACGAAATGACTTGCAAAGCTCATGAAGAGCAAGAAGACATCCTTCCAAAGAACAGGAAGGATATGGCACTTAAAACTTCTGAATGCCACTTGAGAGAAAACTCAAGTGATGAGGACTGTGATGATGACTTGGCACTTTTAACAAGAAAGTTTAAGAAATTCTTCAAAAGAAACAAGTTTAAAAATGATGCAAAAAATAAACTTGAACCCAAGAAGGACCAAGTGATCTGCTATGAATGTAAAAAGCCGGGACACTACAAGAGTGATTGTCCCCAAGTCAAAAGAAGAACATCAAAGAAGAAGGCTCTTCAAGCAACATGGGATGACTCGAGCGCATCTGAAGAAGAGGAGTCCAACACCGAGCAAGTTGCTCATTACGCCTTAATGGCCATCGGAGAGGAGGTAACGAATTTATTAGACGCTGATTTATCTTTCGATGAATTATTAAATGCCTTCCATGACTTATTTGATGAATGCAAGATTATCAATAGAAAATACAAATTGTTAAAAAAGGAGCATGATAGTCTTACTTGTGATTTTAATAAGTTAAAAATTGAATATCATGATAGTTTAAATTCATGTATCAAATGTCATGATCTAGAAACCTTTCATAAAGAAAACTTGCTACTTAAGGACACCTTGAAGAAATTCGAGGTTAGTAGCAACTCATTAAACATGATTCTTACAAACAAGGGTCATGTTCCCAAAAGAAGTGGGATTGGATTTGCGAGGAGTCCTCACCAAAATCCAACTACCTTCGTAAAAGGCCCCATCTTACATGTTAGACATCAAAGCAAATGCAACTTTTGTTGCAAGTTCGGACACAGGACGCATTATTGTCCATTCAGGAAATTTAGTCCAAACAAATTGATTTGGATTCCTAAAGGAACCATGACGAATTCTATGCAACATGATAAAAAATGTAGATCAATTTGTGAGAAACCCAAAAGCAAATGGGTACCTAAACATCATCCTTTCTTGTAGAAAATTAAACCATTGCAAGCTAGGAGCAATAGATGGTACCTTGATAGTGGATGCTCAAGGCATATGACCGGAGATCCATCCCAATTCTCTAAGCTCACTAGCATAGACGAAGGATATGTCACCTTCGGAGACAACAACAAGGGTAAAATCATTAGCAAAGGAACCATAGATAACAAATCCAACTTTTCTATTGAAGATGTTTTGCTAGTCGATGGTCTAAAACATAACCTCCTGAGCATTAGTCAATTGTGTGATAAAGGATATATTATCAGATTTGAATCTAATGCTTGCATCATTGAAAAACCACACAAAAACATATCTATGATTGCATTAAAATAAAATAACGTATACACTATTGACATCAATGATTTATGTAATGAAACATGTTTTTCTGCATTAAATGAGAATGCTTGGATATGGCACAGAAGATTAGGTCTTGCTAGCATGAAGCTAATCACTCAAATATCATCCAAAGAACTTGTAAGAGGAATTCCTCATATCAAGTTCATCAAAGATAATGTATGTGATGCCTGCCAATTAGGTAAACAAATTAAGAGTAGCTTCAAATCTAAAAATCAAATAAGCACCTCTAGGCCCTTACAATTGATCCATATGGACCTGTTCGGACCCATCTCCACATCAAGCCTAGGAGGTAGCAAATACGCTTTCGTCATCGTAGATGACTATAGCAGATACACATGGACTTCTTAAAACAGAAAAGTGAATGCCTTAGATCTTTTATCAAGTTTTGCAAACTCGTTCAGAATGAGAAAGGTTATTTGATTTCGTCAATTAGAAGTGATCATGGTCGTGAATTTCAAAACCATGATTTCTAGAAATTTTGTGAACTCAATGGATACAACCATAATTTCTCTACTCCTAGAAACCCTCAACAAAATGGAGTTGTAGAAAGAAAAAATCAAAATTTACAAGAAATGGCAAGAACCATGTTGAATGAACACAACCTACCCAAATATTTTTGGGCCGAAGCCGTAAATACTGCATGCTACATCTTAAATAGAGTTCTAGTGAGACCTCTATTAACCAAAGTCTTCTCTTCCAATGATCGATTGGAATGAATTGGAAAAGAAGGCTTTCTCTCTTAATGCAAAGGCTATGAATGCCTTATTTTGCGCACTTGATAAAAACGAGTTTAATCATGTTTCAACTTGTGAAACTGCATTTGATATTTGGCACACACTTGAAGTGACCCACGAGGGCACAAGTAGAGTGAAAGAGTCAAAAATCAATCTGTTGCTGCATTCTTTTGAACTTTTCGAATGAAACCAGTGAAACCATTGGCGACATGTTTACCGTTTCACGGATGTCGCCAACGGTCTAAAAGGACTCGGGAAAAAAAAGTTTTTTGATTTTGAACTCGTAAATAAGATACTAAGATCCCTTCCTAAAAGTTGGGATCCTAAAGTCACTGCTATTCAAGAGGCAAAAGATCTGCAACTTCCCTCTTGAAGAACTAATCGGGTCATTAATGACCTACGAGATGACTTTGCAAAGCTCATGAAGAGCAAGAAGACATCCTTCCAAAGAACAGGAAGGATATGGCACTTAAAACTTCTGAATGCCACTTGAGAGAAAACTCAAGTGATGAGGGACTGTGATGATGACTTGGCACTTTTAACAAGAAAGTTTAAAAAAATTCTTTAAAAGAAACAAGTTTAAGAATGATGCGAAAAAATAAACTTGAACCCAAGAAGGACCAAGTGATCTGCTATGAATGTAAAAAAAAGCCGGGACACTACAAGAGTGATTGTCCCCAAGTCAAAAGAAGAACATCAAAAAGAAGAAGGCTTCAAGCAACATGGGCGACTTCGAAAGATCGAAGAAGAAGAGGAGACCAATACCGAGCAAGTTGCTCATTACGTTCTAATGGCCATCGAAGACGAGGTAACTGTTGAATCTCGGATTTTGATGATAAAATCAATTGATAGGTTATTTGATCTAATCCATATTATTGAGTTAAGTGTGCAGGATTAACTACGATAAACAGAAAACACAAAGCAAGTATACCGGAGTCGAGTTCGATGAACGGTTAAGAATCGAAGAAAGAATTCGGAGATGCTGCGGAACCAACCGAGAAGAAATCGGGAACCTGTTGGAAGTTCACGAAGAGATCGTCTAAGGTTCGCAGAGATCACCGAGAAGTCTCAGCTACTCATTAAAGTCATCACAAGTTCTGGAGCATGCTTGGACCCCCGTCGAAGGAAGTTCGGCGGAAAAGCTTCGAGAACAAGACTTGACGTTCATGGGTTATTAAATTGCTTAGGATGTGTTTTGTTATGTAGTTCACTTGTAATTAGGATTAGGATTAAGAAGATAATCCTTTATCCTGGTTAGGGGCCAACTGGGGCCAAAGTCAGATTTGGTTTGGGCTAAAAGAAAGCCAAACCAAGTGAACCGGAGAGCCAGGCGGTGGCACCGCCTGGCTGGGCGGTGACACCTCCTGAGCTGGGCGGTGGCACCGCCCAGCACCTGAACGCTGGGCGGTGGCACCGCTTGGCTGGGCGGTGGCACCGCCAGCATCGGGAACCCAAAGAGGATTTGAATTTTGGAGCCCAAATTTTGGAGCCCAAATTTGAATCCTCTTGAGGCCTATAAATACCCCTCAAATCTCAGCTGAGATAACAACTTTTTGAGCAGCAAGAGTTTGAGAGAAAGGTCTTAGAAAAGTGTTAGCTTGTCTTTTTTCAATTTGCTAGTGTTCACCTCATCTCTAAAAAAAAAATCTGTAAGAGAGTGAACTGCTTGTAAAGAGTTGTAAGAGGGGTATTTACCCTTCCATTTCAAGAGACTTGCTAGTGGAAGGTGGGAGCCTCATCAAGAGGGGCCTCATAAGTGGAGTAGGTCATTTGACCGAACCACTCTAAAATCGGCGTGATCCTTGGTTTGCATTTCATTATTGCTATTTACATTATTGCAAACCTTCTTATATGCTTTAGTTCCTTATTACTTTTTTGCAAGCATATTTAAGAATACGCTTTCAAGATTAAGCTTGTCAAGTTCGCTCTTATCATACGAAAATTTTTTTAAAAAACGAAGTTTTTTAATCCGCTGCACTAATTTCCCCCCCTCTTAGTGCTGCTCCGATCCTAACAATTGGTATCAGAGCAAGGTTATCTCTCATATTTGGTTTAATACCCAAGAGAGATGGCTTACTCCGGCATGCAAGAGGGCCATTCTATCACTCGTCCACCTATGTTTAATGGGTCGGATTACACGTATTGGAAGACTCGGATGAGGATCTTCCTCATTTCTATGGATTTCGAGCTTTGGACTATTGTTGAAAACAGATTTCAAAAATCTTCTCTTCCGATGAGCGAATGGAATGAATTGGAGAAGAAGGTTTTTACTTTAAATGCAAAGGCTATGAATGCCTTGTTTTGTGCACTAGACAAAAACGAATTTAATCGTGTTTCAATCTGTGATTCGGCTTTTGATATTTGGAGAACTCTTGAGGTCACTCACGAAGGCACTAGCCGAGTGAAAGAGTCCAAAATCAACATTCTTGTGCACTCTTACGAACTTTTCCGAATGAAACCAAGTGAGTCCATCGGAGACATGTACACCCGGTTTACGGATGTCATCAATGGACTCAAAGCTCTTGGTAAAGATTTTACTAACTTTGAACTAGTAACTAAAATCTTAAGATCCCTCCCTAAAAGTTGGGATCCAAAAGTTACTGGCCATTCAAGAGGCCAAAGACCTTAAAACATTTCCTCTTGAAGAACTCATTGGGTCTCTAATGACCTCTGAAATGACATGTCAAGCTCATGACGAAGCTCGAGAAACCCCCCCAAAAAAAAAAAACAGGAAGGATATGGCACTCAAATCACAAGAAGACCACTTGAAAGGAACATCAAGTGATGAGGACAGTGACAATGACATTGCACTTTTGACTCAAAAATTCAAAAAAATATTTAAGGAAGAACAAATTTAAAAATAATACAAAAAATAAATTTGAACAAAAGAAGGACCAAGTGATTTGCTATGAATGCAAAAAAAACCGGGACACTACAAGAACGATTGCCCTCAAGCCAAAAAAGAGAACACCAAAGAAGAAGGCTCAAGGCAACATGGGATGACTCAAGCACATCCGAAGAAGAGGAGTCCAACACCCGAGCAAGTTGCTCACTATGCCCTAATGGCCTTGAAGAAGAGGTAACGGATTTAATTAATGCAGATTTACCTTATCATGATTTATTAAATGCCTTCCATGAGTTATTTGATGAATGTAAGACAATTAGTAGAAAATACAAATTGCTAAGAAAGGAGCATGATAGTCTTACGTGTGCTTTTGATAAATTAAAAACTGAATATCATGATTGTCTAGCTCCATGTGTTAAATGCCATGATTTAGAAACTCTCCAAAATGAGAACTTAGTACTTAAGGACACCTTGACGAAATTCGAGGTAGGTAGCAAGTCCTTAAACATGATCCTTACAAATAAGGGTCACGTTCCTAAAAGGAGTGGAATCGGATTTGTGAGAAGTACTCACCAAAATCCAACCACCTTCGTTAAAGGTCCTATCTTACATGTTCAACATCAAAGCAATTGCAACTTTTGTTGCAAATATGGACATATAACTTACCAATGTCCATTCAAGAAAATTAGTCCAAACAAATTGATTTGGGTTCCTAAAGGAACCATGATCAAGTCTATGCAACATGATAAACAAGTTAGATTAGTTTTTTGAGGCACCCAAAAGTAAATGGGTACCTAAAAATAATTCCTTCTTGTAGAAACATACACCATCACATGCTAGGAGCAAGAGATGGTATCTTGATAGTGGATGCTCAAGGCATATGACCGAGATCCATCCCAATTCACCAAGCTCACTAGCATGGACGAAGGCTATGTCACCTTGGAGACAACAACAAAGGCAAAATCATTGGCAAGGGAACCATAGGTAACAAATCAAGTTTTTTCCATTGATGATGTGTTACTAGTTGATGAATTAAAACATAATCTATTGAGCATTAGTCAATTATGCGATAAAGGTTATATCGTTAGATTTGAATCAAATATGTGCATTATTGAAAAAAAAACCAAATCATAACATGACTATGATTGCTTTAAAACAAAATAATGTCTATACCATCAATCTTGATGAACTAAGTAATGAAATGTTTTTCTCCGCCATAAATGATGATGCTTGGCTTTGGCATAGGAGATTAGGCCATGCAAGCATGAAAACAATATCTAAAATCTCATCTCAAGAATTAGTATGAGGGATTCGAATATAAAGTTTATTAAAGATAAGGTATCGATGCATGTCAACTAGGGAAACAAAAAAAAAACAAGCTTCAAACCAAAAAAAAAATCAATTTAGCACCACTAGACCGTTACAATTGATCCATTTGGACTTATTTGGACCAATTGATACAACAAGTCTAGGTGGAAGCAAATATGCTTTTGTGATTGTGGATGACTACTCTAGATACACTTGGACCTATTTCTTAGCTCATAAAAGTGATTGTTTCAAGTGTTTCTCTAAATTTTGTAAACTCACTCAAAACGAAAAAGGGTTCATGATTTCATCAATTGAGTGATCATGGTGGCTAATTTCAAAACCATGACTTTTTTAAAATTTTTGTGAAGTTAATGGATACAATCATAACTTCTCCACTCCAGAGAAATCCCCAACAAAATGGAGTAGTTGAAAGAAAAATAGAAACCTACAAGAAATGGCAAGAACTATGTTAAATGAAAATAGTTTACCTAAGTATTTTTGGGGTGGAAGTCAGTAAATACGACTTGCTACATCATGAAAAGAGTCCTAATAAGACCTTCCTTATCAAAAAAACTCCCTATGAATTATGGAATAACAAAAAACCAAATATTTCCTATTTTAAAGTTTTTAGGTTGTAAATGCTTTATTTTAAATGAAAGGGATGCCTTATGAAAATTTGATGTAAAATCCGATGAAGGCATCTTTCTTGGTTACTCTTCCGTTTGAAAGCTTTTTGGTTTTTAATAAAAGAACCTTAGTAATTGAAGAGTCTATTCATGTAGTTTTTTAATGAAGTCTCAAATTTTAAGAAAAATGATTTTGATGATGATCTTGGTTTTGATAATTTGAATTTAAATGAACCCCTCCTCAAAATAGCAACTTGGATGCACCTTCTTCCGAAATTTCCTTACCTAAGGAATGGAAGTATATAGATGCTCATCCAAAGGAGCTAATTATAGGGGATACATCTAAAGGGGTTCAAACTCGTTCCTCTTTCAAGATTTTTTTTGCTTAATGTGCCTTCCTCTCTCAAATTGAACCTAAGTGCATTGACGAGGCCATAAAAGATGATTTTTGGATTATTGCAATGCAAGAGGAACTGAATCAATTTGAGAGAAACAAAGTATGGGAGCTTGTTCCTAGACCTAGTGACCATTTAGTCATTGGTACTAAGTGGGTCTTTAGAAACAAGCAAGACGAAAATGGTATCGTGGTTAGAAACAAGGCTAGATTAGTGGCCAAAGGTTTCAACCAAGAAGAAGGTATCGACATTTGAAGAAACCTTCGGCTCCCGTGGGTTCGATTAGAAGCCATAAGGATGCTCCTTGCCTATGCTAGTAGTTATAATTTTAAACTATTTCAAATGGATGTTAAAAGTGCCTTCTTGAATGGTTTTATTTCCAGAAGAAGTATATGTCGAACAACCTCCGGATTTGAAAATTCTCTTCTTCCTAATCATGTATTCAAATTGACTAAGGCTCTCTATGGTTTGAAACAAGCTCCTAGAGCTTGGTATGAAAGGCTTAGTTCCTTTCTTATTTTAAATAATTTTACCAAAGGCAAGGTTGATACTACATTGTTTATTAAACATTTTGAAAATAATTTTCTTATTGTACAAATTTATGTAGACGATATTATTTTTGGCTCTTCGGATGAATCACTATGTGAATCATTTGCCAAATCTGAGTCTTGAATTTGAAATGAGTTTAATGGGGGAATTAACTTTCTTTTTAGGATTACAAATCAAACAACTTAAGGATGGTATATTTCTTAACCAATCTAAATATACATTAGAATTGTTAAAACGATTTAACATGGATAATTCAAAAGCAATAAACACCCCTATGAGTACTTGACTAAGTTAGAGATGGATGAAAATAGTGAAAACTTCGATCAAAAAGACATGGGGGAATGATAGGTAGTCTACTCTACCTTACCGCTACTAGACCAGATATCATGTTTAGTGTAGGACTTTGTGCTAGGTTTCAATCAAATCCTAAACTATCTCATCTTAAAAGTGTTAAAAGAATATTTAGGTATCTTAAAGGAACTCCAAATTTAGGTTTATGGTATCCAAAATCTGAAAATTTTGATTTAATGGCTTCTGCTGGATGCCGATTTTTTGGCGGATGTAGGATAGATAGAAAGAGTACATCTGGAACATGCCAATTTTAGGACATGCACTTGTTTCTTGGACTTCCAAGAAACAAAATTCAGTAGCACTATCTACCATGGGTTGAAAATACATTGCTCTTGAAAGTGCATGCTGTGCACAAGTTGTTTGGATGAAAAAATACATTGGAAGACTATGGAATTCACTTTAAAAATATTCCCATAAAATGTGATAATACTAGTGCCATATGTCTTACTAAAAATCCAATTCAGCATTCTAGAACTAAGCACATCGACGTTAGGCATCATTTCATACGTGATCATGTCCTTAACAATAATGTTGTTCTAGAATTCATTGACACAAAGCATCAATTAGCAGATATATTCACAAAAAAGCCTTGAATGAAGACCAATTTGAATTTATTAGAAGGGAATTAGGTATGTTAAATTATCCCTAAACAATAAACTTGTTTGATTGGATTTTCAGTAAAGTCTTTCATCTTCTTTCCATTTCTCGGTGAATCTAATCATTTTCCTTCAAATTCCATATGACATGTTGTGAAATCTCGAAATCGATTTTGATGACTTGATTATGAATTTCAAGTTACCAATTTGATTTAAATAAGTTTGATCTAAATCATAATCTTGATCTTGCAAAATTGGAATCACAAATAATATCTTTTTGGCATTCATGAATTGATACTTACAAATATGAAAGTATTGGCATTCATGACTTGAAACATTGTATGCTTAAATTAATCATTCTCCTATGTTTCAAAATTCTTTTTAAATGCCTTATATGATGATTGAAAAAAATAATGTTGAGGTTTTAATGAATTTAACGATTTGAATGAGTTTGTATTGAATTATGATCTTGATTTTGTGAAATTACTACTTGAATTTTTTTTTTTTATCCCAATCTCTCTCTTGTACATCTACAATTTCTATTATTTATAGAAAGAATATATTAGATAATATGAATGCATGCTGAATTTTCCTCTAAAATGTACTCTCATGTAAATATTTTTTACATACTCAATTTTCAATGATAAAATCGTTGTATGACAAAATATTGCTTCAAGTCTCATTTCCTTTTTTGTTGATGACAAAGGGGAGAAAAGTGATGACTTATATCATTCTTAATAGCATGACAAAATATGAATTGCAAAATCTTTAAGAAAAGTGATTGATATGAATGACTTATATGCCTTGCAAAATCCTTGAAAATATCACAAGATTGATTGATCATATTGAAAGCATGCCTTACATCTAAATCATAAAATTTATATTGAAAATCTTTATCTTCTGTCGTAGTAAAATTCGTCCCTTTTCATTTAACTTATGATTTTCATAGAAGTTTTGTACTCACTATTGTTTAATGAGGATCACGATAAGCTCTACGATTAGAACTTATCGGGTTATGCTTGAATCCAATGGGATGGAATTCAAGTGTTTTTTATCTTCTCATAATATGGCATATAGATAGGGGGAGTTATGTTTAACTCCGTCATCAATTGATTGTCATCATCAAAAAGGGGGAGATTGTTGAATCTCGGATTTTGATGATAAAATCAATTGATAGGTTATTTGATGTAATCCATATTATTGAGTTAAGTGTGCAGAATTAACTACGATAAACAGAAAACACAAAGCAAGTATACGAGTCGAAGTTCGATGAACGGTTAAGAGTCCCAAGAAAATCGGAGATGCTGCCGGAACCAACCGAGAAGAAATCGGGAACCTGTTGGAAGTTCGTCAAGAGATCGCGTCGGAGGTTCGCAGAGATCACCGAGAAGTCTCAGCTACTCATTAAAGTCATCACAAGTTGGGAGCATGCTTGGACCCCGTCGAAGGAAGTTCGCCGGAAAGCTTCATGAGAACAAGACTTGACGTTCGCGGTTATTAAATTGCTTAGGATGTGTTTTGTTATGTAGTTCACTTGTAATTAGGATTAGGATTAAGAAGATAATCCTTTATCCTGGTTAGGGGCCAACAGGGAACAAAGTCAGATTTGGTTTGGGCTAAAAGAAAGCCAAACCAAGTGAACCGGAGAGCCAGGCGGTTTAGCCCAAACCAAGTGAACCGGAGAGCCAGGCGGTGGCACCGCCTGGCTGGGCGGTGGCACCGCCTGGCTGGGCGGTGACACCTCCTGAGCTGGGCGGTGGCACCGCTTGGCTGGGCGGTGGCACCGCCAGCATCGGGAACCCAAAGAGGATTTGAATTTTGGAGCCAAAATTTTGGAGCCCAAATTTGAATCCTCTTGAGGCCTATAAATACCCCTCAAATCTCAGCTGAGATAACAACTTTTTGAGCAGCAAGAGTTTGAGAGAAAGGTCATAGAAAAGTGTTAGCTTGTCTTTTTTCAATTTGCTAGTGTTCACCTCATCTCTTCTCGAAAATCTGTAAGAGAGTGAACCGCTTGTAAAGAGTTGTAAGAGGGGTATTTACCCTTCCATTTCAAGAGACTTGCTAGTGGAAGGTGGGAGCCTCATCGAAGAGGGGCCTCGCAAGTGGAGTAGGTCATTTGACCGAACCACTCTAAAATCGGCGTGATCCTTGGTTTGCATTTCATTATTGCAATTTACATTATTGCAAACCTTCTTATATGCTTTAGTTCCTTATTACTTTTGCTGCGCATATTTAAGAATACGCTTTCAAGATTAAGCTTGTCAAGTTCCGCTCTTATCATACGAAAGATTTTTTAAAAACCGAAGTTTTAATCCGCTGCACTAATTCACCCCCCCCTCTTAGTGCTGCTCCGATCCTAACAGTAACAAATTCATTAGATGCAGATTTATCATTCGATGAATTATTAAATGCTTTCCATGAATTGTTTGATGAGTGTAAGACTATTAGTGGTAAATACAAATTGCTAAAAAAGGAGTATGATAGTCTTATTTACAAGTTTGATAAGTTAAATGCTGAACATAGTGATAGTTTAAACTCATGCATAAAATGCCATGATCTAGAAACTTTTCAAAAAGAAAACTTGCTACTTAAGGACACCTTGAAGAAATTCGAGGTTGGTAGCAAGTCGTTAAACATGATCCTTACAAACAAGGGTCATGTTCCCAAAAGAAGTGGGATTGGATTTGTGAGGAGTCCTCACCAAAATCCAACTACCTTAAATAAAAGGCCCCATCTTACATGTTAGACATCAAAGCAAATGCAACTTTTGTTGCAAGTTGGGACAGGATTTATTATTGTCCATTCAGGAAATTTAGTCCAAACAAATTGATTTGGGTTCCTAAAGGAACCATGACAAATTCTATGCAACATGATAGAAAATGTAGATCTCTTTGTGAGGAACCCAAAAGCAAATGGGTACCTAAACATCATCCTTTCTTGTAGAAAACTAAACCATCGAAGCTAGGAGCAAGAGATGGTACCTTGATAGTAGATGCTCAAGGCATATGACCGGAGATCCATCCCAATTCTCTAAGCTCACTAGCATAGGCGAAGGATATGTCACCTTAGGACAACAACAACAAGGGTAAAATCATTGGCAAAGGAACCATAGGTAACAAATCCAACTTCTCTATTAAAGATGTTTTGCTAGTTGATGGTCTAAAACATAACCTCTTGAGCATTAGTCAATTGTGTGATAAAGGATATATTATCAGATTTGAATCTAATGCTTGCATCATTGAAAAAAACCACATAAAAAACATATCTATGATTGCATTAAAACAAAATAACGTATACACTATTGACATCAATGATTTATGTAATGAAATATGTTTTTCTGCTTTAAATGAGAATGCTTGGATATGGCACAGAAGATTAGGTCATGCTAGCATGAAGCTAATCACTCAAATATCATCCAAAGAACTTGTAAGAGGAATTCCTCATATCAAGTTCATCAAAGATAATGTATGTGATGCCTGCCAATTAGGTAAACAAATTAAGAGTAGCTTCAAATCTAAAAATCAAATAAGCACCTCTAGGCCCTTACAATTGATCCATATGGACTTGTTCGGACCCATCTCCACATCAAGCCTAGGAGGTAGCAAATATGCTTTCGTCATCGTGGATGACTATAGCAGATACACATGGACTTACTTCTTAAAACAGAAAAGTGAATGTCTTAGATCTTTTACCAAGTTTTGCAAACTCGTTCAGAATGAGAAAGGTTCTATGATTTCGTCAATTAGAAGTGATCATGGTGGTGAATTTCAAAACCATGATTTCCAGGAATTTTGTGAACTCAATGGATACAACCATAATTTCTCTACTCCTAGAAACCCTCAACAAAAATGGAGTTGTAGAAAAAAAAAAATCGAAATTTACAAGAAATGGCAAGAACCATGTTGAATGAACACAACCTACCCAAATATTTTTGGGTCAAGTCAATAAATACTGTGTGCTACATTTTAAATAGAGTTCTAGTGAGACCTCTACTAACCAAAACTCCCTATGAGTTATGGAACAATAAAAAAAACCCAACGTTTCATATTTTAAAGTCTTTGGGTGTAAGTGTTTTATCTTGAATGAAAAAAGACAACTTAGGAAAATTTGATGCTAAATCCGATGAAGGAATCTTTCTTGGTTATTCTACAGTTTCTAAAGCCTTTCGTATCTTCAATAAAAGAACTCTAATTATTGAAGAATCCATTCATGTTGTTTTCAATGAGATTTCTGAAATCACGAAAAATGATCTTGACGATGATGTTAATTTTGATTCTTTGAATTTAAACGAAACCCCGTCTCCAACTAGCAACTTGGATGCATCCACTTCTCAGATTTCCTTACCCAAGGATTGGAAGTATGTAGATGCTCATCCTAAGGAGCTAATCTTAGGAGACACATCAAAGGGGGTTCAAACACGATCTTCTCTTAAAACCTTTTGTGCAAATGCCGCCTTTCTCTCCCAAATTGAACCCAAATGCATTGATGAAGCCATGAAAGATGATTCATGGATTATCGCAATGCAAGATGAATTAAATCAATTTGAGAGAAATGAAGTGTGGAAGCTTGTTCCTAGGCCAAATGACCATTTAGTTATTGGTACTAAATGGGTCTTCAGAAACAAGCAAAATGAAAATGGTATTGTGGTTAGAAACAAGGCTAGATTAGTGGCCAAAGGTTTCAACCAAGAAGAAGGTATTGATTACGAAGAAACCTTCGCTCCTGTGGCTCGATTGGAAGCCATAAGGATGCTTCTTGCCTACACTAGCAGTAATAATTTTAAGTTGTTTCAAATGGATGTTAAAAGCGCTTTTCTTAATGGCTTTATTTCCGAAGAAGTCTATGTTGAACAACCTCCTGGATTTGAAAATAATAGTCTCCCTAATCATGTGTTTAGATTAACTAAAGCTCTCTATGGTTTAAAACAAGCTCCAAGGGCTTGGTATGAGAGACTTAGTTCTTTTCTTATTGAAAATAATTTCATAAAAGGCAAGGTTGATACTACATTATTCATCAAGAACTTTGAAAACAATTTTCTCATTGTTCAAATTTATGTTGATGATATTATCTTTGGTTCTACGGATGAATCTCTTTGTGAATCCTTTGCGAAAACTATGAGTCGTGAATTCGAAATGAGTCTAATGGGAGAGTTAGCATTCTTCTTAGGTCTACAAATCAAACAACTAAGCAATGACATCTTTATTAGTCAAACCAAATATGCTATGAGTTTGCTAAAGAAGTTCAATATGAATAACTCAAAAGCCATTAACACTCCTATGAGCACCTCCACTAAGTTAGAAATTGATGAGAATGGAGAAAGCTTCGATCAAAAAACCTATAGGGGTATGATAGGAAGTTTACTTTACCTCACTGCCACCAGACCAGACATCATGTTCAGTGTAGGACTTTGTGCTAGATTTCAATCAAACCCTAAGATATCTCATCTCAAAGCAGTCAAAAGAATACTTAGATATCTTAATGGAACCACAAATCTAGGATTATGGTACCCAAAATCAGAAAATTTTGAATTAACAGCTTATGCTAATGTGGACTTCGCTGGTTGTAGACTAGATAGAAAAAGCACATCAGGATCATGTCAATTTTTAGGACATGCCCTTGTATCCTGGTCATCTAAGTAACAAAGCTTGGTTGCTCTATCAACAACCGAAGCTGAATATATTGCAGCGAGTGCATGCTGTGCACAAGTTGTATGGATGAAAAACACTTTAGAAGATTACAAAGTTAATCTTAAAGATATTCCCATTAAATATGATAACACGAGTGTAATATGCTTAACTAAATATCCTATACAACACTCAAGAACAAAACATATTGATATTAGACATCACTTTATACGAGATCATGTCACTCATCATGATGTAACCATAGAGTTCATTGATACCAAACATCAACTAGCTGATATCTTTACAAAACCCCTATGTGAAGAACAATTTGATTACATAAGAAGAGAATTAGGAATGTTGATGTGTCCGAATACTTAAACTAGTTAAAATTATTTTTCGGATGTTATTACTATTACATGCCTTGGCATCACTTGATCAAATAACATATTGAAAATTATGTGACAAATGTTTTTAAAAATCAGTAGCTTACTCATAACCGAATGCATGTAAGAAGTTCATTTTTTGGTTTGAATGCTAAAAATGGAATTTTCCTATACACTCTTATGAAAACTTTTTGAAAAATGACTTTCCTCCCTCAAGCAATGAATTATAACAAGGAAAAGAGATATTCAAAGTATTATATGTCATGCCTTCCTTTATGTGCGTGATAACCTGCTGGAATCACATCTACCATGCTTTTTGATAATGCTATCATGCTTTTTGTTGATGACAAAGGGGGAGAAACATATGAATTGATAAACACTACCATAATCATGTCTATGTCATAGTTGCAAATACTTGAGTGATGCTATAAACAATGTTATGGTTATGCCATCCTTGCATCACCAAGAGATATATGAACATGTGCTATAGTTTGCATTATGTCTTGAGTTGATATCCTATCTTGTGAAGTAAATGCAAACTTGCTAGAAAATCTCAAATGTGTGCATCATGTAATAGTCCTTCGCAGCTTTATATGATTACATGATGAATAGTTACAATCATACAAACTTGACATCATTCTTGAAGAGAAACATCATGATGGGTATCATGATGGGAGTATTGATAAGTTTAACTGATCTAACTTATCAATACGTCACTTGAATTCTTAGGTCTTGAATTCAAGGTTGACTTATCTCAACCATGGCATATAGATAGGGGGAGTTAAGGATAACTCCATTATCAATTGATTGTCATCATCAAAAAGGGTGAGATTGTCAATTGTCATCAAAATTACGCTTTGACATAAAATCTGCGTTTAGACGTAAACTGCGTTTAGACGCAAAATTGCGTTTAGACGTAAAACTGCGTTTAGACGCAAAACTGTGTTTAGACGTAAAACTGCGTTTAGACATAAAACTGCGTTTAGACGCAAAACTACGTTTAGACGTAAAACTGCACTTAGACGTAAATCTGCATTTAGACGTAAAACTCCACTTAGACGTAAATCTGCACTTAGACATAAAACTGCGTTTAGACGCAAATTGTGCTCAGACGCGAAACTGGCGCTTTAAACGCAAACTGTGTTTAGACGCGAAACGGCGCTTTTAGGCGCAATCTGCGCTTTAGGCGCAAACTAACGCTTTTAAATGCAAACCGCGATTAGGCGTAATCTGCATTTAGACATAAACTGCATTTAGACATAAAAACAGCGTAAAATACACTTAGATACAAACTGTGAATCGGCTTTTACATCGAAATCATTTTTATCGGATGAACGCAGCTTTTGCTTTAAATCGCTGAAAAATATCCGCTGCACTAATTCACCCCCCCCCCTCTTAGTGCTCTCGATCCTAACAAAATGCCCAAAAACCAGCCAAAACGGTCCAAAAACAGGCCGAAAATGGCTATTTTTAGCTGAGCGAGCGAGCGGCGAACAGCGGACAGCGAGCGAAGCGAGAGGCAGTACCGACCCTACTATACGAATACCCCATCCTCCCCTGTGCCACCCAAGGGGTTCCAGGGTGCTGAGATGGCTGACATTTTGCTCCGCTCACGTCAGTCATCGCGGCACGCAAGAACTGCCCAAAAACAGGCCGAAACGGGCCAAAAACGGGCCAAAAAAGGCCATTTTTGGCTGAGCGAGCGAGCGACGAGCGGCGGAGAGTGAGCGAAGTGAGAGGTAGCACCGTCCCTGCTATACGAATGCCCCATCCAGCCCTGTGTCACCCGGGGGGTTCTAGGTTGCTGAGATGGCTGACGGTTCGCTCCGCTCACGTCGGTCGCCGCGACACGCAAGTACAGCCCAAAAACTGGCGAAAACAGAGCAAAAACGAGCCAAAATAGGCCATTTTTGTCTGAGCGAGCTAGTGGCGGACAACGACCGATGCGAGAGGTAGCACCGTCCCGGCTATACAAATGCCCCATCCAACCCTGTGCCACCCGGCGGGTTCCAGGTTGCTGAGACGGTTGACGTTTTGCTCCGCTCACATCTGTCGACGCGGCACGGAAGAACTGCCCAAAAACTGGCGAAAAGGGACCAAAAACGGGCCAAAATTGGCAATTTTTGGCTGAGAGAGGGAGCGGCGAACTGCGAGCGGCGAACAGCGAGTGAAGCGAGAGGCAGCACCGTCCCGGCTATACAAATGCACTATCAAACACTATGCCACCCGGGGGTTTCCATTGAGGTGAGATGGCTGACATTTTGCTCCCCTCACGTCGTTCGCCGCGGCACGCAAGAACTGCCAAAAAATTGGGAAAAACGACACAAAAACGGGCCAAAACAGGCCAATTTTGGCTGAGTGAGAGAGCGGCGAGCAGCAGACAGCGAGCGAAGCGATAGGCAGCAACGTCCCTGCTATACGAATGCCCCATCCAGCCCTGTGCCACCCGGGGGATTCCAGGGTGCTGAGATGGCCGACGTTTTGCTCCGCTCACGTCGATCGCCGCGTCACGCAAGAACTGCCCAAAAACTTTCCAAAACTGACCAAAAACGGGTCCAAACTGGCCATTTTTGGCTGAGCGAGCGAGCGGCGAGCGGCGGAGAGCGAGCGAAGCGAGAGGCAGCACCGTCCCTGCTATACGAATGCCCCATCCAGCCCTGTGCCACCCGGGGGGTTCCAGGGTGCTGAGATGGCTGACGTTTTGCTCCGCTCATGTCGGACGCCGCGGCACGCAAGAACTGCCCAAAAACTAG
The DNA here is from genome assembly GCA_900464855.2 of Musa schizocarpa. Classification (NCBI taxonomy): domain Eukaryota; kingdom Viridiplantae; phylum Streptophyta; class Magnoliopsida; order Zingiberales; family Musaceae; genus Musa; species Musa schizocarpa. The sequence goes on from LS990919.1 coordinate 26,648,313, forward strand.
CCAAAACGGCCCAAAATCGAGCCAACACTGGCCATTTTTGGCTGAGTGAGCGAGCGGCAAGTGGCGGACAGCGAGCGAAGCGAGAGGAAGCACCGTCCCTGCTATACGAATGACCCATACTTGTTGAATCTCGGATTTTGATGATGAAACTAATTGATTGTGTTTAGATGTTTAACTGCATTTTGAGTGATGCAGGTCTACTCGATCAGAATTAGACAGTTAACGCAGGAGGAATTGACGTTGCGCCGGAGGAGATCACGTCAGGATATTGGACGGCAGAAGGCTTCGAACGTCGGGCATCGGGCCAAGAAGAGCGGAATTGCGCCAAGGATATCGGGGTTGCGGAGGTCAACCGTCGATTGGGCAACAAGCCGCAAGAGAGGACGATGTGCTAAAGAATCAGACGAAGCGCCAACCAATGACGTGCCGGGCAACAGAATGTCAATTCGCGTTGTAATAACTGTCTAGATCGGAGTAGAGTTTTGGTTTGCATGTGCAGGATTAACTACGATAACGATGAAGGCATAAAGTGAAACAAAGTGTGGAGTCAAGAACGAAGGATTCGTTGGGAGTTCAAGAGTTCGACGGAAGTCCGAAGGATCATCGGGAACGCTGCCGGAACTAGCCGAGAATGAGTAGGGAGCTTGCCGAAGGGTTTTTTGGAAGCTCGCCGGAAGGTTCGTGGGAAGTTCGCAGAGTTTGCCGAGAAAGATCGGAGCTTGCCGAAGAAGCTCGTTGGAACTCGCCAAGATCAAATCGTGAAGTTTAAGAGCTTGCCGGGAGTCCGCAGAATGGTTTCCGAGAGTTTATCGGAAGACCGCCGAAAGTTCGCCGGAAGCTCGCCGGAAGAAGTCTTGACTTATGGACTTTGTAATAGCTTATATAATGTCTTTAAAATTCGTAGTTAGCATGTTAATTAGGGTTAGGATTAGGTATTAATCCTATAACCCAAGTAGGGGCCTATAACACTGTAGGCTGAAAACACTGTAGGCGGTGAGCTGAAAACACTGTAGCGGGCTGAAAACACTGTAGGCGGTGGCACCGCCTGGGCTGAGCGGTGGCACCGCCCAGCACCCGAGTGCTGGGCGGTGACACCTCCTGGGCTGGGCGGTGGCACCGCCAGCATCGGGAACCCAAAGAGAATTTGAATTTTGGAGCCCAAATTTGAATCCTCTTGAGGCCTATAAATACCCCTCAAATCTCAGCTGAGATTACAACTTTTTGAGCAGCAAGAGTTTGAGAGAAAGGTCTTAGAAAAGTGTTAGCTTGTCTTCTTTTCAATTTGCTAGTGTTCACCTCATCTCTTCTCGAAAATCTGTAAGAGAGTGAACCGCTTGTAAAGAGTTGTAAGAGAGGTATTTACCCTTCCATTTCAAGAGACTTGCTAGTGGAAGGTGGGAGCCTCATCGAAGAGGGGCCTCGCAAGTGGAGTAGGTCATTTGACCGAACCACTCTAAAATCGGCGTGATCCTTGGTTTGCATTTCATTATTGCTATTTACATTATTGCAAACCTTCTTATATACTTTAGTTCCTTATTACTTTTTTACGATATTTAAGAATACGCTTTCAAGATTAAGCTTGTCAAGTTTCGCTCTTATCATCTAAAGATTTTTTTAAAAACCGAAGTTTTAATCCGCTGCACTAATTCCCCCCCCCTCTTAGTGCTGCTCGATCCTAACAATTGGTATCAGAGCCCGGTATTTCTCATTTTGGATTTACACCCGAGAGAGAAATGGCTCTTCATGGCTTTCAAGAGGGCTTATCGGTTTTTCGTCCACCGTTGTTTAACGGATTGGACTACACTTATTGGAAAAACTCGAATGAGAGTTTTCTTGATTTCTATGAATTTGGATATATGGAATATTGTTGAAAATGGTTTTCAACTTCCCTCTAAACCGATGAACGAATGGTCGATTTGGAGAAGAAGTATTTTTCTTTAAGCATAAAGGCTATGAATGCCTTATTTTTGCTTTTAGACAAAAATGAGTTCAATCGGATTTCTACGCGCTGAAAACGGCTTTTGATATTTGATATTAACACTTGAAATCACACCGAGGGAACTAGTAGAGTCAAAAACTTCGAAAGTTAACATTTTAATGCATGATTTCGAGCTTTTTTCAAATGAAGCCGAAGCGAACCCATTGTTGACATGTACACCCATTTTACGGATGTCGTCAATGGTTTACAAACTCTTGGCAAATGTTTCTCGAATTTTGAACTTGTTAGTAAAGTTTTACGATCACTTTCTAAAGTTTGGGAATCAAAAGTTACGGCAATACAAGAAACAAAAGATTTAAATATTTTTCCACTTGAAGAACTTATCGGCTCATTGATGACATATGAAATGGTGCGCAATGCACATGATGAACACAATGAATACTTGAACCACCTTCCAAAGAATAGGAAGGATTTGGAACTTCGGACAAATAAATACCACTTGAGCGATGACTCAAGTGATGAGGACAATGATGAACTTGAACTTCGAACACTAACTCTTATAAGTTCATTAAACAAAAATCTAAAATGAACAATGAATTTGAACGGAGGAAGAGGCCAAAGAAAAGGAAGGCACCAAGGATGAATCAAGAACTTCCAAAGATGAAACGGCGAATTGGGCTTTGATGGGCTTCGACTACAAGGTAACTAACTCAACTCTCTTGAATTATTTTGAAATTACTTGAAGTTTTTCATGAGTGCTTAATTTAGATAGTAGGAATAGGAAATAAAAATTATTTTTCAAAATTATATCATGTTTTTCTTTTTAGCATCTTTTGAAAAATTAAAAACTTTGATCATGAAATGTATATTGCTAAGGTTTCATGCATGTTATGTTTTTTGAAATGTTAAATGATGTATACAACATTAGGGATGATAATTATATGATATGTGATAATGCTTAGGATTAATCCATACATGTGTATCTTGATGATTTTATGACATACATGAGTTTTTTGAAGTAAATGTTGATTTGATACTCTCATTTTTGATTAACATGTTTTTGGTTTAATCATTTTATGACTAATTAAGATGACATTCTCATGACATATTAAGATGACATAGTGCATGTACATCTATGTATAAATTTTTTTGATAGTCTTTTGATGATAGATGTGATATCATGATGTTTTATTTTTGATGTGTTTGGGCTTGACGGCTTTTTGTGATCTAAACTTATGTTTTGACTTTAAATGATGATACAATGTTTTCACAAAAAAAGACTTGAACACTCTCACATGAAATCAATTGTATGAAATGGAAATAAATTTTCTATTCTATTGAGATTAATGAATTTATTTTACCAATCTTATGAATCTCATGAAAATAAACATGATGAATATTTTATAAATGAGTTGTCTTATAAGATTTTGCCTTTACATCTTGAACTTTAATGCTTATATTGATTTGGCATATAAAGACTAAGGCATGCTCATAAGAAGCAAATCACATGAATAGAAATTTATAAAAATGAAATGTAATCCTTTATCTTATTGATTTCTACCTAAGAGACCAATAAAACTATCTATGCCATTTTGAATCTCTTGAAAGAAATGTTGAGATTTTGATGATTTGGATGATTTGAATTTGAATGAGTTTTATTCAAAATCATGATCTTGATTCCGTGATATTTACAAATTAAGATTTATTATGAATCAAGATTTTTTCATTAATCGATCTCCTAAGATTTTTCCTTGATTATTTAAGAGGTGATTTTTCAAAACAAAATGTGTCTTCTATTATTATCTTTTCATGATATGATTTTTATACAATTCCTTGTATTCATGAAATGTTTATCGCATCACCCAATTACTTTCTTCTTGATATTCCTTATGTGGTGATTAAAATTATGCATGAAATACTCTTGATATTATTTTGATGTATACAAATGAAAAGTTATAATCATGCATGATTGGATGAAATTTGACAAGTTAATATCTTCATGATTTGAAATATTTATACTTTGAAATTATGTATGCAATTGCTTTGTATTGTGATGATATATGCATCATGAATACTTTATTATCATACATGAAAATAGTGATAAACATTTTAAAACTAAATATTTGTATCATGTTAGATGATTTTACATCATGTGCATGATGAGTTATAGTGATGATTGAAACAATGATTTAAATGATATGAATGATGATTTGGAATCATGCATATAATGATGAGTTAATATGTTTTGAATATATGATGATTTGGTATTATGCATGTAATAATGATATACGCAATGATGAAATACTTATGACAAAATTATTATTTTGATATTCATGACTTGAATCTTCCTTTCTTTTTGCCAATGACAACGGGAGAGAAAGAGTTACTAATGTGATATCTTGAATTGATGTAAAGGGTCATCTCAAACAGAAATTAGCTACCTTGCACAAGTCAAGAAAATGCAAAACTTCCTTACTTTCTTGCACATCTAAAGAGAAGATGCAAATGTAACACTTGCCAAATTGTTTGCTTGCCTCATGTAAAACATTGTCTCTTGTTAGGTTGACATTTTGCTAAGGAAGCAAAAAAAATTGACACTTCTCAAAAAAGAGAAGAAAGTGCTTGCTTTCTTGAACATCTTTAATTTGCTAGCTAGCATAACGCATAATTTGCTATCTTAAACATTACAAAGAAATGCTATCATGCACATCAACAAAAGAAAAGCAAATATGCTAACTTGCAAATCTTTAAATTTGCTAGCTTATATGTAGTAAAACTTGCATATCGTAAAGTTGTTAGCTCAGAGAGAAGCAAAAGAATTGCTATCTCGAAAGAAGTAAAAATTGTAAAACTTAGAAAATTTGCAACAAAATTGCTCTTGCCATGCTTTGTATAAAAAAAATATGTTGATATCCTTAAAAGCATCGTGAATGAATTTTTTTAGTGTATCGCAATGTATCACATGTATCACAAATTAATTAATTTTTTTTTTTAGACTATTATCATATCATGATGTATCGCATAATGATATCATGATTTGTGATTGTTTCATGTGATCCTTAGTGAATTTTCACATTGGTATCCTTCGTGAAATGATTTCATTACATTATTGTCTTGTATGCATTATGTGATGATTGAAATATTGATTGATGCAAAGTTGATGTAAAAGTCTAAATCATTGGTTCCTCTCCTTCTTTTGACATTGACAAAGGGGGGAGAAAGTTATTGCTAGCTTGCCTATCTTAAGTAGCAAAGATTACTAACTTGCTTATTTCAAGAAGCAAAAAGTTGTCTTCTTGAACATCACTATCTTGCCTATCTCAAGAAGCAAGACTTGCAACCTACACATTACAATAGGAAGCAAGAATCGATAGCTTACACACTCCAACAAGAAAGCTATCTTGTATTTGCTTTTCGAAATTTTGCTAGCTTCTATGTTGCAAAACTTGCTCACTTTTTTCAAACACTTTGCTAGCTTACACTTTGTAAAGGAAGCGAAAATAGCACTTCTCAAAAAAGAGAAGAAAGAACTTACTATCTTGAAACATCACAAAAGTTTGCTACCTCACATGATATAAAATTTGCTATATCAAACATCATAAATATTGTTACTTGCAAAGAAAAGCAAAGTGTAATCTTGCACAAAAAATTCAAGTGTTGAATTGCCATGCTTTTTGTGCCTATATGTTGTGAAGAAAATCTAGCTTCATGTTGTAAAAACTTGCATATCTTTTAAAATAGCTAGAGCTACTTCTCCTTTTTTGTTGATGACATAGGGGGGAGAAGTATATTGATGACTTCATGCATTGAATTAAACATTTTATATATTTGCATGATGGTTTAAATGTTTTTCATAACATGTGATGAATGTTACTTGGATTTGAGATAATCCAAGTGTTCTATCAATGGCATATTGATAGGGGAGTTTGTTTAAACTCCGGGGAGTTAAGGTTAACTCAGTTAATCATCAATTAGTTGTCATCAAAAAGGGGAGATTGTTGAATCTCGGATTTTGATGATGAAACTAATTGATTGTGTTTAGATGTTTAACTGCATTTTGAGTGATGTAGGTCTACTCGATCAGAATTAGACAGTTAACGCAGGAGGAATTGACGTCGCGCCGGAGGAGATCACGTCAGGATATTGGACGGCAGAAGGCTTCGAACGTCGGGCATCGGGCCAAGGAGAGCGGAATTGCGCCAAGGATATCGGGGTTGTGGAGGTCAACCGCCGATTGGGCAACAAGCCGCAAGAGAGGACGATGTGCTAAAGAATCGGACGAAGCGCCAACCAATGACGACGCGAACAAAAGAATGTCAATTCGCGTTGTAATAACTGTCTAGATCGGAGTAGAGTTTTGGTTTGCATGTGCAGGATTAACTACGATAACGATGAAGGCATAAAGTGAAACAAAGTGTGGAGTCAAGCACGAAGGATTCGTTGGGAGTTCAAGAGTTCGACGAAGTCCGAAGGATCATCGGGAACGCCGCTGCGAACTAGCCGAGAATGAGTAGGGAGCTTGCCGAAGGGTTTTTTGGAAGCTCGCCGGAAGGTTCGTGGGAAGTTCGCAGAGTTTGCCGAAGAAGCTCGTTGGAACTCGCCAAGATCAAATCGTGAAGTTTAAGAGCTTGCCGGGAGTCCGCAGAATGGTTTCCGAGAGTTTATCGGAAGACCGCCGAAAGTTCGCCGGAAGCTCGCCGGAAGAAGTCTTGACTTATGGACTTTGTAATAGCTTATATAATGTCTTTAAAATTCGTAGTTAGCATGTTAATTAGGGTTAGGATTAGGTATTAATCCTATAACCCAAGTAGGGGCCTATAACACTGTAGGCTGAAAACACTATAGGCGGTGAGCTGAAAACACTGTAGCGGGCTGAAAACACTGTAGGCGGTGGCACCGCCTGGGCTGAGCGGTGGCACCGCCCAGCACCCGAGTGCTGGGCGGTGACACCTCCTGGGCTGGGCGGTGGCACCGCTTGGCTGGGCGGTGGCACCGCCAGCATCGGGAACCCAAAGAGAATTTGAATTTTGGAGCCCAAATTTGAATCCTCTTGAGGCCTATAAATACCCCTCAAATCTCAGCTGAGATTACAACTTTTTGAGCAGCAAGAGTTTGAGAGAAAGGTCTTAGAAAAGTGTTAGCTTGTCTTCTTTTCAATTTGCTAGTGTTCACCTCATCTCTTCTCGAAAATCTGTAAGAGAGTGAACCGCTTGTAAAGAGTTGTAAGAGGGGTATTTACCCTTCCATTTCAAGAGACTTGCTAGTGGAAGGTGGGAGCCTCATCGAAGAGGGGCCTCGCAAGTGGAGTAGGTCATTTGACCGAACCACTCTAAAATCGGCGTGATCCTTGGTTTGCATTTCATTATTGCTATTTACATTATTGCAAACCTTCTTATATACTTTAGTTCCTTATTACTTTTGCTACACATATTTAAGAATACGCTTTCAAGATTAAGCTTGTCAAGTTCCGCTCTTATCATACGAAAGATTTTTTAAAAACCGAAGTTTTAATCCGCTGCACTAATTCACCCCCCCCTCTTAGTGCTGCTCCGATCCTAACAATACTGCCCTGTGCCACCAGGGGGTTCAAGGGTGCTGAGATGGCTGACGGTTCGCTCAGCTCACGACGGTTGCCGCGACACGCAATAACTGCGCAAAAACTGGCCAAAATGGACCAAAAACGGGCCAAAACTGACCATTTTTGGCTGAGCGAGCGAGCGGCGAGCGGTGGATAGCGAGCGAAGTAAGTGGCAGCACCGTCCATGCTATACGAATGCCCCATCGAGCCCTGTGCCGCCCGGGGGGTTCCAGGGTGCTGAGATGGCTGACATTTTGCTCCGCTCACGTCGGTCGCCGCGGCATGCAAGAACTGCCTAAAAACAGGCCAAAACAGCGTAAAAACGGGCCAAAACTGGCCATTTTTGGTTGAGCGAGCGAGCGGCGAACGGCGGACATCGAGCGAAGCGAGAGGCAGCACCATCCCTGCTATACGAATGCCCCATCGAGCCCTGTGCCACCCGGGGGGTTCCAGGGTGCTGAGATGGCTTACGTTTTGCTCCGCTCACGTCGGTCGACGTGGCTCGCAAGAACTGCCCAATAATTAGCCAAAACGACCAAAAAACAGGCCAAAACTGGTCATTTTTGGCTGAGCAAGAGAGCGGCGAGCGGCGGACCGTGAGAAAAGCGAGTGGTCGCACCGTCCCTGCTATACGAATGCCCCATCCAACCCTGTGCCACCCAGGGGGTTCCAAGGTGCTGATATGGCTGTCATTTTGCTCCACTCACGTCAGTTGCCGCGACACGCAAGTACTGCCCAAAAACTGGCCAAAACCGACCAAAAACGGGCCAAAAATGGCCATTTTTGGCTGAGGGAGTGAGCGGCGAGCGACGGACTGCGAGCGAAGCGAGAGGCAGCACAGACCCTGCTATATGAATGCCCCATCCAGCCCTGTGCCACCCGGGTGGTTCCAGGGTGCTGAGATGGCTGACGTTTTGCTCCACTCATGTCGGTCGCCGCGGCTCGCAAGAATTGGCCAAAAACTAGCCAAAACAGGCCATTTTTGGCCGAGCGAGCGAGCGGCGAACGATAGACAGCGAGCGAAGGGAGAGGCAGCACCGTCCCTGCTATACGAATGCCCCATCCAGCCCTGTGCCTCCCGGGGGGTTCCAGAGTGCTGAGATGGCTGACGTTTTGCTCCGTCACGTCGGTCGCCGTGGCATGCTATACGAATGCCCCATCCATCCCTGTGCAACCCGGGGGATTCCAAGGTGCTGAGATGGCTTATGTTTTGCTCCGCTCACGTCGGTCGATGCGGCTCGAGGAACTGCCCAAAAACTAGCCAAAACGACCCAAAAACAGGTCAAAACGGGTCATTTTTGGCTGAGCGAGCGAGTGGCGAGCGGCGGACAGTGAGCGAAGCGAGAGGTAGCACCGTCCCTGCTATACGAATGCCCCATACCTCCCTGTGCAACCTGAGGGGTTCCAGGGTGCTGAGATGGCTGACGGTTCGCTCCGCTCACGTCGGTCGCCGAGACACGCAATAACTGCCCAAAAACTAGCCAAAACAGACCAAAAAGGGGCCAAAACTAGCCATTTTTGGCTAAGTGAGCGAGCGGCGGACAGTAAGCGAAGTTAGTGGCAGCACCGTCCATGCTATACGAATGCCCCATCGAGCCTTGTGCCACCCGGGGGATTCCAAGGTGCTGAGATGGCTGACGTTTTGCTCCGCTCACGTCGGTCGCCGCGGCACGCAAGAACTGCCCAAAAACTGGCCAAAACAACCTAAAAACGGGCCAAAACTTGCCATTTTTGGCTGAGCGAGCGAGCTGCGAACGGCGGACAACGAGCAAAGCTAGAGGCAGCACCGTCCCTGCTATACGAATGCCCCATCCAGCCCTGTGCCACCCGGGGCGTTCCAGGGTGCTGAGATGGTTGACGTTTTGCTCCGCTCACGTCAGTCACCGCGGCACGCAAGAACTACCCAAAAACTGGCCATTTTTCGCTGAGCTAGCGAGCGGCGAGTGGCGGACAGCGAGCGAAGCGAGAGGCAGCACCGTCCCTGCTATAGGAATGCCCCATCCTGCCTTCTGTCACCCGGGGGGTTCCAGGGGGCTGAGATGGCTGGTGTTTTGCTCCGATAACGTTAGTCACCGTTGCACGCAAGAACTGCCCAAAAACTGGCGAAAACAGACCTAAAACGGGCCAAAACAGGCCATTTTTTGCTGAGCGAGCGAGCGGCGGACAGCGAGCGAAGCGAGAGGCCGCACCGTCCCTGCTATACGAATGCCCCATCCAGCCCTGTGCCACCCGGGGGGTTCCAGGGTGCTGAGATGGCTGACGTTTTGCTCCGCCCACGTCGGTCCCCGCGGCACACAAGTACTACCAAAATTTGGCCAAAACCGACCAAAAATGGCCATTTTTGGCTGAGGGAGCGAGCGGTGAGCGGCAGACAGCGTCCGAAGCGAGAGGCAGCACCATCCCTGCTATATGAATGCCCCATCCAGCCTTGTGCCACACGGGGGTTTCCAGGGTGCTGAGATGGTTGACGTTTTGCTCCGCTCACATCGGTTGCCACGGCTCGCAAGAACTGCCCCAAAACTAGCCAAAACGGCCCAAAAACGGGCCAAAACTGGTAATTTTTGGCTGAGCGAGAGAGCAGCGAGCGGCGGACAGTGAGCGAAGCGATAGGCCGCACCGTCCTTGCTATACGAATGCCCCATCCAGCCCTGTGCCATCCGGGGGGTTCCAGGGTGCTGAGATGGCTGACGTTTTGCTCCGCTCACATCGGTCACCGCGGCACGCAAGTAGTGCCCAAAAACTGGCCAAAACCGACCAAAAACGGTCAAAAAATGGCCATTTTTGGCTGAGGGAGCGAGCGACGGACTGCGAACGAAGCGAGAGGCAGCACCGTCCCTGCTATATGAATGCCCCATCCAGCCTTGTGCCACTCGGGGGTTTCCAGGGTGCTAGATGGCTGACGTTTTGATCCGCTCACGTCGGTCGCCGCGGCTCACAAGAACTGCCCAAAAACTAGCCAAAACGGACCAAAAATGGGCCAAAACAGGCCATTTTTTGCTGAGCGAGCGATTGGCGGACAGTGAGCGAAGCGAGAGGCAGCACCGTCCCTGCTATACGAATGCCCCATCCAGCCCTGTGCCTCCCAGGGGGTTCCAGAGTGCTGAGATCGCTGATGTTTTGCTCCGTCACGTCGATCGCCGCGGCACGCAATAACTGCCTAAAAACTGGCCAAAATGGCTTAAAAACTGGCCAAAATTGGCTATTTTTGGCTGAGCAAGCGAGCGGCGAGCGGCGGACAGCGAGCGAAGCGAGAGGTAGCACTGTCCCAACTATACGAAAGCCCCATACAGCTGATAAGACCCTAAAGTCTTATCATCGAAGAAAGAGGAGAAATGGGGATGATAATGATCGCTTCGAGGGGATCGGCCTCCTTGATCGCTTCGAGGGGATCGACCCTCCTTGATCACTTCGAGGGGATCGGCCTCCTAGGGTTTGTCAAAAGACAGAATAGTATTTTTCATAGATTATTGAAAAGAAGCAGTTACATCCCTATTTATAGAGTTCCACCCAAAGTCCATCAGGACTTGAACTCTAATAATAAATAAATATTAAATAAACCTCTACTTGACTCTAACTGAACCAAACTGACTCAATAAACAACTAGACCAAACATACTCAATAAACATTATTCAAAAGCTCAGAAAAAGGGTCCTAACAGTTCCTCCCTCTTCAAATCAGCCTTGTCCTCAAGGTCGAAAGAAAAGATCAATCTCGGGGGAGCTTCTCTTTCAAGACTTCGCCATAGACTATCTGCAACGCATCACAACCCGTTGATCAAGTAAGTATGGTCTCCACTTTTTTTTGATAGTGTAAGCAACAGGTCGATCTTTTCAGTGTAGTAATCGTTGCATGAAACTTCCGGGCCCTCAGATAATCAATTTAATCTTTGAACCTTTGCTATCACAAGTGAAAATCCGTCCATCAATGATCTTTACTTCGAATCTATCATAGTCTTCAATGTGGTGGGTCAATCGGTCAATAGTCTCACTGTCCATAAAATTGTTAGTGCTACCAGTATCAATCAAAAGTATAATAGGCTGATGCTCTAGAGTTCCAGCAACTTCCATAGTTTGCGGGTTAGAGTAGTCGGTTAATGTATGCATTGTATGTACGGTAGGTTCAACATCTTCATTAGAATTTATACCTTCATGATCGGAGTCCAACTCTTCTGCTTTCGGTTCCTCTCCAATTGGCTCAACCATCATATGTTGCCCTTGTTTACATTGGTGCTCCATACTCCACTTTTCATCATAGTACAAACCCTTCGCTAACCTTTCTTTGAGTTCTTCTCGGGTTAGTCTGCTAGTGTTATAGTTTCGACTTGGAGTAGATGAGGTAGGTTGCCTGCTAATCACCTGTTTATTGGCACCTCTATTTCGACGATTTTCCACACTGATTTTTTCTTCATGTAGGCGTGCAAATGAAATCGCAGCCATCATAGTGCGAGGTTGACGAGCCTTAACCTCACACCGGATCTCGGGAATAAGCCCTTCAATAAATGTACCCAGAAGTTGTCGTTCTGACCAATCTCTAGCTTGGTTGGACAATCTTTCAAATCTACTCTGATATTCCAACACTGTAGAAGTCTGACGAATTTTGGCGAGTTGGCCATCAACATTCTCATATTCGGACGGGCCAAAGCGAACAAGAAGTCCTCTTTTAAACTGCTCCCACGAAGGAATTCCATGGCAAGTTTCATACCAATCATACCACTGGATTGCATCTCCATCGAGCTGGATTGAGGCCACTTCTACCTTAGATTCTTTTGGAGTTCTGTGAAAACGAAAAAAATTTTCCACCCTAGAGATCCAACTGGTCGGATCCCCATCTTCCCATCGTGGAAATTCTACCCTGATACGTGGGTAGTGTGTGTCACCATCCTGGGGACCTTTTCCTGTATCTCTCGATCTGTTTAGCATGGAACTTGAGCTTCCATCTTGTTGAAACCCGCTAAAGTGCTCTAACAAGCTCTTTTTGAAATCATGAAGAGTTTCTTGTAGCCGATTTTCAATTCTGGTTTCCAACGCTTCCATTTGTGCCTTCATTGAATTATCGGTAGTCATTGCGTACGATTGCAAGTCGGTAATCCCCAGTTCTTGTTTCCGATGTCTAGTCAAGGGCATCTGCACAGTAGCCGAGCAGTAGCAGTGACAGTGGCGACAGCCGGTAGCAGCAAGGGAACCCACACGATTGTGGTGCGGCTGAAACAAGGCCAGATCAAGTGTGCTCTGTTTCGGTTAAATGCAGAGCAAGGTGTGGCGCGGCTGAAACAAAGGCAGAGCAATGTGTGCTCTATTTCGGTTAGATGCGCAGCAAGGTGAAGCGCCGGCAGCTGGGAGACGAGCGGCGGTCGTTGCAACGGTGGCCCACAGCGGGTGATGGGTCGGTTGGCGGCAACGGCACTCGAGGGAAGAGGAGTGCTGGAGGGGCGCGGCTGGCTGGAGAATGCCGGCTGGAAACAAGGGCAGCAGCGGTGAGTTGCCCTGTTTCGGTCGCCGTGAAGGGGGGGGGGGGGCAACCGGCGGCTGCGGCTGCGACCTGGGGGGGCACGGTTGCAGAGAAGTTAGGGCAGCGTCGCCGAGAGTCTCAACGACGAAGGGGTGGTCCGTTGGCAGGGGAGACGACGCCAGCAATCCTTTCGCCGGCAGACGGGAAAGCGAGGATGAGAGGTCGCCGCTGGGGGGGGCAGCGGCGTCGTTGGTCGATCGGCTGGGGACGCAGCGCCGGGCGGTGGAAAGGAGGCAGCAAGGAAGGGCGCGGCCTGCCGGAGAGCAGGGGCGGCGATGGGCTGGCCGCAAGCAGACAGGGATGCGTGGCTGCGGCTGCTTTCTCTCTTCCTTTACTTCTATTTTTTTTTTTTTGTTACGTTGCAGCAGAACGTGCCAAGGATCGCTGCTCTGATACCAGGGTTTTGAGATGGCTTACGGTTTGCTCCGCTCACGTCGGTCGACGCGACTCGCAAGAACTGCCCAAAAACTGGCCAAAAAGGGCCATTGTTGGTTGAGCGAGCGAGCGGCGACCGGCGGACAGCGAGCGAATCGAGAGGCAGCACCGTCCCTGCTATACGAATGCCCCATCCAGCCCTGTGCCCCACGGGGGGTTCCAGGGTGCTGAGATGGCTTACGTTTTGCTCCGCTCAGGTCGGTCGCCGTGGCACGCAAGAACTGCCCAAAAACTTGCCAAAACGGGCAAAAACTGGCCAAAACTGGCCATTTTTGGCTGATCTAGCGAGCGGCGAACGGCGGACAGCGAGCGAAGCGAGAGGCAGCACCGTCCCTGCTATACGAATGCCCCATCTAGCCCTGTGCCACCTGGGGGGTTCCAGGGTGCTGAGATGGCTTACAGTTTGCTCCTTTCACATTGGTTGACGCGGTTCGCAAGAACTGCCCAAAAACTAGCCAAAACAGCCCAAAAACGGGCCAAAGCTGGTCATTTTTGGTTGAGCGAGAGAGCGGCGAGCGGCGGACAGCGAGCGAAGCGAGAGGCAACGCCGTCCCTACTATATGAATGCCCCATCCAGCCCTGTGCTACCTGGCCAGGGTGCTGAGATGGCTGACGTTTTGCTCCGCTCACGTCGGTAGCCGCGGCTCGCAAGAACTGCCCAAAAACTAGCCAAAACAGACAAAAAACGGGCCAAAACAGGCCATTTTTGGCTGAGCGAGCGAGCGGCTTGCGGCGGACAGTGAGCGAAGCGAGAGGCAGCACCGTCCCGGCTATACGAATGCCCCATCCCGCCCTATGCCACCCGGGGGTTTCCAGGGTGCTTAGATGGCTGACGTTTTGCTCCGATCACGTCGGTCGCCGCGGCACGCAAGAACTGCCCAAAAACTGGCCAAAATGGCCCAAAAACTAGCCATTTTTGGCTGTGCGAGCGAGCGGCGAGCGGCGGATAGCGAGCTAAGCGAGAGACAGCACCATCCCTGCTCTACGAATGCCCCTTCCAGCCCTGTGCCGCCCGAGGGGTTCCATGTTGCTTAGATAGCTGACGTTTTGCTTCGCTCACGTCGATCGCCGCGGCACATAAGAACTGCCCAAAGACTGGCCAAAATGGCCCAAAAAGGGGCCAAAACTGGACATTTTTGACTGAGCAAGCGAGCGGTGAGCGACGAATAGCGAGTGAAGCTAGAGGCAGCACCGCCCCTGCTATACGAATGCCCCATGCGGCCCTATGCCACCCGGGGGGATCCAGGGTGCTGAGATGGCTAACGTTTTGCTCCGCTCACGTAGGTCGCTGTGACACCCAAGAACTGTCCAAAAACTGGCCAAAACGACCCAGAAATGGGCCAAAACTGGCCATCTTTGGCTGAGCAAGCGAGCGGCGGAAAGCGAGCGAATCGAGAGGCAGCACCGTCCCTAATATACGAATGCCCCATCCAGCCCTGTGCCATACGGGGGGTTCCAGGGTGTTGAGATGGCTGACATTTTGCTCCGCTCACGTCGGTCACCGCGGCACGCAAGAACTGCCCAAAACTAGCCAAAAAGGCCCAAAAACGGGCCAAAACTAGCAATTTTTGGCAGAGCGAGCGAGCGGCGAGTGACGGACAGCAAGCGAAGCGACTTGCAGCACCGTCCCTGCTATACGAATGCCCCATCAAGCCCTGTATCACCCGAGGGGTTCCAGGGTGCGGATATGGCTTACATTTTGCTCCGCTCACGTCGGTCGTCGTGGCTCATACAAACTACCCAAAAACTAGCCAAAATGGGCCAAAACTGGTCAGTTTTGGCCGATCGAGAGAGCGACGAGCGGCGGACAGCGAGCGAAGCGAGAGGCCGCAACGTCCCTGCTATACGAATGCCCCATCCAGCCCTGTGCCACCCGGGGGGCTCCAAGGTGCTGAGATGGCTGACGTTTTGCTCTACTCACGTCGGTTGCCTCGACACACAAGTACTGCCCAAAAACTGGTCAAAACCAAACAAAAACAGACCAAAAATGGCCATTTTTAGCTGAGGGAGCGAGCGGCGAGCGGCGGACAACGAGCGAAGCGAGTGGCAGCACCGTCCATGCTATATGAATGCCCCATCCTGCCCTGTGCCACCCGGGGGGTTCCAGGGTGCTGAGATGGCTGACGTTTTGCTCCACTCACGTCGGTCGCCGCGGCTCGCTAGAACTGCCCAAAAATTAGCCAAAACAGACCAAAAATGGGCCAAAACAGGCCATTTTTTGCTAAGCGAGCGAGCGGTGAGCGGCGGACAGTGAGCGAAGCAAGAGGCAGCACCGTCCCTGCTATACGAATGCCCCATCCAGCCCTGTGCCACCCGGGCGGTAACAGGGTGCTGAGATGGCAGACGGTTCGCTCCGCTCACGTCGGTCGCCGCGACACGCAATAAGTGCCCAAAAACTAGCCAAAACGGACCAAAAATGGGCGAAAACTGGCCATTTTTGGCTGAGCGAGCGAGCAGTGAGCGGCGGATAGCGAGCGAAGTTAGTGGCAGCACCGTCCATGCTCTACGAATCCCCCATCGAGCCCTGTGCCACCCGGGGGGTTCCAGGGTGCTGAGATGGCTGACGTTTGGCTCCACTCACGTCGGTCGCCGAGGCACGCAAGAACTACCCAAAAACCAGCCAAAACAGCCAAAAAACGGGCCAATTTTGGCTGAGCGAGCAAGTGGCGAACGACGGATAGATAGCGAAGCGAGAGGCAGCACCGACCCTGCTTTACGAATGCCCGATCCGGCCCTGTGCCACCCGGGGGGTTCCAGGGTGTTGAGATGGCTTACAATTTCTCCGCTCACGTCGGTCGTCGCGGCTCGCTAGAACTGCCCAAAAACTAGCCAAAACAACCCAAAAACGGGCCAAAACTGGTTATTTTTGGCTGAGCGAGAGAGCGGTGAGCGGCGGACATCGAGCGAAGCGAGAGGCAGTACCGCCCCTGCTGTATGATTGCCCCATTTGCCCTGTGCCACCCGGGGGGTTCCAGTGTGCTGAGATGGCTGACGTTTTGCTCTGCTAATATCAGTCGCCGCGGCACGCAAGAACTACCCAAAAACTGGCCAAAACCGCCCAAAAAGGGCCAAAACTGGTGATTTTTGGTTGAGCGAGCGAGCGACAAGCGGCGGACAGCGAGTGAAGCGAGTGGCAGCACAGTCCATGCTATACGAATGCCCCATGCAGCCCTGTGCCACCCGGGGGGTTCCAGGGTTCTGAGATGGCTTACGTTTTGCTCCGCTTACGTCGGTCGCCGCGGCACGCAAGAACTGCCCAAAAACTAGCCAAAACGGCCCAAAAACAGGCCAAAACTAGCCATTTTTGGCTGAGCGAGCGAGCGGCGAGTGGCGGACTGCGAGCGAAGCGACAGGCAGCACTGTCCCTCCTATACGAATGCCCCATCCAGCCCTGTACCACCCAGGGGGTTCCAGGGTGCGGAGATGGCTAACATTTTGCATCGCTAACATCGGTCGCCGCGGCACGCAAGAACTGCCCAAAAACGGGCCAAAACTGGCCATTTTTCGCTGACCGAGTGAGCGGCGAATGGGGGACAACGAGCGAAGTTAGAGGCATCACAGTCCCTGCTATACGAATGCCTCATCCAGCCCTGTGCCACCCGGGGGGTTCCAGAGTGCTGAGATGGCTTACGTTTTGCTCCGCTCACGTCGGTCGACGTAGCTCGCAAGAACTGCCTAAAAACTAGCAAAAACAGCACAAAAATTGGCCAAAACTGGTTATTTTTGGCTGAGCAAGAGAGTGGCGAGCGGCGGACAGTGAGCGAAGCGATAGGCAGCACCGCCCCTACTGTACGAATGCCGTATTCAGCCCTGTGCCACTTGGGAGTTCCAGGGTGCTGAGATGGCTGACGTTTTTCTCCGCTTACGTCGGTCACCGTGGCACGCAAGAACTGCCCAAAAATTGGCCAAAACAGCCCAAAAAGAGCCAAAACTAGCCATTTTTGGCAGAGCGAGGGAGCGGCGAGTGGCGAACAGCGAGGGAAGCGACAAGCAGCACCATCCCTCCTATACAAATGCCCCATCCAGCCCTGTACCACCCAGGGGGTTCCAGGGTGCGGAGATGGCTGACATTTTGCTCCGCTAACATCAGTCGCCGCGGCACGCAAGAACTGCCCAAAAACTGGCCAAAACGGCCCAAAAATGGGCCAAAACTGGCCATTTTTGGCTGAGCGAACGAGCGGCGAACGGGAGATGGCGAGCGAAGCGAGAGGCAGCACAGTCCCTGCTATACAAATGCCTCATCCAGTCCTGTGCCACCCGGGGGGTTCCAGGGTGCTGAGATGGATTACGTTTTGCTCTGCTCACATCGGTCGTCGCGGCTCGCAAGAACTGCCTAAAAACTAGCAAAAACGACACAAAAATGGTTATTTTTGGCAAAGCGAGAGAGAGGCAAGTGGCGGACAGCGAGCGAAGCGAGAGGCAGCACCGCCCCTGCTGTACGAATGCCCCATTCAGCCCTGTGACACCTGGGGGGTTCCAGGGTGCTGAGATGGCTGACGTTTTGCTTTGCGTACGTCGGTCGCCGCGGCAAGCAAGAACTGCCCAAAAATGGCCTAAACGGCTCAAAAACGGGCCAAAACTAGCCATTTTTGGCTGAGCGAGCGAGCGGCGAGTGGCGGATAGCAAGTGAAGCGACAGGCAACACCGTCCTTCCTATACGAATGCCCCATCCAGCCCTGTACTACCAGGGGGGTTCTAGGGTGCGGAGATGGCTGACGTTTTGCTCCGCTAAATCGATCGCCGCGAACTGCAAGAACTGCCCAAAAATTGGCCAAAACGGCCCAAAAACGGGCCAAAACTGGCCATTTTTGGCTGAGCGAGCGAGCGGCGAACGGGGGACAGCGAGCGAAGTGAGAGGCAGCACAGTCCCAGCTATACGAATGCCCCATCCAGCCCTGTGCCACCCAGGGGGTTCCAGGGTGCTGAGATGGTTGACGTTTTGCTCCGTTCACGTTGGTCGCAGCGACACACAAGTACTGCCCAAAAACTGGCCATAACCGACCAAAAACGGGACAAAAATGGCCATTTTTGGCTGAGGGAGCGAGCGGTGAGTGGCGGACCACGAGCGAAGCGAGAGGTAGCACCGTCACCGCTATATGAATGCCCCATCCAGCCATGTGCCACCCGGGGGGTTCCAGTGTGCTGAGATGGCTGACGTTTTGCTCCGCTCACGTCGGTCGCCGCGGCACGCAAGAACTGCCCAAAAACAGGCCAAAACTGGCCATTTTTGGCTGATCGAGCGAGCGGCAAGTGCCGGACAGCGAGCGAAGCGAGAGGCAGCACCGTCCCTGCTATTTGAATTCCCCATCCAGCCCTGTGCCACCCGGGGGGTTCCAGGGTGCTGAGATGGCTTATGGTTTGCTACGCTCACGTCGGTCGATGCGGCTCGCAAGAACTGCCCAAAAACTAGCCAAAACGGCCAAAAAACGGGCCAAAACAGGTCATTTTTTGCTGAGCGAGAGAGCGGCGAGCGGCGGACAGTGAGCGAAGCCAGAGGCCGCACCGTCCCTACTATACGAATGCCCCATCCAGCCCTGTGCGACCCGGGGGGTTCCAGGGTGCTAAGATGGCTGACGTTTTGCTCCACTCACGTCGGTCGCCGCGGCACACAAGTACTGCCCAAAAACTGGCCATAACCGACCAAAAACGGGCCAAAAATGACCATTTTTGGCTGAGGGAGTGAGCGACGAGCGGCGGACAGCGAGCGAAGCACGAGGTAGCACCGTCACTGCTATATGAATGCCCTATCCAGCCATGTGCCACCTGGGGGGTTCCAGGGTGTGAGATGGCTGATGTTTTACTCCACTCACGTCGGTCGCTGCGGCACGCAAGAATTGCCCAAAAACAAGTCAAAACGACCCAAAAACAGGCCAAAACGAGCCATTTTTGGCTGAGCGAGCGAGCGGCGGACAGTAAGTCAAGCGAGAGGTAGCATAGTCCCTGCTATACGTATGCCCCAAACAGCCCTGTGCCACCAGCGGGGTTCAAGGGTGCTGAGATGGCTGACGGTTCACTCCGCTCATGTCGGTCGCCACGACACGCAACAACTGCCCAAAAACTGGCCAAAACGGACCAAAAACGGGCCAAAACTGACTATTTTTGGCTGAGCGAACGAGCGGCGAGCGGCGGACAGCGAGCGAAGTGAGAGGTAGCACAGTCCCTGCTATACGAATGCCCCATACAGCCTTGTGCCACTAGGGGGGTTCCAGGGTGCTAAGATGGCTGACGGTTCACTCCGCTCATGTCGGTCGCCGCGACACGCAATAACTGCCCAAAAACTGGCCAAAACAAACCAAAAACGGGCCAAAACTGACTATTTTTGGCTGAGCGAGTGAGCGGCAGATAGCGAGCGAAGTTAGTGGTAGCACCGTCCATGCTATACGAATGCCCCATCGAGCCCTGTGCCACCCGGGGGGTTCCAGGGTGCTGAGATAGCTGACGTTTTGCTCCGCTCATGTCGGTCGCCGCGGAACGCAAGAACTACCCAAAACTGGCCAAAACAGACAAAAAAAGGGCCAAAACTTGCCATTTTTGGCTGAGTGAGCGAGCGGCGAACAGCAGACAACGAGCGAAGCGAGAGGCAGCACCGTCCCTGCTATACGAATGCCCCATCCAGCCCTGTGCCACCCGGGGGGTTCCAGGGTGCTGAGATGGTTGACATTTTGCTCCGCTCATGTCGGTCACCGCGGCACGCAAGAACTGCCCAAAAATTGGCCAAAACTGCCCAAAAACTAGCCAAAACGGCCCAAAAACGGGCCAAAACTGGCCATTTTTCGCTGAGCGAGCGAGCGGTGAGTGTCGGACAGCGAGCGAAGCGAAAGGCTGCACAGTCCCTGCTATACAAATGCCCAATCCAGCCCTGTGCCACCCGGGGTGTTCCAGGGTGCTAAGATGGCTGAAGTTTTGCTCCGCTCACGTCAGTCACCGCGGCATGCTAGAACAACCCATAAACTGGCCAAAACGGCCCAAAAACGGGCCATTTTTGGCTGAGCGAGTGAGCGGCAGGCGGCGGACAGCGAGCGAATGGAGAGGTAGCACCGTCCCTGATATACGAATGCCCCATATAGCCCTGTGCTACACGGGGGGTTCCAGGGTGCTAAGATTGCTGACGATTCGCTACGCTCACGTCGGTCATCACGACATGCAATAACTGCCCAAAAACTGGCCAAAACGGACCAAACACGGGCCAAAAATGGCCATTTTTGGCTGAGCGAGCGAGCGGTAAACGGCGGACAGCGAGCGAAGCAAGAGGCAGCACTGTCCCTGCTATACGAATGCCCCATCCAGCCCTGTGCCACCCGGGGGGTTCTAGGGTGCTGAGTTGGCTTATGGTTTGCTACGCTCACATCGGTTGACGCGGCTCGGAAGAACTGCCCAAAAACTAGCAAAAACGGGCAAAAAACAGGCCAAAACAGGTCATTTTTGGCTGAGCGAGAGAGCGGCGAGTGACGGACAGCGAGCGAAGCGAGAGGCCGCACCGTCCCTGCTATACGAATGCCCCAGCCAGCCCTGTGCCACCCGGGGGGTTCCAGGGTGCTGTGATGGCTGACGTATTGCTCCGCTCAAGTCGGTCGCCACGGCACACAAGTATTGCCCAAAAACTGGCCATAACCAACCAAAAACGGGACAAAATGGCCATTTTTGGCTGAGGGAGCGAGCGGCGAGTGGCGGACAGCGAGCGAAGCGCGAGGTAGCACCGTCACCGCTATATGAATGCCCCATCCAGCCATGTGCCACCCGAGGGGTTCCAGTGTGCTGAGTGTTAGGATCGAGACCACTAAGAGGGAGGGGGGTGAATTAGTGCAGCGGAAATCTTTCAGCGATTTAAAAAAAGAAAGCTGCGTTCGTCCAATAAAAACGATTTCGATGTAAAAGCTGATTCACAGTTTGTATCTAAGTGTAGTTTACGTAGTTTGCGTCTAAATGCAGTTTGCGTCTAAATGCAGATTGCGTCTAAGCGCAGTTTGCGTCTAAACACAGTTTGCGTCTAAACACAGTTTGCGTTTAAGCGCAGTTTGCGTCTGAGCGCAGTTTGCGTCTAAACGCAGTTTTACGGCTAAGTGCAGTTTTACGTCTAAGTGCAGTTTTACGTCTAAACGCAGTTTTGCGTCTAAACACAGTTTTACGTCTAAACGCAGTTTTACGTCTAAACGCAGTTTTACACTTTGAAAAGCATTTTATGAATATGCAGAAAGCAATTTGCAGTTATAAATGGAATCAAAACGTAAGCGTAAACTGCAGTGTAAAGATCGTACGAAAACACCGATTTATGTCTGAATGCAGATTCGGAAAGATTAGAACTTAGAGACTCGTTCGTAAAAGCGCAGAGGGCAGTAGCTATGTAGGAGGTTTGCAGTAATGATAAAGTGCTCAAAGTAAAAGCAAACCAGAGATTTAGAGTGGTTCGGTCAGTCTTGACCTACTCCACTTTTGGCTTCCTCGTCCGACGAGGTCACCGACGTCAACTAGCTACCTTCCTTCAATGGGCGAAGGCCAACTGCCCTTTTATAGTTTCACTCCTTTTGATGGGCTCAGGAGACAACCCTTACAGAACCTTTCTCTCCTCACTTTTACAATTCAGAAACTTAAAGAACAGAAGGAGGAGACTTAAAGGCTTTACAACAATTTTGAGCTCAAGAATCACAGAGAAGATCAAGATTTCGGTGTAGGACTCTTGCTCTTTCTGTGCTAAATGGGTGGGGTATTTATAGGCCCCAGCCCAGTTCGAATTTGGAGCTCAAAACGATCAAATCCCGGAATTCGGGATCAGTACGGTTACACCTCCTCGATGGAGAGGTTGCACCGCCTGGTAGAGCTCGGAGATCGAGCCCAAAGCGGTTGCACCTCTGTCGGGGGCGGTTGCACCGCCCGAAGTCCGCTTCGAGATCGAGCCCCAGGCGGTGCCACCTCGACCGAGGCGGTTGCATTTTTCTCTGCACGAGCTCGAGACCGAGCTCAAGCGGTGCTACCTCTCTGTCGGGGGAGGTTGCACGATCTAGCTCAAGACTGAGCTCTGGGCGGTTGCACCTCCGGCTGGGGCGGTTGCACCGCCCAGTTTCGCTGGAGAGACATATCCCAGCGGTGCCACCTCTCGGCCTAGGCGGTTGCACCTCACCGGTGTAATCGAGGTCCGAATGGTTAGCTCCATTCGCCCGATTTCAATCTTTTCGGGGCCCAATTGCCCCAAGATTAAGCTAATGGGATCACCTCCCATTTTCCAACTTAATCAACGTGCTAACTACGATTAAATCTAAGACAATTTCTGCAGCTTTGCTCCGATCGTCAATCGCTTCTTCCGGCGAAGTTTCCGCGAACTTCCGTCGATCATCGATGAACCCTCGGTGATTCTTCTCATGGACTTTCGCAAAAACTGGACTGGACTTTCTGACGATCCACTTGGCGAAGTTCCGAGCTTTGGCATGGCAAGCCACGGACTTCTCAGATCTGTTCTCAGAACCTCATCCGACCATCCGAACTTCCGTCGAACTCTCGAACTCCCAACGTGATTATGATCTTGACTCCGCGTAACTCCTGCTGCTTGTCTAACTTTCATCGTAGTTAATCCTGCACACTTATCTCAACACATAGATTAGACAACAAATGACAATTGACTTCATCATCAAAATCTGAGATTCAACAATCTCCCCTTTTTGATGATGACAATCAATTGATAATGGAGTTATCCTTAACTCCCCTATCTATATGCCATAGTTGAGATAAGTCAACCTTGAATTCAAGACCTAAGAATTCAAGTGACGATTGATAAGTTAGATCAGTTAAACTTATCAATACTCCCATCATGATACCCATCATGATGTATCTCTTCAAGAATGATGTCAAGGCTTGACATACATCATCAAGTTTGTATGATTGTGTTTGTAACTTTTCATCATGTAATTGAATATTATCATATAAAGCCGCTGAAGGACTATTACATGATGCACACATTTGAGATTTTCTAGCAAGTTTGCGTTTACTTCACAAGATAGGATATCAACTCAAGACATAATGCAAACTATAGCACATGTTCATATATCTCTTGGTGATGCAAGGATGGCATAACCATAACATTGTTTATAGCATCACTCAAGTATTTTGCAACTATGACATAGACATGATTATGGCAGTGTTTATCAATTCATATGTTTCTCCCCTTTGTCATCAACAAAAGCATGATAGCATTATCAAAAAAGCATGGTAGATGTGATTCCAGCAGGTTATCACGCACATAAAGGAAGGCATGACACATATAATACTTTGAATATCTCTTCTCCTTGTTATAGTTCGTTGCTTGAAGGAGGAAAGTCATTTTTCAAAAAGTTTTCATAAAAGTGTACAGGAAAATCCCATTTTTAGCATTCAAACCGAAAAATGAATTTCTTACATGCATTCGGTTATGAGTAAGCTACTGATTTTTTAAAAACATTTGTCACATAATTTCCAACATGTTATTTGATCAAGTGATGCCAAGGCATGTAATAGTAATAACGTCCGAAAAATAATTTTAACTAGTTTATGTATTCGGACACATCAACATTCCTAATTCTTTTCTTATGAAATCAAATTGTTCTTCACTTAGGGGTTTTGTAAAGATATCAGCTAGTTGATGTTTGGTATCAATGAACTCTATGGTTACGTCATGATTAGTGACATGATCTCGTATAAAGTGATGTCTAATATCAATATGTTTTGTTCTTGAGTGTTGTATAGGATTTTTAGTTAAGCATATTGCACTCGTGTTATCACATTTAATGGGAATATCTTTAAGATTAACTTTGTAATCTTCTAAAGTATTTTTCATCCATACAACTTGTGTACAGCATGCACTTGCTGCAATATAATCAGCTTCGGTTGTTGATAGAGCAACCGAGCTTTGTTTCTTAGATGACCAGGATACAAGGGCATGTCCTAAAAATTGACATGATTCTGATGTGCTTTTTCTATCTAGTCTACAGCCAGCGAAGTCCGCATCAGCATAAGCTGTTAACTCAAAATTTTCTGATTTTGGGTACCATAATCCTAGATTTGTGGTTCCATTAAGATATCTAAGTATTCTTTTGACTGCTTTGAGATGAGATATCTTAGGGTTTGATTGAAATCTAGCACAAAGTCCTACACTGAACATGATGTCTGGTCTGGTGGTAGTGAGGTAAAGTAAACTTCCTATCATACCCCTATAAGTCTTTTGATTAAAGCTTTCTCCACTTTCATCAATTTCTAACTTAGTGGAGGTGCTTATAGGGGTGTTAATAGCCTTTGAGTTGTTCATATTAAACCTTTTTAATAAATTCATAGCATATTTTGTTTGACTAATAAAGATGTCGTTGCTTAATTGTTTGATTTGTAAGCCTAAGAAGAATGTTAATTCTCCCATTAAGCTCATTTCGAATTCAAGACTCATGGTTCTAGCAAAAGATTCACAGAGAGATTCATTTGTAGAGCCAAAGATAATATCATCAACATAAATCTGAAAAATGAGAAAATTATTTTCAAAATTCTTGATAAATAATGTAGTATCAACCTTGCCTTTTGTGAAGTTATTTTCGATAAGAAAAGAACTAAGTCTCTCATACCAAGCCCTTGGGGCTTGTTTTAAACCATAGAGAGCTTTAGTTAATCTAAACACATGATTAGGGGAGGCTATCATTTTCAAAACCAGGAGGTTGTTCAACATAAACTTCTTTCGGAGATAAAGCCATTTAGAAAAAGCTTTTAACATCCATTTGAAACAACTTAAAATTATTACTGCTAAGCGTAGGCAAGGAGCATCCTTATGGCTTCCAATGAGCCACAGGGAGCGAAAGGTTTCTTCAGAATCGATACCTTCTTCTTGGTTGAAACCTTTGGCCACTAATCTAGCCTTGTTTCTAACCACGATACCATTTTCATTTTGCTTGTTTTTCAAGACCCATTTAGTACCAATAACTAAATGGTCATTTGGCCTAGGAACAAGCTTCCACACTTCATTTCTCTCAAATTGATTTAATTCATCTTGCATTTGCGATAATCCATGAATCATCTTTCATGGCTTCATCAATGCATTTGGGTTCAATTTGGGAGAGAAAGGCTGACATTTGCACAAAAGGTTTTAAGAGAAGATCGTGTTTGAACCCCTTTGATATGTCTCCTAGGATTAGCTCCTTAGGGTGAGCATCTACATACTTCCAATCCTTGGGTAAGGATATTTCGGAAGTGGATGCATCCAGGTTGTAAGTTGGAGAGGGGTTTCCTTTAAATTCAAGGAATCAAAATTAACATCTTCATCAAGATCATTTTTTTCGTGATTTCAGAAATCTCATTGAAAACAACATGAATGGATTCTTCAATAATTAGAGTTCTTTTATTGAAGATATGAAAGGCTTTAGAAACTGTAGAATAACCAAGAAAGATTCCTTCATCGGATTTAGCATCAAATTTTCCTAAGTTGTCTTTTTTCATTCAAGATAAAACACTTACACCCAAAGACTTTAAAATATGAAACGTTGGGTTTTTTTTATTGTTCCATAACTCATAGGAGTTTTGGTTAGTAGAGGTCTCACTAGAACTCTATTTAAAATGTAGCACACAGATTATTTCTGGCCGCCCAAAAATATTTGGGTAGGTTGTGTTCATTCAACATGGTTCTTGCCATTTCTTGTAAATTTTGATTTTTTCTTTCTACAACTCCATTTTGTTGAGGGTTTCTAGGAGTAGAGAAATTATGGTTGTATCCATTGAGTTCACAAAATTCCGGAAATCATGGTTTTGAAATTCACCACCATGATCACTTCTAATTGACTAAATCATAGAACCTTTCTCATTCTGAACGAGTTTGCAAAACTTGGTAAAAGATCTAAGACATTCACTTTTCTGTTTTAAGAAGTAAGTCCATGTGTATCTGCTATAGTCATCCACGATGACGAAAAGCATATTTGCTACCTCCTAGGCTTGATGTGGAGATGGGTCCGAACAAGTCCATATGGATCAATTGTAAGGGCCTAGAGGTGCTTATTTGATTTTTAGATTTGAAGCTACTCTTAATTTGTTTACCTAATTGGCAGGCATCACATACATTATCTTTGATGAACTTGATATGAGGAATTCCTCTTACAAGTTCTTTGGATGATATTTGAGTGATTAGCTTCATGCTAGCATGACCTAATCTTCTGTGCCATATCCAAGCATTCTCATTTAAAGCAGAAAAACATATTTCATTACATAAATCATTGATGTCAATAGTGTATACGTTATTTTGTTTTAATGCAAGCATTAGATTCAAATCTGATAATATATCCTTTATCACACAATTGACTAATGCTCAAGAGGTTATGTTTTAGACCATCAACTAGCAAAACATCTTTAATAGAGAAGTTGGATTTGTTACCTATGGTTCCTTTGCCAATGATTTTACCCTTGTTGTTATCTCCGAAGGTGACATATCCTTCGTCTATGCTAGTGAGCTTAGAGAATTGGGATGGATCTCCGGTCATATGCCTTGAGCATCCACTCTCAAGGTACCATCTCTTGCTCCTAGCTTGCGATGGTTTAGTTTTCTACAAGAAAGGATGATGTTTAGGTACCCATTTGCTTTTGGGTTCCTCACAAAGAGATCTACATTTTCTATCATGTTGCATAGAATTTGTCATGGTTCCTTTAGGAACCCAAATCAATTTGTTTGGACTAAATTTCCTGAATGGACAATAATGCGTCCTGTGTCCGAACTTGCAACAAAAGTTGCATTTGCTTTGATGTCTAACATGTAAGATGGGGCCTTTTACGAAGGTAGTTGGATTTTGGTGAGGACTCCTCACAAATCCAATCCCACTTCTTTTGGGAACATGACCCTTGTTTGTAAGGATCATGTTTAACGACTTGCTACCAACCTCGAATTTCTTCAAGGTGTCCTTAAGTAGCAAGTTTTCTATTTGAAAAGTTTCTAGATCATGGCATTTTATGCATGAGTTTAAACTATCACTATGTTTAGCATTTAACTTATCAAACTTGTAAATAAGACTATCATACTCCTTTTTTAGCAATTTGTATTTACCACTAATAGTCTTACACTCATCAAACAATTCATGGAAAGCATTTAATAATTCATCGAATGATAAATCTGCATCTAATGAATTTGTTACCTCGTCTTCGATGGCCATTAGAACGTAATGAGCAACTTGCTCGGTATTGGTCTCCTCTTCTTCGGATCTTTCGAAGTCGTCCCATGTTGCTTGAAGAAGCCTTCTTCTTTGATGTTCTTCTTTTGACTTGGGGACAATCACTCTTGTAGTGTCCCGGCTTTTTACATTCATAGCAGATCACTTGGTCCTTCTTGGGTTCAAGTTTATTTTTCAGATCATTCTTAAACTTGTTTTTTTAAAGAATTTTTTTAAACTTTCTTATTAAAAGTGCCAAGTCATCATCACAGTCCTCATCACTTGAGTTTTCTCTCAAGTGGCATTCAGAAGTTTTAAGTGCCATATCCTTCCTGTTCTTTGGAAGGATGTCTTCTTGCTCTTCATGAGCTTTGCAAGTCATCTCGTGGGTCATTAATGACCCGATTAGTTCTTCAAGAGGGAAGTTGCAGATCTTTTGCCTCTTGAATAGCAGTGACTTTAGGATCCCAACTTTTTGGAAGGGATCTTAGTATCTTATTTACGAGTTCAAAATCCAAAAACTTTTTTCCCAGTCCTTTTAGACCGTTGATCGACATCCGTGAAACGAGTAAACATGTCGCCAATGGTTTCACCTCGGTTTCATTCGAAAAGTTCAAAAGAATGCAACAACAGATTGATTTTTGATTCTTTCACTCTACTTGTGCCCTCGTGGGTCACTTCAAGTGTGTGCCAAATATCAAATGCAGTTTCGCAAGTTGAAACACGATTAAACTCGTTTTTATCAAGTGCGCAAAATAAGGCATTCATAGCCTTTGCATTAAGAGCGAAAGCCTTCTTTTCCAATTCATTCCAATCAATCATTGGAAGAGAAGACTTTGAAAATCCATTTTTAACAAGGTTCCATAGTTCAAAATCCATAGAAATAAGAAAGATCCTCATTCGGGTCTTCCAGTAGGTGTAGTCCGTCCCATTGAACATGGGTGGACATATAATAGAATGCCCCTCTTGGTTTTCGGCGTATGCCATCTCTCTTGGGTTTTAATCCGTTAGAGAGTTAACCTTGCTCTGATACCAATTGTTAGGATCGATAGCACTAAGAGGGGGGGGGTGAATTAGTGCAGCGGAAATCTTTCAGCGATTTAAAAAACGAAAGCTGCGTTCGTCCGATAAAAACGATTTCGATGTAAAAGCCGATTCACAGTTTGTATCTAAGTGTAGTTTACGCTGTTTGCGTCTAAATGCAGATTGCGTCTAAGCGCAGTTTGCGTCTAAACACAGTTTGCGTCTAAGCGCAGTTTGAGTCTAAACACAATTTGCGTCTAAACACAGTTTGCGTTTAAGCGCAGTTTGCGTCTGAGCGCAGTTTGCGTCTAAACGCAGTTTTACGTCTAAGTGCAGTTTTACGTCTAAGTGCAGTTTTACGTCTAAATGCAGTTTTGCGTCTAAACGCAGTTTTACGTCTAAACGCAGTTTTACACTTTGAAAAGCGTTTTATGAATATGCAGAAAGCAATTTGCAGTTATAAATGGAATCAAAACGTAAGCGTAAACTGCAGTGTAAATATCGTACGAAAACACCGATTTACGTCTGAATGCAGATTCGGAAAAATCAGAACTTAGAGACTCGTTCGTAAAAGCGCAGAGGGCAGTAGCTATGTAGGAGGTTTGCAGTAATGATAAAGTGCTCAAAGTAAAAGCAAACCAGAGATTTAGAGTGGTTCGGTCAGTCTTGACCTACTCCACTTTTGGCTTCCTCCTCCGACGAGGTCACCGACGTCAACTAGCTGCCTTCCTTCAATGGGCGAAGGCCAACTGCCCTTTTACAGTTTCACTCCTTTTGATGGGCTCAGGAGACAACCCTTACAGAACCTTTCTCTCCTCACTTTTACAATTCAGAAACTTAAAGAACAGAAGGAGGAGACTTAAAGGCTTTACAACAATTTTGAGCTCAAGAATCACAGAGAAGATCAAGATTTCGGTGTAGGACTCTTGCTCTTTTTATGCTGAATGGGTGGGGTATTTATAGGCCCCAACCCAGTTCAAATTTGGAGCTCAAAATGATCAAATCCCGGAATTCCGGGATCAGGCGGTTGCACCTCCTGACTGGAGAGGTTGCACCGCCTGGCAGAGCTCGGAGACTGAGCCCAGGCGGTTGCACCTCTCTGTCAGGGGCGGTTGCACCGCCTGAGTCTGGCTCGTAGACTGATCCCCAAGCGGTGCCACCTCCTGACTGAGGCGGTTGCACCTCTCTGCTTGAGCTCGAAGACCGAGCTCAGGCGGTGCTACCTCTCTGTCAGGGAGGTTGCACTGCCCAGTCTAGCTCGAAGACTGAGCTCTGGGCGGTTGCACCTCCTGGCTGGGGCGGTTGCACCGCCCAGTCTCGCTGGGAGACATAGCCCAGGCGGTGCCACCTCCTGGCCTAGGCGGTTGCACCTCCTGGTGCAATCAGGGTCCGAATGGTTAGCTCCATTCGGCCCGATTTCAATCTTTTCAGGGGCCCAATTGCCCCAAGATTAAGCTAATGGGATCACCTCCCATTTTCCAACTTAATCAACGTGCTAACTACGATTAAATCTAAGACAATTTCTGCAGCTTTGCTCCGATGCGTCAATCGCTTCTTCCGGCGAGTTTCCGGCGAACTTCCGTCGATCATCCGATGAACCCTCGGTGATTCTTCTGCGGACTTCCGGCAAACTCCTGGACTTTGCGACGATCCACTTGGCGAGTTCCGACGAGCTTCGCTTGGCAAGCTTCTGGACTTCTCGGATCTGTTCTCGCAGAACCTCCGACGACCGTCCGAACTTCCGTCGAACTCTCGAACTCCCAACGTGATCATGATCTTGACTCCGGCGCAACTCCTGCTGCGTGTCTAACTTTCATCGTAGTTAATCCTGCACACTTATCTCAACACATAGATTAGACAACAAATGACAATTGACTTCATCATCAAAATCTGAGATTCAACACTAAGATGGCTGACGTTTTGCTCCGCTCACGTCGGTCGATGCGGTACGCAAGAACTGCCCAAAAATTGGCCAAAACAGCCCAAAAACAGGCCAAAACGGACCATTTTTGGCTTATCGAGCGAGCAGCGAGCGGCAGACAGCGAGCGGCGAGCGGCGGACAGCGAGCGAAGCGAGAGGCAGCACAGTCCCTGCTATACGAATGCCCTATACAACCTTGTGCCACTAGGGGAGTTCCAGGGTGCTGAGATGGCTGACGGTTCACTCCGCTAACGTCGGTCGCCGCGACACGCAATAACTGCCCAAAAACTGGCAAAAACAAACCAAAAACGGGCCAAAACTAACTAATTTTGGCTCAGCGAGCGAGCGGTGGATAGCGAGCGAAGTTAGAGGCAGCACCATCCATGCTATACGAATGCCCCATCGAGCCCTGTGCCACCCGGGGAGTTCCAGGGTGCTGAGATAGTTGACGTTTTCCTCCGATCACGTCGGTCGCCGCGGCACGCAAGAACTGCCCAAAAACTGGCCAAAACAGACCAAAAAAGGGCCAAAACTTGCCATTTTTGGCTGAGCGAGCGAGCGGCGAACGACGGACAGCGAGCGAAGCGAGAGGCAGCACCGTCCCTGCTATACGAATGCCCCATCCAGCCCTGTGCCACCAGAGGGGTTCCATGGTGCTGAGATGGTTGATGTTTTGCTCTGCTCATGTCGGTCACCGCGGCACGCAAGAAATGCCCAAAAACTGGCCAAAACGGCCCAAAAACGGGCCAAAACTGGCCATTTTTCACTGAGCGAGAGAGCGGCGAGGGTCGGACAGCGAGCGAAGCGAGAGGCCGCACTGTCCCTGCTATACGAATGCCCCATCTAGCCCTGTGCCACCTGGGGGGTTCCAGGGTGCTGAGATGGCTGACGTTTTGCTTCGTTCACGTCGGTCGCCGCGGCACACAAGTACTGCCCAAAAATTGGCTAGAACCGACCAAAAACGGGCCAAAAATGGCCATTTTTGGCTGAGGGAGCGAGCGGCGAGCGGCGGACAGCGAGCGAAGTGAGAGGCAGCAACGTCACTGCTATTTGAATGCCCCATCCAGCCATGTGCCACCCGGGGTGTTCCAGTGTACTGAGATGGCTGACGTTTTGCTCCGCTCACAACGGTCATCGCGGCACGCAAGAACTGCCCAAAAACTAGCCAAAACAGCCCAAAAACAGGCCAAAACGGGCCATTTTTAGCTGATCGAGCGAGCGACGAGCGGCGGACAGTGAGCGAAGTGAGAGGTAGCACAATCCCTGCTATATGAATGCCCCATACAGCCTTGTGCCACTAGGGGGGTTCAAGGGTGCTGAGATGGCTGATGGTTCACTCCGCTCACGTCGGTCGCCGCGACACGCAATAACTGCCCAAAAACTGGCCAAAACAAACCGAAAACGGGCCAAAACTGACTATTTTTGGCTAAGCGAGCGAGCGGCGGATAGCGAGCGAAGTTAGTGGCAGCACCATCCATGCTATACGAATGCCCAATCGAGCCCTGTGCCACCCGGGGGGTTCCAGGGTGCTGAGATAGCTGACGTTTTGCTCTGCTCATGTCGGTCGCCGTGGCACGCAAGAACTGCCCAAAAACTGGCCAAAACAGACCAAAAAAGGGCCAAAACTTGCCATTTTTGGCTGAGCGAGCGAGCGGCGAACGGCGGACAGCGAGCGAAGCGAGAGGCAGCACCGTCCCTGCTATACGAATGCCCCATCCAGCCCTGTGCCACCCGGGGGGTTCCACGGTGCTGAGATGGTTGATGTTTTGCTCTGCTCACGTCGGTCACCGCGGCACGCAAGAAATGCACAAAAACTGGCCAAAACGGCCCAAAAAGGGGCCAAAACTGGCCATTTTTCACTGAGCGAGAGAGCGGCGAGGGTCGGACAGCGAGCGAAGCGAGAGGCCGCACTGTCCCTGCTATACGAATGCCCCATCCAGCCCTGTGCCACCTGGGGTGTTCCAGGGTGCTGAGATGGCTGACGTTTTGCTTCGCTCACGTCGGTCACCGCGGCACACAAGTACAGCCCAAAAACTGGCCAGAATCGACCAAAAACGGGCCAAAAATGGCCATTTTTGGCTGAGGGAGCGAGCGGCGAGCGGCGGACAGCGAGCGAAGTGAGAGGCAGCAACGTCACTGCTATTTGAATGCCCCATCCAGCCATGTGCCACCCGGGGTGTTCCAGTGTACTGAGATGGCTGACGTTTTGCTCCGCTCACAACGGTCATCGCGGCACGCAAGAACTGCCCAAAAACTAGCCAAAACAGCCCAAAAACAGGCCAAAACGGGCCATTTTTAGCTGATCGAGCGAGCGACGAGCGGCGGACAGTGAGCGAAGTGAGAGGTAGCACAATCCCTGCTATATGAATGCCCCATACAG
This sequence comes from Musa schizocarpa, assembly GCA_900464855.2. Classification (NCBI taxonomy): domain Eukaryota; kingdom Viridiplantae; phylum Streptophyta; class Magnoliopsida; order Zingiberales; family Musaceae; genus Musa; species Musa schizocarpa. The sequence continues at coordinate 26,681,226 of LS990919.1, forward strand.
CCTTGTGCCACTAGGGGGGTTCAAGGGTGCTGAGATGGCTGATGGTTCACTCCGCTCACGTCGGTCGCCGCGACACGCAATAACTGCCCAAAAACTGGCCAAAACAAACCGAAAACGGGCCAAAACTGACTATTTTTGGCTAAGCGAGCGAGCGGCAGATAGCGAGCGAAGTTAGTGGCAGCACCGTCCATGCTATACGAATGCCCAATCGAGCCCTATGCCACCCGGGGGGTTCCAGGGTGCTGAGATAGCTGACGTTTTGCTCTGCTCATGTCGGTCGCCGTGGCACGCAAGAACTGCCCAAAAACTGGCCAAAACAGACCAAAAAAGGGCCAAAACTTGCCATTTTTGGCTGAGTGAGCGAGCGGCGAACGGCGGACAGCGAGCGAAGCGAGAGGCAGCACCGTCCCTGCTATACGAATGCCCCATCCAGCCCTGTGCCACCAGAGGGGTTCCACGGTGCTGAGATGGTTGATGTTTTGCTCTGCTCACGTCGGTCACCGCGGCACGCAAGAAATGCACAAAAACTGGCCAAAACGGCCCAAAAAGGGGCCAAAACTGGCCATTTTTCACTGAGCGAGAGAGCGGCGAGGGTCGGACAGCGAGCGAAGCGAGAGGCCGCACTGTCCCTGCTATACGAATGCCCCATCCAGCCCTGTGCCACCTGGGGTGTTCCAGGGTGCTGAGATGGCTGACGTTTTGCTTCGCTCACGTCGGTCACCGCGGCACACAAGTACAGCCCAAAAACTGGCCAGAATCGACCAAAAACGGGCCAAAAATGGCCATTTTTGGCTGAGGGAGCGAGCGGCGAGCGGCGGACAGCGAGCGAAATGAGAGGCAGCAACGTCACTGCTATTTGAATGCCCCATCCAGCCATGTGCCACCCGGGGTGTTCCAGTGTACTGAGATGGCTGACGTTTTGCTCCGCTCACAACGGTCGTCGCAGCACGCAAGAACTGCCCAAAAACTAGCCAAAACAGCCCAAAAACAGGCCAAAACGGGCCTTTTTTAGCTGATCGAACGAGCGGCGAGCGGCGGACAGCGAGCGGCGAGCGGCGGACAACGAGCGAAGTGAGAGGTAGCACAATCCCTGCTATATGAATGCCACATACAGCCTTGTGCCACTAGGGGGGTTCAAGGGTGCTGAGATGGCTGATGGTTCACTCCGCTCACGTCGGTCACCGCGACACGCAATAACTGCCCAAAAACTGGCCAAAACAAACCGAAAACGGGCCAAAACTGACTATTTTTGGCTAAGCGAGCGAGCGGCGGATAGCGAGCGAAGTTAGTGGCAGCACCGTCTATGCTATACGAATGCCCAATCGAGCCCTGTGCCACCCGGGGGGTTCCAGGGTGCTGAGATAGCTGACGTTTTGCTCCGCTCATGTCGGTCGCCGTGGCACGCAAGAACTGCCCAAAAACTGGCCAAAACAGACCAAAAAAGGGCCAAAACTTGCCATTTTTGGCTGAGCGAGCGAGCGGCGAACGGCGGACAGCGAGCGAAGCGAGAGGCTGCGCCGTCCCTGCTATACGAATGCCCCATCCAGCCCTGTGCCACCAGAGGGGTTCCACGGTGCTGAGATGGTTGATGTTTTGCTCTGCTCACGTCGGTCACCGCGGCATGCAAGAAATGCCCAAAAACTGGCCAAAACGGCCCAAAAACGGGCCAAAACTGGCCATTTTTCACTGAGCGAGAGAGCGGCGAGGGTCGGACAGCGAGCGAAGCGAGAGGCTGCACTGTCCCTGCAATACGAATGCCCCATCCAGCCCTGTGCCACCTGGGGGGTTCCAGGGTGCTGAGATGGCTGACGTTTTGCATCGCTCACGTCGGTCGCCGCGGCACACAAGTATTGCCCAAAAACTGGACAGAACCGACAAAAAACGGGCCAAAAATGGCCATTTTTGGCTGAGGGAGCGAGCGGCAGACAGCGAGCGAAGTGAGAGGTAGCAACGTCACTGCTATTTGAATGCCCCATCCAGCCATGTGCCACCCGGGGTGTTCCAATGTACTGAGATGGCTGACGTTTTGCTCCGCTCACAACGGTCGTCGCGGCACGCAAGAACTGCCCAAAAACTAGCCAAAACAGCCCAAAAACAGGCCAAAACGGGCCATTTTTAGCTGATCGAGCAAGCGGCGAGCGGCGGACAGCGAGCGGCGAGCGGCGGATAGCGAGCGAAGTGAGAGGTAGCACAATCCCTGCTATATGAATGCCCCATACAGCCTTGTGCCACTAGGGGGGTTCAAGGGTGCTGAGATGGCTGATGGTTCACTCCGCTCACGTCGGTCGCCGCGACACGCAATAACTGCCCAAAAACTGGCCAAAACAAACCGAAAACGGGCCAAAACTGACTATTTTTGGCTAAAAGCGAAGCGGCGGATAGCGAAAGCGGTTAGTGGCAGCACCATCCATCCATGCTATCTGAATGCCCAATCGAGCCCCTGTGCCACCCGGGGGTTCCAGTGGTTTGAGATAGTCGACGCGTTTTGCTCGCTCATGTCGGTCGCCGTGGCACGCAAGAACTGCCCAAAAACTGGCCAAAACAGACCAAAAAAGGGCCAAAACTTGCCATTTTTGGCTGAGCGAGCGAGCGGCGAACGGCGGACAGCGAGCGAAGCGAGAGGCAGCACCGTCCCTGCTATACGAATGCCCCATCCAACCCTGTGCCACCCAGGGTTTCGAGGGTGCTGAGATGTTTGATGTTTTGCTCCGCTCACGTCGGTCACCACTGCACGCAAGAACTGCCCAAAAACTGGCGAAAACGGATCAAAAACGGGCCAAAACTGGCCATTTTTCACTGAGCGAGCGAGCGAAGCAAGAGGGAGCACCATCCCTGCTATACGAATGCCCTTTCGAGCCCTATGCCACCTGGTGGGTTCCAGGGTGCTGAGATGGCTGACATTTTGCTCCGCTCATGTCGGTCACAGCGACACGCAAGAACTGCCCAAAAACTCGCCAAAACGGACCAAAACGTTCCAAAATGGCCATTTTTAGTTGAGCGAGCGAGTGACGAGTGGCAGACTGCGATCGAAGCGAGAGGCAGCACCATCCCGGCTTTCTCCGCTCACGTCGGACGCCGCGATACGCAAGAACTGCCCTAAAACTAGCCAAAATGGCCCAAAGAGGGGCCAAAACTGGCCATTTTTGGCTAAGCGAGCGAGCGGCGAGCGGTGGACAGCAAGCGAAGTGAGAGGCAGCACCGTCCTTGGTATACGAATGCCCCATCCAGCTGTGTTCCACTTGGGGGGTTCCAGGGTGCTGAGATGGCTGAGGTTTTGCGCCGCTCACGTCGGTCGCCGCGGCACGCAAGAACTGCACAAAAACGGGCAAAAACTGGTCATTTTTGGCTAAGCCAGCTCGTGGCGAGCGGAGGACAGCGAGCGCAGTGATAGGCAGAACCGTCCCTGCTATACGAATGCCCAATCCAGCCCTGTGCCACCCGGGGTGTTCCAGGGTGCTGAGATGGCTGACGTTTTGCTCCGCTCACGTTAGTCGCCGCGGCACGCAAGAACTGCCCATAAACTGGCCAAAACGGCCTAAAAAACGGGGCATTTTTCACTGAGCGAGCGAGTGGCGAGCGGTGGACTGCGAGCGAAGGGAGAGGTTGCACCGTCCCTGCTATACGAATGCCCCATATAGCCTTGTGCCACCCGGGGGGTTCCAAGGTGCTGAGATTGCCGACGGTTCGCTCTGCTCACGTCGGTCGCCGCGACACACAATAACTACCCAAAAACTGGTCAAAATGGACCAAAAATGGGCCAAAACTGGCCATTTTTGGCTGAGCGAGCGAGCGACGAGCAGCGGATAGCGAGCGAAGTTAGTGGCAGCACCGTCCATGCTAAACTAATGCCCCATCGAGCCCTGTGCCACCCGGGGGGTTTTAGGGTGCTGAGATGGCTGACGTTTAGCTCCACTCACGTCGGTTGTCGCAGAACGCAAGAACTGCCCAAAAACTGGCCAAAACAGCCCAAAAACGGGCCAAAACTGGCCATTTTTGGCTGAGCGAGTGAGCGGCGAACGGCGGATAGCGAGCGAAGCGAGAGGCAGCAGCGTCCCTGCTATACGATTGCCCCATCCAGCCCTGTGCCACCTGGGGGGTTCCAGGGTGCTAAGATGGCTTATGGTTTGCTCCGCTCACATCGGTCGACGCAGCGCGCAAGAACTGCCCAAAAACTAGCCAAAACGACCAAAAAATAGGCCAAAACTTGTCATTTTTGGCTGAGCGATAGAGCGACGAGCGGTGTCGATGAATTCTAGAACAACATTATTGTTAAGAACATGATCGCGTATGAAATGATGCCTAACGTCGATGTGCTTAGTTCTAGAATGCTGAATTGGATTTTTAGTGAGACATATGGCACTAGTATTATCACATTTTATGGGAATATTTTTAAAGTGAATTCCATAGTCTTCCAATGTATTTTTCATCCAAACAACTTGTGCACAGCATGCACTCGCAGCAATGTATTCGGCTTCCGCCGTAGATAGTGCTACTGAATTTTGTTTCTTGGAAGTCCAAGAAACAAGTGCATGTCCTAAAAATTGGCATGTTCCGGATGTACTCTTTCTATCTATCCTACATCCGCCAAAATCGGCATCCGCGTAGGCCATTAAATCAAATTTTTCAGATTTTGGATACCATAAGCCTAAATTTGGAGTTCCTTTAAGATACCTAAATATTCTTTTAACACTTTTAAGATGAGATAGTTTAGGATTTGATTGAAACCTAGCACAAAGTCCTACACTAAACATGATATCTGGTCTAGTAGCGGTAAGGTAGAGTAGACTACCTATCATTCCCTTATATGTTTTTTGATCGAAGTTTTCACTATTTTCATCCATATCTAACTTAGTCGAAGTACTCATAGGGGTGTTTATTGCTTTTGAATTATCCATGTTAAATCGTTTTAACAATTCTAATGTATATTTAGATTGGTTAAGAAATATACCATCCTTAAGTTGTTTGATTTGTAATCCTAAAAAGAAAGTTAATTCCCCCATTAAACTCATTTCAAATTCAAGACTCATAGATTTGGCAAATGATTCACATAGTGATTCATCCGAAGAGCCAAAAATAATATCATCAACATAAATTTGTACAATAAGAAAATTATTTTCAAAATGTTTAATAAACAGTGTAGTATCAACCTTGCCTTTGGTAAAATTATTTAAAATAAGAAAAGAACTAAGCCTTTTATACCAATCTCTAGGAGCTTGTTTCAAGCCATAGAGAGCCTTAGTCAATTTGAATACATGATTAGGAAGAAGAGAATTTTCAAATCCGGAGGTTGTTGACATATACTTCTTCGGAAATAAAACCATTCAAGAAGGCACTTTTGACATCCATTTGAAATAGTTTAAAATTATAACTACTAGCATAGGCAAGGAGCATCCTTATGGCTTCTAATCGAGCCACGGGAGCGAAGGTTTCTTCGTAATCGATACCATCTTCTTGGTTGAAACCTTTGGCCACTAATCTAGCCTTGTTTCTAACCACGATACCATTTTCGTCTTGCTTGTTTCTAAAGACCCACTTAGTACCAATGACTAAGTGGTCACTAGGTCTAGGAACAAGCTCCCACACCTTGTTTCTCTCAAATTGATTCAGTTCCTCTTGCATTGCAATAATCAAAAAAAATCATCTTTTATGGCCTCGTCAATGCACTTAGGTTCAATTTGAGAGAGAAAGGCAGCATTAGCATAAAAATTCTTGAAAGAGGAACGAGTTTGAACCCCTTTAGATGTATCCCCTATAATTAGCTCCTTTGGATGAGCATCTATATACTTCCATTCCTTAGGTAAGGAAATTTAGGAAGAAGGTGCATCCAATTTGCTATTTTGAGGAGGGGGGTTCATTTAAATTCAAATTATCAAAACCAAGATCATCATCAAAATCATTTTTCTTAAAATTTGAGACTTCATTAAAAACTACATGAATAGACTCTTCAATTACTAAGGTTCTTTTATTAAAAACCCGAAAAGCTTTTGAAACGGAAGAGTAACCAAGAAAAATGCCTTCATCGGATTTTTGCATCAAATTTTCCTAAGGCATCCCTTTCATTTAAAATAAAGCATTTACAACCGAAAACTTTAAAATAGGAAATATTTGGTTTTTTTGTTATTCCATAATTCATAGGAGTTTTTGATAAGGAAGGTCTTATTAGGACTCTATTCATGATGTAGCAAGTCGTATTTAAAGCCCAAAAATACTTAGGTAAACTATGTTCGTTTAGCATAGTTCTTGCCATTTCTTGTAGGTTTCTATTTTTTCTTTCAACATCTCCATTTTGTTGGGGATTTCTCGGAGTGGAGAAGTTATGATTGTATCCATTAACTTCACAAAAATTTTGGAAGTCATGGTTTTGAAATTCGCCACCATGATCAATTCAATTGATGAAATCATGAACCCTTTTTTCGCTTTTGAGTGAGTTTACAAAATTTTGAGAAACACTTGAAACAATCACTTTTGTGAGCTAAGAAATAGGTCCAAGTGTATCTAGAGTAGTCATCCACAATCACAAAAGCATATTTGCTTCCACCTAGACTTGTTGTATCAATTGGTCCAAATAAGTCCAAATGGATCAATTGTAACGGTCTAGTGGTGCTAATTTGATTTTTTTGGTTTGAAGCTTGTTTTTATTTGTTTCCCTAGTTGACATGCATCGCATACCTTATCTTTAATAAACTTTATATTCGGAATCCCTCGTACTAATTCTTGAGATGAGATTTTAGATATTGTTTTCATGCTTGCATGGCCTAATCTCCTATGCCAAAGCCAAGCATCATCATTTATGGCGGAGAAACACATTTCATTACTTAGTTCATCAAGATTGATGGTATAGACATTATTTTGTTTTAAAGCAATCATAGTCATGTTATGATTTGGTTTTCAATAATGCATATATTTGATTCAAATCTAACGATATAACCTTTATCGCATAATTGACTAATGCTCAATAGATTATGTTTTAATTCATCAACTAGTAACACATCATCAATGGAAAAACTTGATTTGTTACCTATGGTTCCCTTGCCAATGATTTTGCCTTTGTTGTTGTCTCCGAAGGTGACATAGCCTTCATCCATGCTAGTGAGCTTGGTGAATTGGGATGGATCTCGGTCATATGCCTTGAGCATCCACTATCAAGATACCATCTTTTGCTCCTAGCATGTGATGGTGTATGTTTCTACAAGAAGGAATTATTTTTAGGTACCCATTTACTTTTGGGTGCCAAAAAAACCAATCTAACTTGTTTATCATGTTGCATAGACTTGATCATGGTTCCTTTAGGAACCCAAATCAATTTGTTCGGACTAATTTTCTTGAATGGACATTGGTAAGTTATATATCCATATTTGCAACAAAAGTTGCAATTGCTTTGATGTTGAACATGTAAGATAGGACCTTTAACGAAGGTGGTTGGATTTTGGTGAGTACTTCTCACAAATCCGATTCCACTCCTTTTAGGAACGTGACCCTTATTTGTAAGGATCATGTTTAAGGATTTGCTACCTACCTCGAATTTCTTCAAGGTGTCCTTAAGTACTAAGTTCTCATTTTGGAGAGTTTCTAAATCATGGCATTTAACACATTGAGCTAGACAATCATGATATTCAGTTTTTAATTTATCAAAAGCACACATTAAGACTATCATGCTCCTTTCTTAGCAATTTGTATTTTCTACTAATTGTCTTACATTCATCAAATAACTCATGGAAAGCATTTAATAAATCATGATAAGGTAAATCTGCATTAATTAAATCCGTTACCTCTTCTTCGAAGGCCATTAGGGCGTAGTGAGCAACTTCTTTCGGTGTTGGACTCCTCTTCTTCGGATGTGCTTGAGTCATCCCATGTTGCCTTGAGCGCCTTCTTCTTTGGTGTTCTCTTTTTGGCTTGAGGGCAATCGTTCTTGTAGTGTCCCGGTTTTTTGCATTCATAGCAAATCACTTGGTCCTTCTTTTGTTCAAATTTATTTTTGTATTATTTTTAAATTTGTTCTTCCTTAAATATTTTTTGAATTTTTGAGTCAAAAGTGCAATGTCATTGTCACTGTCCTCATCACTTGATGTTCCTTTCAAGTGGTCTTCTTGTGATTTGAGTGCCATATCCTTCCTGTTCTTTGGAAGGGGTTCTCGAGCTTCGTCATGAGCTTGACATGTCATTTTCAGAGGTCATTAGAGACCCAATGAGTTCTTCAAGAGGAAATATTTTAAGGTCTTTGGCCTCTTGAATGGCCGTAACTTTTGGATCCCAACTTTTAGGGAGGGATCTTAAGATTTTAGTTACTAGTTCAAAGTTAGTAAAATCTTTACCAAGAGCTTTGAGTCCATTGATGACATCCAAGAAACCGGGTGTACATGTCTCCGATGGACTCACTTGGTTTCATTCGGAAAAGTTCGTAAGAGTGCACAAGAATGTTGATTTTGGACTCTTTCACTTTCGGCTAGTGCCTTCATGAGTGACTTCAAGAGTTCTCCAAATATCAAAAGCGAATCACAAATTGAAACACGATTAAATTCGTTTTTGTCTAGTGCACAAAACAAGGCATTCATAGCCTTTGCATTTAAAGCAAAAAACCTTCTTCTCCGATTCATTCCATTCGCTCATCGGAAGAGAAGATTTTTGAAATCCGTTTTCAACAATAGTCCAAAGCTCGAAATCCATAGAAATAAGGAAGATCCTCATTCGAGTCTTCCAATACGTGTAATCCGACCCATTAAACATAGGTGGACGAGTGATAGAATGGCCCTCTTGCATGCCGGAGTAAGCCATCTCTCTTGGGTATTAAACCAAATATGAGAGATAACCTTGCTCTGATACCAATTGTTAGGATCGAAGCAGCACTAAGAGGGGGGGGTGAATTAGTGCAGCGGATAAAAACTAGGGTTTTCTGAAAAATCTTTCGTAAGAAGAGAGCGGAACTTGACAAGTTTAAACTTGAAAGCGTATTCTTAAATATGCGCAGCAAAAGTAATAAGGAACTAGAGCATATAAGAAGATTTGCAATAATATAAATAACAATAATGAAACGCAAACCACAGATCACGCCGATGTTAGAGTGGTTCGGTCAAATGACCTACTCCACTTGTGAGGCCCCTCTTCGATGAGGCTCCCACCTTCCACTAGCAAGCTTCTTGAAATGGAAGGGTAAATACCCCTCTTACAACTCTTTACAAGCAGTTCACTCTCTTACAGATTTTCGAGAAGAGATGAGGTGAACACTAGCAGATTGAAACGAAAGCAAGCTAACACTTTTCTAAGATCTTTCTCTCAAACTCTTGCTGCTCAAAAGGTTGTAATCTCAGCTGAGATTTGAGGGGTATTTATAGGCCTCAAGAGGATTCAAATTTGGGCTCCAAAATTTGGGCTCCAAAAATCAAATCCTCTTTGGGTTCCCGATCTTTGGCGGTGCCACCGCTTGATAGCGGTGCCACCGCCAGCGTTCGGTCTTTGGCGGTGCCATGTGCCAGCTCGAGAGGTGTCACTTAGCCCAGCCAGGCGGTTCCACCACTGGCTCTCCGGATTCACTTGGTTTGGCTTTCTTTTAGCCCAAACCAACTCTGACTTTGGCCCCAGTTGGCCCCTAACCAGGATATAGGCTTATCTTCTTAATCCTAATCCTAATTACAAGTGAACTACATAACAAAACACATCTTAAGCAATTTATTAACATGAACGTCAAGTTTTGTTCCGACGAGCTTTTCGGCGAACTTCCTTCGACGGGGTCCAAGCACGCGCTCGAACTTGTGATGACTTTAAAGAGTAGCTGAGACTTCTCGGTGATCTCTGCGAACCTCCGACGATCTCTTTGAACTTCCAACAGATTCCCGATTTCTTCTCGGTTGGTTCGTAAGATATCTCCGACGATTCATCGAACTCTTAAAGGTTCATCAAACTCGACTCCGGTATTCTTGCTTTGTGTTTTCTGTTTATCGTAGTTAATCCTGCACACTTAACTCAATAATATGGATTAGATCAAATAACCTATCAATTGATTTTATCATCAAAATCCGAGATTCAACAATCGCCCCCTTTTTGATGATGACAATCAATTGATGACGAAGTTAAACATAACTCCCCCTATCTATATGCCATATTATGAGAAGATAAAACCACTTGAATTCCATCCCATTGGATTCAAGCATAACCTGATAAGTTCTAACCGTAGAGCTTATCGTGATCCTTTTTAAACAATAGTGAATACAAAACTTCTATGAAAATCATAAAATGAAAAGGGACAAATTTTACTACGACAGAAGATAAAGATTTTCAATATATATTTCAAATCATAACCCGATATGATCAATCAATCTTGTGATATTTTCAAGGATTTTGCAAGGCATATACGTCAATCATATCACACAAGTTTTTGTAATCCATATAAGTTATGCTATCATTATGGTGTAGGTCATCACTTCTCCCCCTTTGTCATCAACAAAAAGAGACAAGCCATCGAAAAAGTAGCATTTAACAAGGTTTATCATTGAAATTTGCCAGAAATAGTTTATCCAAAAGAAAGCAGGCAGATCAAGACATACTTAAAAGATACCAGTAGTTATCTAAAAGGAAGGATCAGTTATCCTTTGAACTTGTTGTTTAAAAGCAAACAGAACAGAATTAAAAGATACATCAGTTTAATCCTTAGGAGGTAATCCACAATGCTGATACATGATATCCATTTTTTCATTCAGTTGTCGTAGTGTCTTCAAAATTTCAACTTGTTGATTTTGAATCAGTTCTTGCTGTGATTTGAGCTGAGACAGTTCTGCCATAATGCGATCTTCAGATGAGGAAATAGGAGCTGAAGGTGCTGTTGCGCCAAAAGGACTAGGAGGAGATTCATTTCCCATAAGAATTGGTGTTTCGGGGTGTTCTATTTGTGGAGGAATTGGATCCGTCCTTCTAGGCTGCCTAACCCATATGCCATTGCTAAAGGTGCACCTAAGTCTTTTCAGCAGGTTTTTATTTATTATGTTATATTTATCATTTTGAATAGATTCTTCATCAGGTGGGATGCAAATGTCATAGGCATGAAGAAATCTAGTGATTAACCTCCCATATGGCAGAATAGTATCTTTGCCCATAATATCCTGCATGTGTTGCCGAAATGAGTACCCAAAACAATTATCCTGACCGGTCATAATCCAATACATGGTACTCATCTCAATTTGACTTATCTCGTCAAGATGAAATTGTTTGGGGAATATGATGCTTGTGATAATGTGATGAAGAATTTTAGCGTTGAAAGGCAGTAAGTGTTCACAACTCTTGGGTAGGAAGTCAAGGTTTGGATTTGCAAAGATTGTTTCTACGGCTTCGGTATAGGTTGCTCCTATTGAGTTGACGTCCCATTTACCTTTAAAATAGCATCCTCTATCTTTTTCAGTTATGCCAATTAGCTCACAAATGGTGTTGTCAAATATTCTAATGGGTGTTCCTAGAAGGTAAGTGCTTAGGCTATTATTGTCCTCATATAGGTTGGCATAGAACAATCTAACTAATCATGGATAGATTGGTTCATCTAGTTCTTGAGTAGTGGTAGAGCTTCTAGGTGTGCAAAATACCTAATGGGATCTAAGTCTTCTAGTTCATCCAAGTCAACATATTTTCCCTTTTGGATACCTCGTCTTTCAAATTTTGGAAAACTAAGGGCTACCTCTTTTGATCTAAAAAGATCATGGTCAAATGAATCTCCTTCAATCCTTTTTTCCTTTTGATCTCTTAGGAGCCATTATCTAGACAAGATGATGATGAAATTGTGAAAAATAAGCAAAGGAAAGAGAAAGGAAAAGAGGGAATGAGATATCAAAAGGAAGGATTTCAAGTGTTACCTTATGGAGATTATGCTTAGAGATGGAAGGCTTGGACCACCAAGAGACCTTCTCGGTGCTTCTAAGAGGCAGAATGAGGGTTAGAGGATGATGGGAGAGCTTTCTTGGGTTGGGGGGCGGTGTCACGCCGCCCTAACCCCTCGGGTTAATAAGGGTCGTTTTCGATCGGTGCCACTGTAAACCCGGCGGTGTCACCTTTGGCCTGAAAGGCCAAAGGTGCTACTGCCAGATCTGGCGGTGCCTGGGTGGCATCCCGTGGAGGAAAGAAAAAAAATTTTTCTTCCTTTCCCCTTTTTGTTTGCTTCCCTCAAGATAATAAGTTATACTTTAATAGATCATTTTGAAGTGAAGAAGAAAGAAGAAATCAAATCTAAAAGAAAGGAAAAGGACGAGTCATCATTTTTCGTGAAGCTCATTTTAGGGACAATTCAACATGCCTAATTCCCTTCTAATGAATTCAAATTGATCTTCATTCAAGGCTTTTGTGAATATGTCTGCTAATTGATGCTTCGTGTCGATGAATTCTAGAACAACATTATTGTTAAGAACATGATCACAGATGAAATGATGCCTAACGTCGATGTGCTTAGTTCTAGAATGCTGAATTGGATTTTTAGTGAGACATATGGCACTAGTATTATCACATTTTATGGGAATATTTTTAAAGTGAATTCCATAGTCTTCCAATGTATTTTTCATCCAAACAACTTGTGCACGACATGCATGCACGCAGCAATGAATGTATTTGGCTTCACCAAGTAGATAGTGCTCTTGAATTTTGTTTCTTGGAAGTCCAAGAAACAAGTGCATGTCCTAAAAATTGGCATGTTCGGATGTACTCTTTCTATCTATCCTACATCCGCCAAAAAATCGGCATCCCAGCGTAGGCCATTAAATCAAAATTTTCAGATTTTGGATACCATAAGCCTAAATTTGGAGTTCCTTTAAGATACCTAAATATTCTTTTAACACTTTTAAGATGAGATAGTTTAGGATTTGATTGAAACCTAGCACAAAGTCCTACACTAAACATGATATCTGGTCTAGTAGCGGTAAGGTAGAGTAGACTACCTATCATTCCCTTATATGTTTTTTGATCGAAGTTTTCACTATTTTCATCCATATCTAACTTAGTCGAAGTACTCATAGGGGTGTTTATTGCTTTTGAATTATCCATGTTAAATCGTTTTAAATATTCTAATGTATATTTAGATTGGTTAAGAAATATACCATCCTTAAGTTGTTTGATTTGTAATCCTAAAAAGAAAGTTAATTCCCCCATTAAACTCATTTCAAATTCAAGACTCATAGATTTGGCAAATGATTCACATAGTGATTCATCCGAAGAGCCAAAAATAATATCATCAACATAAATTTGTACAATAAGAAAATTATTTTCAAAATGTTTAATAAACAGTGTAGTATCAACCTTGCCTTTGGTAAAATTATTTAAAATAAGAAAAGAACTAAGCCTTTCATACCAAGCTCTAGGAGCTTGTTTCAAGCCATAGAGAGCCTTAGTCAATTTGAATACATGATTAGGAAGAAGAGAATTTTCAAATCCGGGAGGTTGTTCGACATATACTTCTTCGGAAATAAAACCATTCAAGAAGGCACTTTTGACATCCATTTGAAATAGTTTAAAATTATAACTACTAGCATAGGCAAGGAGCATCCTTATGGCTTCTAATCGAGCCACGGGAGGAGAAGGTTTCTTCAGAATCGATACCATCTTCTTGGTTGAAACCTTTGGCCACTAATCTAGCCTTGTTTCTAACCACGATACCATTTTCGTCTTGCTTGTTTCTAAAGACCCACTTAGTACCAATGACTAAGTGGTCACTAGGTCTAGGAACAAGCTCCCCACCTTGTTTCTCTCAAATTGATTCAGTTCCTCTTGCATTGCAATAATCCAAAAATCATCTTTTATGGCCTCGTCAATGCACTTAGGTTCAATTTGAGAGAGAAAGGCAGCATTAGCATAAAAAATTCTTGAAAGAGGAACGAGTTTGAACCCCTTTAGATGTATCCCCTATAATTAGCTCCTTTGGATGAGCATCTATATACTTCCATTCCTTAGGTAAGGAAATTTTGGAAGAAGGTGCATCCAAGTTGCTATTTTGAGGAGGGGTTCATTTAAATTCAAATTATCAAAACCAAGATCATCATCAAAATCATTTTTCTTAAAATTTGAGACTTCATTAAAAACTACATGAATAGACTCTTCAATTACTAAGGTTCTTTTATTAAAAACCCGAAAAGCTTTTGAAACGGAAGAGTAACCAAGAAAAATGCCTTCATCGGATTTTTGCATCAAATTTTCCTAAGGCATCCCTTTCATTTAAAATAAAGCATTTACAACCGAAAACTTTAAAATAGGAAATATTTGGTTTTGTTATTCCATAATTCATAGGGAGTTTTTTGATAAGGAAGGTCTTATTAGGACTCTATTCATGATGTAGCAAGTCAGTATTTACTGACTTCGCCCAAAAATACTTAGGTAAACTATGTTCGTTTAGCATAGTTCTTGCCATTTCTTGTAGGTTTCTATTTTTTCTTTCAACATCTCCATTTTGTTGGGGATTTCTCGGAGTGGAGAAGTTATGATTGTATCCATTAACTTCACAAAAATTTTGGAAGTCATGGTTTTGAAATTCGCCACCATGATCACTCCGAATTGATGAAATCATGAACCCTTTTTCGTTTTGAGTGAGTTTACAAAATTTTGAGAAACACTTGAAACAATCACTTTTGTGAGCTAAGAAATAGGTCCAAGTGTATCTAGAGTAGTCATCCACAATCACTTTTGTTAATCCTGCACACTTAACTCAATAATATGGATTAGATCAAATAACCTATCAATTGATTTTATCATCAAAATCCGAGATTCAACAGATATTTGGAGAACTCTAGAGGTCACTCATGAAGGCACTAGCCGAGTGAAAGAGTCCAAAATCAATATTTTTGTGCATTCTTACGAACTTTTCCGGATGAAACCAAGTGAGTCCATTGGAGACATGTACACCCGTTTCACGAATGTCATCAATGGACTCAAAGCTCTTGGTAAAAGTTTTTCTAATTTTGAACTAGTCACTAAAATCTTAAGATCCCTTCCAAAAAGTTGGGATCCAAAAGTTACGGCCATTCAAGAGGCCAAGGACCTTAAAACATTCCCTTTCGAAGAATTTATTGGGTCTCTAATGACCTACGAAATGAACAATGTGACAAAAAGGAAACTCGAGAATAACCTTCCAAAGGACAGGAAGGATTTTGGACATAGAACACATGAAGACCACTTGAGCATAAGCTCAAGTGATGATGAACTTAAACTACTAATGAAACAAAAATTAAAAAGAAAAAAGAATGGAACTACTTGCTTTGAACGCAAGAAGAATAAAAATTGGGATGAATTGAGCTCTTTCGAAGACGAGGAGAAAATCAAGAAAGGTGAGGTGGCAAACTACGCCTAAACCACTTTCAACAATGAGGTAATCGAAATCCCCCTAATTTATTTCGAAATTACATAATACTTTTCATGAGTTATTTTTAATTTAGTTTAGGATTAATTTTCTTAAAAATTACATGAAAATAAAAATTAGAAATCATGCTTATCATTCTAGTAATTTTGAAAATAATCATGAAAATTGTATGTTTATGATAAACAAAATGATTTTGATTAAAAATACCTTATGAAATATGATATCATGCCTAATAAATTTATTTTTTGAGGCTATGCATGATGATGAGTTTTGGGTAATTTATAGTTTATTAATTATTGATGATTTCCATAATGATCTTTTACGATTTATGAATTATCGATTTATACCTTGATGAAAGTTGCTTTCGAAAATGAGGCATGACTTTTGTATGCAAACTATGCATGAAAAAATAGATTCACCTAAAAAGAAAATTGTATGACTACAACAAATAACAAATGATTTTGATTGAAAATACTTTATACTCAATGAAACCATCATTGATGAATATGCTTTATGTTTAATAGTTTCTTTGGCTTATATGCACTATCATGATAAATATTTTAAAAATAAATGAAATCATATTTGATTTGAAGTAATGCTTAATGATGTATTTTTTGATTTGACATAAAAGTAGCTTAAAAAAATGATGTATGTTTTGATTTGACATAAATAAAATAGGCATGCATATGGGAAATAGTGAAGTGTCATGCTTGACAATTGTATACTTAACTATGCATAAAGTTGTAATGAAAATATTAATATTTTAATACTATGATTTGATGATTTTATGCATGACATTGTAAAGTTATATATAATGATGCATAATGATGAAATTGTGTAATAAAAATATTAAACATTTTGAAACTATGTTTTAGTGTCATGTATATTGATCATGCTTAATAAAATTTGAAATTATGCATGATGAATCTTACGATTTATGGATTATTAATTTTTATCATAATGAAAGTACCTTATTGATCTTTGTTGTAATAAATATTACTCTTTTGGTTTTAAACATGATACATATTTTTATTAGGCATAAATGAAACAAAATCATATGTTTTGAAACAATCAAAAAAGGAAAACATTCTTGAAAATTATTTTGCTTAATCTTATTGAATTTGATGAATCCATTTGTATCATCTTTGTGAATCTCTTAGATTTTGTTAATGATTTTGATGATTTAAATTTGAATAATTTTTTATCGAAATCACGATCTTCATCTCTTGAAATTTAAAATATGAAAATCTTTATGAATCAACATTGTTTTCTATTTAAAAGGAGATTTGTCGAAATGTTTCATAGTCTTTTAATATTCATGATCTTGATAATTATGTTTTGAAACTTTATGTAAACCAAGAATGTTCATCATGACTTGAATATTTAAAGAGGAGAATTTTCTAGATGAATCATGATTGTGATGAAATGAATGTATGAAACACTTATGATATGATTTTTTTTATATACAATTCCATGTATTCGTGAAATATTTATCTCATCACCTAATTAATTCCTCTTGATACTCCTAATGTGATGAAGTAAAATTATGCATGAAATACAAATGGGGAGAAGTTTTGATCATGCATGGTAGGATATAATTTGACAAATTGATACCATCATGATATGAAACATTTATGATTCGCAATGATGTATGCAATACTTGTGCTTTCTAATTATGATGTGATGTATTACATATGTTGTAAATCATGATTTAAAATACTATGAGTTGTTGCTAAAATGATGTATTATAACTATTGATTTAATGTTTTGTATCATGAATACTCTAAATGATGAATGTTTGGTATCATGATCAAAATGTTGACAAATAGTTAAAAATTTAGTATCATGTATGATATCGTCATAATGTTGATTGATTTATTCAATATCATGTATGAATGAAATATAAGGTTTTTCAAAGAGTGCATGTTTTAAATTGAAAATATAATGATGCACAAATAATATTGATACTTACCTTTGTCATAATTGATGTAAAGAGTCTTCCCTTCTTTTTGACAATGACTAAGGGGGAGATAGCCAGTTTGCACAATTCAAGAAGAAAGCAAAAATTGCACTTCTCAAAAGAGAAGAAATTGCTATCTTGAACAACACCGAGAATTGCTAGCTTGAAACATCAAGAAAATATAAAAATGTGCTATCGTGCTTATCTCAAGAAAAGCAAATATGCCAACTTGCATATATTTGAATTTGCTAGCTTATAAAACTTGCATATTTCAAAAAGCAAGAGTTGCTTTCTTGAACATCTCTAAATTGCTAGCTTGCAAGTTCTAAAATGTTGTAAAATTACTATATTGCATGATGATAATAATTTAACCTTATATTTTTCATGCAATGAGTTGAACCCATATAACAAACACTTGATTGTGGTACTTCTCCTTTTTGTTGACGACAAAGGGGGAGAAGTATGTTGATGACATGACATGTGATGCATAAGTTTTATGCATATGTTCATGATGATGTGTTGCAAGTATTCATGATGAATATTGCAATGACTTGAATTCTGTTTGAATTCAAGGTTCTATCAATATGGCATATTGATAGGGGGAGTTTGTTTAAACTCCGGGAGTTAAGGTTCACTCCGTCATCAAGTGGTTGTCATCATCAAAAAGGGGGAGATTATTGAATCTCGTATTTTGATGATGAAACCACTTGATATGTGTTTATAATTTAAATTGCATTTTGAGTGATGCAGGTATACTCGATCAAGATTAGACAGTTAACGCAGGAGGAATTGTCGTTGCGTCGGAGGAGATCACGTCAGGATATTGGACGGCAGAAGGCTTCGGACGTCGGGCATCGGGCCAAGGAGAGCGGAATTGCGCAAAGGATATCGGGGTTGCGGAGGTCAACCATTGATTGGGCAACAAGCCGCAAGAGAGGACGATGCGTTGAAGAATCGGACAAAGCGCTAACCAATAACGTGCCGGGCAATAGAATGTCAATTCGCGTTGTAATAATTGTCTAGATCGGAGTAGAGTTTTGGCTTATGTGTGCCACCCGGGGGGTTCCAGGATGCTGAGATGGCTTACGTTTTGCTCTGCTCATGTCGGTCTACGTGGCTCGCAAGAACTGCCCAAAAACTAGCCAAAACGGCCCAAAAACGGGCCAAAACTGATCAATTTTGGTTGAGCGAGAGAGCGACGAGTGGCGGACAACGAGCGAAGCGAGAGGCCGCATCGTCCCTGCTATACGAATGCCCCATCCAGCCCTGTGCCACCCGGGGGGTTCCAGGGTGCTGAGGTGGCTGACGTTTTGCTCCGCTCACGTCGGTCGCCGCGGCACGCAAGTACTGCCCAAAAATTGGCCAAAATCGACCAAAAACGGGCCAAAAATGGTCATTTTTGGCTGAGGGAGCGAGCGGCGAGCGACGGACAGTGAGCGAAGCAAGAGGCAGCACCGACCCTGCTATATGAATGCCCCATCCAGCCTTGTGCCACCCGGGGGGTTCTAGGGTGCTGAGATGGCTGACGTTTTGCTCCACTCACGTCGGTCGCCGTGGCTCGCAAGATCTGCCCAAAAACAAGCCAAAAAAGGCCATTTTTGGTTGCACGAGCGAGCGGCGAGCGGCGAGCGGCGAGCGACGGACAGTGAGCGAAGCAAGAGGCAGCACCGTCCCTTCTATACAAATGCCCCATCCAGCCCTGTGCCACTCGGGGGTTCCAGGGTGCTGAGATGGCTGACGTTTTGCTCCGCTCACGTCAGTCGCCACGGCATGCAAGAACTACCCAAAAACAGGCCAAAATGGCCCAAAAACTGGCCAAAACTGGCCAATTTTGGCTGAGCAAGCGAGCGGCGAGCGGTGGACAGCGAGCGAAGCGAGAGACAGCACCATCCCTGCTCTATGAATGCCCCATCCAGCCCTATGCCACCCGTGGGGTTCCATGGTGCTGAGATGGCAGACGTTTTGCTCCGATCACGTCGGTCGGTGCGGCACGCAAGAACTGCCCAAAAACTGGCCTAAATAGCCCAAAAACAGGCCAAAACTTGTCATTTTTGACTCAGCGAGCGAGCGAAGCGAGAGTAGCACCGCCCCTGCTATACGAATGCCCCATGTAGCCCTGTGCCACCCGGGGGGTTCTAGGGTGCTTAGAAGGCTAACGTTTTGCTCCGCTCACGTCGGTCGCCACGACACACAATTACTGCCCAAAAACTGGCCAAAACGACCTAAAAATGGGCCAAAACTGCTCATTTTTGGCTAAAAGAGCGAGCGGCGTGTTGTCACGGACAAACTTCTAAGCTGGGTGTTTGATGTAATGCTTATGTATGTCCGTGTCTTTTGGTTTGTCCATGCTTTGTACAGCATGTAGGGGACGGTCGAAGGTTTGATAGTCCCATTTTAGTTGGGTCGGTGGTCGCTTTAGGCTTGTAAATAAAGGTTGTGTCATGTGGACACGTATGAGAGATTGTCGGTCTATAATGGACCATTTTACCCTTTGTTATGCAACTGTTCAGAGCTTGTAAAGTCTGTTTGTAATTTGCATTGTCTATAAAGTATTTTTCGGAGATGTTTGCTTGTGGATCCCGAGTGAGGCCTTTTCTCTGTCCTGTTTTCTCTTTTGTGGGACCTAAGGGACCATGGGAGGGAGGGGAGGTCGACCTTTCTTGGATGGACACGCAAGGGTGCCGCAGACGACTTAGGCAAAACCGCCTAAGTCCGTGACAGATGGTATCGAGTGGGACAAGCACTCATAGAAACACTTAGTATGCAAATGGGGGGACCCTAGGGGGCTGCGTTGAGGGCAGTCGAAGATATGATCAATTTGGGGGAAAATAGGCATGGAGATGTAGGGAAGAGGAGTCGCTCAGAGGAGGCGGGCATCCGAGATTGGCATTCGGGAGGAATGGCCAACCCTTCGGCAAGAAGAGGCACCACGAGAACGACAAGCTTGGAAGAATGTGAAGCGCCACAAAGGTTGGGATGGCTGAGTTTGAGCTACGGCTCAACGTTGACAACTATACTTGATGGTGCTCAAGGCAAGCGAGGTGCTTGGTAAAGGATGAGACTATCCAAGGTGGAATGAGTTGCTCAACGACCAAAAGAGTTATGCAAAGCTCACTGAGGTGAGGGGAATTGCTAGCTCGAAGAATTTGGTACTCATACATGGGCTTGTATGCGGATGATGGAATGTTCGTGGCCATCCCAAGGCGACCGAAACTCGGCACCATGGAGCATTGAAACTTTCTCTTTGGCATGCAAAGGATACGTCGGTAAGAGGCTGAATGGTGCAACTAGTTCAGCATGTTGCTAGGCCTTTAGGGGTGCAGCGGGGACTGTATTGACGTGGAGTCGCAATCTAGCAAGTGTGTTTGCAAGAGGCAGAACAATGCACAGTTTGTTCAGCTGATCGGAGTAGTCCAAGGGGATGGTGGTCTCCGAAACGAAGAGAGATGTTGCTCCAACGGGACAGTTATCCAGGAGGGATAAGTCCCGGCACTCCAGAGGGAGAATCATGTGGGATGGACCTCACAAGTTGAGGAGGAGTACCTCAACAAATAACAACTCCACGAAGCTCAATGGACTGAGCAAGCGGCGAGGAGTCATCGCATAATCTCACTTGAGAGAATGCATTGGTGGATGCATTGCGAGATCAAGTGGGGGAGTGACCCAAAGCAACACAAATGAAGGCACACTTGGAGTCGATATGGAGATCGGACTCAAGGGAGGGCTGACCCGTGGAATGGTGGGCGCGAGGGCCACCATCGACTTAATGCAAAAACGAGGAGCGGAGCAACTTGGGTGTAACTTGGCGAAGTACCCAAGCCGCATGAAGGGAGCCAGCATAGAAGATGGAACATGGACCAGAGGCATAGTGCTTTCCTTGGACAGAGGTCAAGGACATGAACTCTTGCAGAGGCAAGAGCAGGATCATGTTGTTCCATGGGTCATTCATTCTGTTGGAGCGGACTCATCTTGCATAGTGCCAAAGACGAAGGGAGCTTCTGGGCACATGCACTTTATCTCGGAGGAGCATTTGATGGAGGAACTAAGGCGACTCAATTTGCGGAGGCGAAGTTGGGATCAGAAGGCCTTAGCACGGGGCAAGAGGACGCAGAGGCGGGTACTCTTGAAGAATATGCCATAGTGTTGTCATTCAAGTTGCTATAAAGGAGGCGGTGCACAACAAAGATTGTGCTGGTAGGGGTAGAGGCCCAGGATCTAGACAATGGTGCACTAATTGCAGCGAAGTCGGGGGACTTTGGGAGCTACTAGGCGACGGACTGTCCTAGAGCGGTGCTTCTTCGTGGTGTGACCCAAGAGTGGGTGGATGAAGGTCGATTGCCAAAGGAGCGAACAAAATCGAAGGTGGAAGAGACCCTGTGATGTATTGGTAGAGGCCACACATGAAGGGTTCACAATTCGAGTTCATCCCACAAGGATAAGAATGCAATAGAGATGTCATCAGGAGGCGACATGGTGCAGCGGATCGTGGTGGAACAGTTCGTGGCAATGCGATTCACACAACCTAGTCCTGTGAGGGACTAGATCATAAGGAGGTATGATCGGGAGCTACTGGAAGCTCCACTTCGGTGAACAACACAATGGCAAGAAGGGCTATGGATTCAAGGAGTGAAGGCCATGGTACCGCAGAGGCGGGTCTTCTCTGCGTGCATTGAATTTTGCATCGGATGAAAGCCTTGGTCATCAGCATATGGGGGTTGTGTTCCACCAAGGGAAAAGTTCAAATGCAAGTACCAGTGAGTCCCATGGGAGGGACTTGATCATACAGCGGTATGATCGAAGCAACTGGAGAGTTGGACTGCTCCAGAGCTCATATTCGCTAAGGGAGCCCGACAAGTCGGAGGACAAGGTCGAGTGTTTAACGCGTTGCTACCAAGGAAGCGAAGGAGAACAGAATCAGTGCAAACCCTACAACATGATGGCGAGAGGCCGTGCATGGGGTTGCAGTCTGTTTGTCCATCGACCAAAGGGTGCTGCTTGGAGAACACAGAGGGGTTGAAGTAGGGGGTCGAAAGGGCGAGGAAGCGGCAGCGAGTCGAGTCCAGAGGGACTTAGTTACCCAAAATCAAGCATCAGTTAGAATGGAGGTGGACTCGGCGGAAGGAGTACCACAGAGGCATGTTCATCGATTGTGAAGAAAAGGGATGCGATGCGAGTCAGCGGATAGTAGTGCCACGGGCATGGCAGCACCATGGTACCGCGCAGAGGTGGAACTTCCGTGAAAGTCATTGATCCCTTGCTCTCATGGAGGGAGCGCTTGGTCGTAAATGAAAGGGGCGAGGAGGTGGAGCATGCAGAGGCAAACTCAAGTACCGAGACAAGGCTGAAGGGCAGAGGCCAAGGAACTTTGTAAGACTGGTGTCAATGAGTTTCTCATCAAGATAGCCGAAAGTGAAGGACTTCGGGTCATGCAAGAGTGCACGACCAAGGAACGAAGTAGTCAGTATGCGGTGCTGGACCTTCGCTACTCAGGGGAGTAGGCAGCAGAGTTGATGGAGAAGACGGTACAATCCCAGAGGCAACCAAACCTATTAGGGAATTACTCCAAGTTGGGGTGAAAACTTTCCGCATTCCAAAAGGTCATGGCATTGAGAAGGTGAATCACAGTAGCTAACTCAATGCAAGGAGTGCAAACACTTCAAGTGCTTCAGAAGTGTGAGCAAAGAGCAGGCGAAGGCCAGTAACCAGCTCGATGCATGGAGTACAACCTCGAGGAGGCGGGCGAAGTCAAGTAACCTTTGCCTTCTCAACCCTTAAGAGAATGGGTGAAACCGAGTACCCCAATTCTCTTATCTATCCAGCAGAGGAGCTCTACAAAAGTTCAAAGACCCTTCGAAGATAATGGAAGACAATAGTTGTCGAATCCTCACCAAATGGTGATCAATGTTACTGAGAGTAGATTGTCCGCTTCATTTCCCAATGAAATGCCAATCGAAAGCGGAAGTGATGCGAACCTACTTGGATGTGACAACTAAGTGAAAGAAGAGTCAATGAGCAAATTTTGTGGAGGAAGGACCCAAATCTTTAGAAGTTTGCGAGACGATGCTCGTTAAAAGCTCCAACAAGCATCCACCCAGTTTAAGCAGCATGAGGCATTTGAGAGACTAGCGCAGTAAGGATGGTCTTTTCCTTCATTTGAAGAATCCATAGGAATCAACAAGGATCAACACAACTCAGCCAACACCGCATCGGAGTCAGAGTCATTGGTGAGTTTAAGCAGCATGGCGGATCAAAAGGTTCGACGACTCGAAAACAATAGTGGAGAGCAGTTGGGAGCCAAGGGACGCATTGCAGCTGGAGCAGAAGATTGAAGACTCAGTAGAGGCAAGGAATTGCAGTGTCGAGAAAGGCTTCGACGAGGACGTCGAAGGAATAAGTGGGGGAGAATGTCACGGACAAACTTCTAAATAGGGTGTTTGATTTAATGCTTATGTATGTCCGTGTCTTTTGGTATGTCCATGCTTTATACAACATGTAGGGGACGGCCGAAGGCTTGATAGTCCCATTTTAGTTGGGTCGGTGGCCGCTTTAGGCTTGTAAATAAAGGTTGTGTCATGTGGACATGTGTGAGAGATTGTCGATCTATAATGGACCATTTTACCCTTTGTTGTGCAACTGTTCAGAGCTTGTAAAGTCTGTTTGTAATTTGCATTATCTATAAAGTGTTTTTCGGAGATGTTTGCTTGTGGATCCCGAGTGAGGCCTTTGCCCTGTCCTGTTTTCTCTTTTGTGGGACCTAAGGGACCATGGGAGGCTTCGGGGAGGCTGACCTTTATGGACAGACATGCAAAGGTGCCGCACGACTTAGGCAAAACCAGCTAAGTCCGTGACAGTGTGGCAGATAGCGAGCGAATCGAGAGGCAGCACTATCCCTGCTATACGAATGCCCCATCCAGCCTTGTGCCGCACGGGGGGTTCCAGGGTGCTGAGATGGCAGACGTTTTGCTCCGCTCACATCGGTCGTCGCGGCACGTAAGAACTTCCCAAAAACTGGCCAAAAGGGCCAAAAAACGGGCCAAAACTGGCCATTTTTGGCTGAGCGAGCGAGCAGCGAGCGGTGGACAGCGAGCGAAGTGAGAGGCAGCACCGTCCCTGCTATACGAATGCCCCATCCAGCCCTTGCCACCCGGGGGGTTCCAGGGTGTTGAGATGGCTGATGTTTTTCTCCGCTCACGTCGGTCGCCGCGGCATGCATGAACTACCCAAAAACTGGCCAAAACAGTCCAAAAATGGGCCAAAACTGGACAAAATAGGCCATTTTTCATGAGCGAGCGAGCAGCGAGCGAACCGAGAGGCAGCACTGTCCCTGCTATACGAATGTCCCATCCAGCCCTGTGCCACCCGGTGGGTTCTAGGGTGCTGAGATGGCTGACGTTTTGCTCCGGTCACGTCGGTCGCCGCTGAATGCAAGAACTGCCCAAAACCTGGCCAAAACGGCCCAAAAACAGGCCAAAACTGGCCATTTTTCGCTGAGTGGTGAGCGACAAACAGCGAGCGAAGCGAGAGGCAGCACCATCCCTGCTATACGAATGCCCTATCGAGTCTTGTGCCACCCGGGGGGTTCCATGGTGCTGAGATGGCTGATGTTTTGCTCCGCCCACGTCGGTCGTCGCGGCACGCAAGAACTGCCCAAAAACTGGCCAAAATGGTCCAAAAAGGGGCCAAAACTAGCCATTTTTCGCTGAGCGAGCGAGCGGCGAGCGGCGGACAACGAGCGAAGCGAGAGGCAGCACTGTCCTTGCTATAAGAATGCCCCATAGAGTCCTGTGCCACCCGAGGCTTTCCAGGGTGCTGAGATGGTTGACGTTTTGCTCCACTCACATCGGTCGCCGCAGCACGCATGAACTGCCGAAAAACTGGCCAAAACGGTCCAAAAACGGGCCAACACTAGCCATATTTCGCTGAGCGAGTGAGCGGCGAGCGGCGGACAGCGAGCGAAGCGATAGGCAACACCGTCCCTGCTATACGAATGCCCCATTGTGCCACCCGGGGGGTTCCAGGGTGCTGAGATGGCTGATGTTTTGCTCCGCTCATGTCGGTCACCGCGACACGCAAGAATTGCCCAAAAACTGGCGAAAACGGACCAAAAACGGGCCAAAATAGGCCATTTTTGGCAGAGCGAGCGGCAGACAGCGGGCGAAGCGAGAGGCAGCACCGTCCCGGCTATACAAATGCCCTATCCAACCCTGTGCCACCCGGGGTATTCCATGCTGCTGAGATGGCTGATGTTTTGCTCCGCTCACATCAGTCGCCGCGGCATGCAAGAACTGCCCAAAAACTGGCAAAAACGGCACAAAAAGGGGCCAAAACTGGCCATTTTTGGCTGAGCGAGAGAGCGGCGAGCAGCGGACAGCGAGCGAAGCGTGAGGCAGCACTGTCTCTGCTATACGAATGCCCCATCTAGCCCTGTGCCACCCGGGGGGTTCCAGGGTGCTGAGATAGCTGACGTTTTGCTCCGCTCACGTGGGTCGCCGTGGCACGCAAGAACTGCCCAAAAAATGCCAAAATGGACCAAAAACGGGCCAAAACTGGCCATTTTTGGTTGAGCGAGCGAGCGCCGAGCGGCGAACAGCGAGTGAAGCGAGAGGCAGCATCGTCCCTGCTATACGAATGCCACATCCAGCCCTGTGCCACCCGGGGGGTTCCAGGGTGCTGAGATGGCTGACGTTTTGCTCCGCTCACGTCGGTCACCGCGGCACGCAAGAACTGCCCAAAAACAGCCCAAAACGACCCAAAAACGGGCCAAAACTGGCCATTTTTGGCTGAGCGAGCGAGCGGGGAGTGGCGGACAGCGAGCCAAGCGAGAGACAGCACCGTCCCGTCTATACGAATGCCCCATCCAGCCCTGTGCCACCCGGGGGGTTCCAGGGTGCTTAGATGGCTGACGTTTGCTCCGCTCACGTCGGTCACCGCAGCACGCAAGAACTGCCCTAAAACTAGCAAAAAAGGCCCAAAAAAAGCCAAAACTGGTAATTTTTGGCTGAGCGAGCGAGCGGCTAGCGGCAGATAGCGAGCGAAGCAAGTGGCTGCACCGTCCCTGCTATACGAATGCCCCATCCAGCCCTGATCCACCCGGGGGGTTCCAGGGTGCTGAGATGGCTGATGTTTTGCTCCGCTCACGTCTGTCGCTGCGGACCGCAAGAACTACCCAAAAACCAGCCAAAATGGCCCAAAAACGGGCCAAAACTAGTCATTTTTGGCTGAGCCAGCTAGCGGCGAGCGGAGGACAGCGAGCGAAGTGAGAGGCAGCAATGTCCCGGCTATACGAATGCCCCATTCAGCCCTGTGCCATCTGAGGTGTTCCAGGGTGCTGAGATGGCTGACGTTTTGCTCCGCTCACGTCTGTCGCCTCGGCACGCAGGAACTGCCAAAAAACTAGCCAAAACTGCCCAAAAACGGGGCAAAACGGGCCATTGTTGGCTGAGAGAACGAGCGGCGAGCGGCGGACAGCGAGCGAAGCGAGAGGTAGCACCGTCCCTGCCATACGATTGCCCCATATAGCCCTGTGCCACCCGGGGAGTTCCAGGGTGCTGAGATGGCTGACGGTTCGCGCCGCTCACGTCGTTCGTCGAGACATGCAATAATTGCCCAAAAATTGGCCAAAACGGAACAAAAATGGGCCAAAACTAGCCATTTTTGGCTGAGCGAGCGAGCTGCGAGCGGCGGACAGCGAGCGAAGTTAGTGGCAGCATCATCCATGCTATACGAATGCCCCATCGAGCCCTGTGCCACCCGGGAGGTTCCAAGGTGTTGACATGACAGATGTTTTGCTACGCTCATGTCGGTCACCGTGGCACGCAAGAACTGCCCAAAAACTAGCCAAAACAGCCCAAAAACGGGCTAAAACTAGCCATTTTTGGCTGAGCGAGCGAGCGGCGAGCGGCAGAGAGCGAGCAAATTGAGAGGCAGCTCCGTCACTGCTATACGAATGCCCCATCCAACCCTGTGCCACACGGGGTGTTTTAGGGTGCTGAGAAGGCTGAAGTTTTACTCCGCTCAGGTCGGTCGCCACGGCACACAAGAACTACCCAAAAACTGGCCAAAACAACCCTAAAACGGGCCAAAACTGGCCATTTTCGGCTGAGAGAGCGAGCGGCGAACGGCAGACAGCGAGCGAAGCGAGAGGCAGCACCATCCCTACTATACGAATGCCCCATACGGCCCTGTGCCACCCGGGGGGTTCCAGGGTGCTGAGATGGCTGACGGTTCGCTCCGCTCACGTCGGTCGCCGAGATACGCAAGAACTTCCCAAAAACTGGCCAACACTACCCAAAAAGGGCCAAAACAGGCCATTTTTGGCTGAGCGAGCGAGCGGCGGACAACGAGCGAAGCGAGAGGCAGCACCATCCCTGCTTTACGAATGCCCCATCCAGCCCTGTGCCACCCGGGGGGTTCCATGGTGCTTAGATAGCTGACGTATTGCTCCGCTCACGTCGGTCGCCGCGGCATGCAAGAACTGCCCAAAAACTGGTTAAAAGGGACCAAAACAGGCCATTGTTGGCTGAGCGAGCGAGCGGCGGACAGCGAGCGAATTGAGAGGCAGCACCGTCCCTGCTATACGAATGCCCCATCCAGCCCTGTGCCACACGGGGGGTTCCAGGGTGCTGAGATGGCTGACGCTTTGCTCCGCTTACGTTGGTCGCCGCGGCACGCAAGAACTGCCCAAAA
The DNA here is from genome assembly GCA_900464855.2 of Musa schizocarpa. Lineage (NCBI taxonomy): Eukaryota > Viridiplantae > Streptophyta > Magnoliopsida > Zingiberales > Musaceae > Musa > Musa schizocarpa. Next base: position 26,709,185 of record LS990919.1, read on the forward strand.
ACTAGCCAAAACAGCCTAAAAATGGGCCAAAACATGCCATTTTTGGCTGAGCGAGCGAGCGGCGAACGGCGGACAACGAGCGAAGCGAGAGGCAGCACCGTCCCTTCTATACGAATGCCCCATCCAGCCCTGTGCCACCCGGGGGGTTCCAGGGTGCTGAGATGGTTGACATTTTGCTCCGCTCACGTCGGACACCGCGGCACGTAAGAGCTGCCCAAAAATTGGCCAAAATGGCCCAAAAAGGGGCCAAAACTGGCCATTTTCGCTGAGCGAGCGTGCGGCGGACAGCGAGTGAAGTGATAGGCAGCACCGTCCTGGCTATACAAATGCCCCATCCAACCCTGTGTCACCACGGGGGTTCCATGGTGCTCAGATAGCTGACTTTTTGCTCCGCTCATGTCGATCACCGCGGAACGCAAGAATTCCCAAAAACTAGCGACAACGGCACAAAAACGGGCCAAAACTGGCCATTTTTGGCTGAGCGAGCGATGCGAGAGGCAGCACCGTCCCTGCTATACGAATGCCCAATCCAGCCTTGTGCCACCTGGGGGGTTCCAAGGTGCTGAGATGGCTGACATTTTGCTCCTCTCATGTCGGTCACAACGACACGCATGAACTGCCCAAAAACTCGCCAAAATGGACCAAAACGGGCCAAAACTGGCCATTTTTAGTTGAGCGAGCGAGTGACGAGCGAAGGACTGCGAGCGAAGCAAGAGGCATCACCGTCCGACTATCGAAAAGCCCCATCCAGCCCTGTGTGCCACCGGGGTTCCAGGGTGCTGAGATGGCTGACGATTTGCTCCGCTCACATCGGTCACCGCGGCACGCAAGAACTGCCCTAAAACTAGCCAAAACGGCCCAAAAACGGGCCAAAATTGGCCATTTTTGGCTGAGCGAGCGAGCGGTAGACAGCAAGCGAAGCGAGAGGCAGCACCGTCCCTGCTATACGAATGCCCAATCCAGCCTTGTGCCACCCGGGGTGTTCCAGGGTGCTGAGATGGCTGACGTTTTGCTCCGCTCACATCAGTCACCGCGGCACGCAAGAACTACCCATAAACTGGCCAAAACGGCCCAAAAACGGGCCATTTTTGACTGAGCGAGCGAGCGGCGAGCGGTGGACAGCGAGCAAATGGAGAGGTAGCTCCGTCCCCGCTATACGAATGCCCCATATAGCCCTGTGCCACCCGGCGGGTTCCAGGGTGCTGAGATTGCTGACGGTTCGTTCCGCTCACGTCGGTCGCCATGACACACAATAACTGCCCAAAAACTTGCCAAAACAGACCAAAAACGGGCCAAAACTGGCCATTTTTGGCTGAGCGAGCGAAGTGAGAGGCAGCACCGTCCCTGCTATACGAATGCCCCATCCAGCCCAGTGCCACCCGGGGAGTTCCAGGGTGCTAAGATGGTTGACGTTTTGCTCCGCTCACGTCGGTCACCGCGGCACGCAAGAACTGCCCAAAAACTAGCCAAAACGGCCGAAAAACGGGCCAAAACTGGCAATTTTTCGCCGAGCGAGCGTGCGGCGAGTGGCGGACAGCTAGCGAAGTGAGAGGCAGCACCATCCCTGCTATACGAACGCCCCATCAAGCCTTCTACCACCCGGGGGGTTCCAGAGTGCTGAGATGGCTGACGTTTTGCTCCGCTCACGTCAGTCGCAGCGGCACGCAAGAACTGCCCAAAAACTGGCGAAAACAGACCAAAAACGGGCCATTTTTGGCCGAGCAAGCGAGCGGCGGACAGCGAGCAAAGCGAGAGGCAGCACCGTCCCGGCTATATAAATGCCCCATCCAACCCTGTGCCACCAGGGGGGTTCCATGGTGCTCTGATGGCTGAGTTTTGCTCCGCTCATGTCGATCGCCGCGGCACACAAGTGTTGAATCTCGGATTTTGATGATGAAATCAATTGTCATTTGTTATCTAATCTATGTGTTGAGATAAGTGTGCAGGATTAACTACGATGAAAGACAAGCAGCAGGTGTTGCGCCGGAGTCAAGATCATGATCACGTTGGGAGTTCGAGAGTTCGACGGAAGTTCGGACGGTCGTCGGAGGTTCAGCGAGAACAGATCCGAGAAGTCCAGAAGCTTGCCAAGCGAAGCTCGTCGGAACTCGCCAAGTGGATCGTCGCAAAGTCCAGGAGTTTGCCGGATGTCCGCAGAAGGATCACCGAGGGTTCATCGGATGATCGACGGAAGTTCACCGGAAACTCGCTGGAAGAAGCGATTGACGCATCGGAGCCAAGCTGCAGAAGTTGTCTTAGATTTAATCGTAGTTAGCACGTTGATTAAGCTTGAAAATGGGAGGTGATCCCATTAGCTTAATCTTGGGGCAATTGGGCCCCTGAAAAGATTGAAATTGGGCCGAATGGAACTAACCATTCGAACCCTGATTGCACCAGGCGGTGCAACCGCCTAGGCCGGGGAGGTGCAACCGCGGGGGCTGCGTTTCCCAGCGAGGCGGGCGGTGCAACCGCTCCAGCCAGGAGGTGCAACCGCCCAGAGCTTCGGTCTTCGAGCTAGATCTGGGCGGTGCAACCTCTCTCGACAGAGAGGTAGCACCGCCTGAGCACGGTCTTCGAAGGCAGTCAGGGCGGTGCAACCGCCCCGACGAGAGAAGGTGCAAACTGGGCTCGATCTCCGAAGCTCGCGGGCGGTGCAACCTCTCGATCCAAGAGGTGCAACCGCCTGATCCCGAATTCTGGGATTTGATCGATTTGATCGTTTTGAGCTCCAAATTTGAACTGGGTTGGAGCCTATAAATACCCCACCCATTCAGCACTGAAAAGACACAGATCCACACCGAATTCTTGATCTTTTCAGTGATTCTAAAGCTCAAATTTGTGTAAAGTCCTAAAGTTCTCCTCTTTCTGTTCTTCAAGTCTTGAGTTGTAAAGAGGAGAGAAAGGATCTGTAAGGGTTGTCTCCTGTGCCCGTCAAAATGAGAGGAACTGTAAAAAAGGGCAGTTAGCCTTTGCCCATTGAAGGAAGGCAGCTAGTTGACGCCGTGACCTCGCCGGAGGAGGAAGCCAAAAGTGGAGTAGGTCAAGACTGAGCGAACCACTCTAAATCTCTGGTTTGCTTTTTTGCTTGAGCACTTTATCATTACTGCAAACCTCCTACATAGCTATTGCCCTCTGCGCTTTTCTGAACGAAGTCTCTAAACTCTTATCTTTCCGAATCTGCATTGGGGCGTAAATCGGTGTCTTCGTACGATCTTTACGCTACAGTTTATGTTTACGTTTTGATTCCATTTATAACTGCAAATTACCTTCTGCGTAGTCATAAAACGCTTTTCAAAATTCAAAACTGCGTTTAGACGTAAAATTACGTTTTGACGTAAAACTGCGTTTAGACGTAAAACAGCGTTTAGACGCAAAACTGCGTTTAGACGTAAAACTGCGTTTAGATGTAAAATAGCATTTAGACGCAAAACTGCATTTAGACGCAAAACTGCGTTTAGACGTAAAACTGCGTTTGAACGTAAAACTGCGTTTAGACGTAAAACTGCGTTTAGACGTAAAACTGCGTTTAGACGTAAATCGGCTTTCCTCGTACAATCATCAGATTTCAGTTTACGTTTACATCTTGATTTCAACTGCATACTGCCATCTACGATTTTACAAACGAGTTTCAAAGTTTAGACGTAAATCTGTGTTTAGACGTAAATGTGCGTTTAGACGTAAATCTACGTTTAGACGTAAATCTGCTTTTTGCAGATTACTTTTTGAGCTATAAAATAGCAGCACACTGTCTTTAAACTTCTGTCTAAACTAGTGATTTACGAATCGACACTTAAGACGTAAATCTGTTTCTTCGTACGAACATCGGATTTCAGTTTGCGTCGATATTCTGGTTTTCATCATTACTGCAAACTGCCTGCATAGATTGACTGAAACCTTGCTTAGTTGTCCTTATCATTCAAACACAGCCAGCCGGTTTTAATCGCAGAAAGTTTTCCGCTACACTAATTCACCCCCTCTTAGTGCTCTCGATCCTAACAATTGGTATCAGAGCAAGGTTTACTCTCTAAAGGATTAAAACCCAAGAGAGATGGCATACGCGGAAACCAAGAGGGGCATTCTATTACACGTCCACCCATGTTCAAATTGGAACGGACTACACCTCTTGGAAGACCGAATGAGGATCTTTCTTATCTTTATGGATTTTGAACTGTGGAACCTTGTTGAAAACGGTTTTCAAAGTCTTCTCTTCCAATGATCGATTGGAATGAATTGGAAAAAAATGCTTTCGCTCTTAATGCAAAGGCTATGAATGCCTTATTTTTGCACTTGATAAAAACGAGTTTAATCGTGTTTCAACTTATGAAACTGCATTTGATATTTGGCACACACTTGAAGTGACCCACGAGGGCACAAGTAGAGTGAAAGAGTCAAAGATCAATTTATTGTTGCATTCTTTTGAACTTTTTCGGATGAAACCGAGTGAAACCATTGGCGACATGTTTACCCGTTTCACGGATGTCGTCAACGGTCTAAAAGGACTTGGAAAAAGTTTTTCGGATTTTGAACTCGTAAATAAGATACTAAGATCCCTTCCTAAAAGTTGGGATCCTAAAGTCACTGCTATTCAAGAGGCAAAAGATCTGCAAAACTTCCCTCTTGAAGAACTAATCGGGTCATTAATGACCTATGAGATGACCTGCAAAGCTCATGAAGAGCAAGAAGACATCCCTCCAAAGAACAGGAAGGATATGGCACTTAAAACTTCTGAATGCCACTTGAGAGAAAACTCAAGTGATGAGGACTGTGATGATGACTTGGCACTTTTAACAAGAAAATTTAAAAAATTCTTCAAGAAAAACAAGTTTAAGAATGATACGAAAAATAAACTTGAACCCAAGAAGGACCAAGTGATCTGCTATGAATGTAAAAAGCCAGGACACTACAAGAGTGATTGTCCCCAAGTCAAAAGAAGAACATCAAAGAAGAAGGCTCTTCAAGCAACATGGGATGACTCGAGCGCATCTGAAGAAGAGGAGTCCAACACCGAGCAAGTTGCTCATTATGCCTTAATGGCCATCGGAGAGGAGGTAACGAATTTATTAGATGCTGATTTATCTTTCGATGAATTATTAGATGCCTTCCATGATTTATTTGATGAATGCAAGATTATCAATAGAAAATACAAATTGCTAAAAAAGGTACATGATAGTCTTACTTGTGATTTTAATAAGTTAAAAATCGAATATCATGATAGTTTAAATTCATGTATCAAATGTCATGATCTAGAAACCTGTCAAAAAGAAAACTTGCTACTTAAGGACACCTTGAAGAAATTCGAGGTTGGTAGCAAGTCATTAAACATAATCCTTACAAACAAGGGTCATGCTCCCAAAAGAAGTGGGATTGGATTTGTGAGGAGTCCTCACCAAAATCCAACTACCTTTGTAAAAGGCCCCATCTTACATGTTAGACATCAAGGCAAATGCAACTTTTGTTGCAAGCTCGGACACAGGACGCATTATTGTCCATTCAGAAAATTTAGTCCAAACAAATTAATTTGGGTTCCAAAGGGAACCATGACAAATTCTATGCAACATGATAAAAAATATAGATCTTTTTGTGAGGAACCCAAAAGCAAATGGGTACCTAAACTTCATCCTTTCTTGTAGAAAACTAAACCATCGCAAGCTAGGAGCAAGAGATGGTACCTTGATAGTGGATGCTCAAGGCATATGACCGGAGATCCATCCCAATTCTCTAAGCTCACTAGCATAGACGAAGGATATGTCACCTTCGGAGACAACAACAAGGGTAAAATCATTGGCAAAGGAACCATAGGTAACAAATCCAACTTTTCTATTGAAGATGTTTTACTAGTTGATGGTCTAAAACATAACCTCCTGAGCATTAGTCAATTGTGTGATAAAGGATATATTATCAAATTTGAATCTAATGCTTGCATCATTGAAAAACCACACAAAAATATATCTATGATTGCATTAAAACAAAATAACATATACACCATTGACATCAATGATTTATGTAATGAAACATGTTTTTCTGCTTTAAATGAGAATGCTTGGATATGGCACAGAAGATTAGGTCATGCCAGCATGAAGCTAATCACTCAAATATCATCCAAAGAACTTGTAAGAGGAATTCCTCATATCAAGTTCATCAAAGATAATGTATGTGATGCCTGCCAATTAGGTAAACAAATTAAGAGTAGCTTCAAATCTAAAAATCAAATAAGCACCTCTAGGCCCTTACAATTGATCCATATGGACTTGTTCGGACCCATCTCCACATCAAGCCTAGGAGGTAGCAAATACGCTTTCGTCATCGTAGATGACTATAGCAGATATACATGGACTTACTTCCTAAAACAGAAAAATGAATGCCTTAGATCTTTTACCAAGTTTTGCAAATTCGTTCAGAATGAGAAAGGTTCTATGATTTCGTCAATTAGAAGTGATCATGGTGGTGAATTTCAAAACCATGATTTCCAGGAATTTTGTGAACTCAATGGATACAACCATAATTTCTCTACTCCTAGAAACTCTCAACAAAATGGAGTTGTAGAAAGAAAAAATCGTAATTTACAAGAAATGGCAAGAACCATGTTGAATGAACACAACCTACCCAAATATTTTTGGGGCCGTAAATACTGCATGCTACATCTTAAATAGAGTTCTAGTGAGACCTCTACTAACCAAAACTCCCTATGAGTTATGGAACAATAAAAAACCCAACGTTTCATATTTCAAAGTCTTTGGGTGTAAGTGTTTTATCTTGAATGAAAAAGACAACTTAGGAAAATTTGATGCTAAATCCGATGAAGAAATCTTTCTTGGTTATTCTACAGTTTCTAAAGCCTTTCGTATCTTTAATAAAAGAACTCTAATTATTGAAGAATCCATTCATGTTGTTTTCAATGAGATTTCTGAAATCACGAAAAATGATCTTGACGATGATGTTAATTTTGATTCCTTGAATTTAAACGAAACCCCGTCTCCAACTAGCAACTTGGATGCATCCACTTCTCAGATTTCCTTACCCAAGGATTGGAAGTATGTAGATGCTCATCCTAAGGAGCTAATCTTAGGAGACACATCAAAGGGGGTTCAAACACGATCTTCTCTTAAAACTTTTTGTGCAAATGCCTTTCTCTCCCAAATTGAACCCAAATGCATTGATGAAGCCATGAAAGATGATTCATGGATTATCATAATGCAAGATGAATTAAATCAATTTGAGAGAAATGAAGTGTGGAAGCTTGTTCCTAGGCCAAATGACCATTTAGTTATTGGTACTAAATGGGTCTTGAAAACAAGCAAAATGAAAATGGTATCGTGGTTAGAAACAAGGCTAGATTAGTGGCCAAAGGTTTCAACCAAGAAGAAGGTATCGATTATGAAGAAACCTTTCGCTCCACGTGGGGCTCGATTAGAAGCCATAAGGATGCTCCTCACCCTACGCCAAGTAATAATAATTTTAAGTTATTTCAAATGGATGTTAAAAGCTTTTCTTAATGGCTTTATTTCCGAAGAAGTCTATGTTGAACAACCTCCTGGATTTGAAAATAATAGTCTCCCTAATCATGTGTTTAGATTAACTAAAGCTCTCTATGGTTTAAAACAAGCTCCAAGGGCTTGGTATGAGAGACTTAGTTCTTTTCTTATTGATAATAATTTCATAAAAGGCAAGGTTGATACTACATTATTCATCAAGAACTTTGAAAACAATTTTCTCATTGTTCAAATTTATGTTGATGATATTATCTTTGGTTCTACTGAATGAATCTCTTTGTGAATCCTTTGCAAAAACTATGAGTCGTGAATTGAAATGAGTCTAATGGGAGAGTTAACATTCTTTCCGAGGTCTACAAATCAAACAACTAAGCAATGGCATCTTTATTAGTCAAACCAAATATGCTATGAGTTTGCTAAAAAAAAGTTCAATATGAATAACTCAAAAGCAATTAACACTCCTATGAGTACCTCCACTAAGTTAGAAATAGATGAGAATGGAGACAACTTGATCAAAAAAAACCTATAGGGGTATGATAGGAAGTTTACTTTACCTCACGCCACCGGACTGGACATCATGTTAGGTGTAGGACTTTGTGCTAGATTTCAATCAGACCCTAAGATATCTCATCTCAAAGCAGTCAAAAGAATACTTAGATATCTTAATGGAACCACAAATCTTGGATTATGGTACCCAAAATCAGAAAATTTTGAATTAACAGCCTATGCTGATGCGGACTTCGCTGGCTGTAGACTAGATAGAAAAAGCACATCAGGATCATGTCAATTTTTAGGACATGCCCTTGTATCCTGGTCATCTAAGAAACAAAGCTCAGTTGCTCTATCAACAACCGAAGCTGAATATATTGCAGCAAGTGCATGTTGTGCACAAGTTGTATGGATGAAAAACACTTTAGAAGATTACAAAGTTAATCTTAAAGATATTCCCATTAAATGTGATAACACGAGTGCAATATGCTTAACTAAGAATCCTATACAACACTCAAGAACAAAACATATTGATATTAGACATCACTTTATACGAGATCATGTCACTAATCATGATGTAACCATAGAGTTCATTGATACCAAACATCAACTAGCTGATATTTTTACAAAACCCTTATGTGAAGAACAATTTGATTACATAAGAAGAGAATTAGGAATGTTGATGTGTCCGAATACTTAAACCAGTTAAAATTATTTTTCGGATGTTATTACATGCCTTGGCATCACTTGATCAAATAACATGTTCAAAATTATGTGACAGATGTTTTTTTAAAAAAAAATTCAGTAGCTTATTCATAACCGAATGCATGTAAGAAGTTCATTTTTCGGGATTTTCCTGTACACTCTTATGAAAACTTGTTGAAAAATGACTTTCCTCCTACTTGTTGAAAAATACTATCATGCTTTTTGTTGATGACAAAGGGGGAGAAACATATGAATTGATAGACACTGCCATAATCATGGTGTAAATACTTGAGTGATGCTATAAACAATGTTATAGTTATTTCATCCTTGCATCACCAAGAGATATATGAACATGTGCTATAGTTTGCATTATGTCTTAAGTTAATATCTTATCTTGTGAAGTAAATGCAAACTTGCTAGATAATCTCAAATGTGTGCATCATGTAATAGTCCTTCGTAGCTTTATATGATTACATGATGAATAGATTCAAACACAATCATTCTTGAAGAGATACATCATGATGGGTATCATGATGGGAGTATTGATCTAACTTATCAATACGTCACTTGAATTCTTAGGTCTTGAATTCAAGGTTGACTTATCTCAACTATGGCATATAGATAGGGGGAGTTAAGGTTAACTCCATTATCAATTGATTGTCATCATCAAAAAGGGGGAGATTGTTGAATCTCGGATTTTGATGATGAAATCAATTGTCATTTGTTATCTAATCTATGTGTTGAGATAAGTGTGCAGGATTAACTACGATGAAAGACAAGCAGCAGGTGTTGCGTCGGAGTCAAGATCATGATCACGTTGGGAGTTCGAGAGTTCGACGGAAGTTCGGACGGTCGTCGGAGGTTCAGCGAGAACAGATCTGAGAAGTCGAAGCTTGCCAAAGCTTAAGCTCGTCGAACTTCGCCAAGTGGATCGTCATAAAGTCCAGGAGTTTGCGGATGTCCGCAGAAGGATCACCGAGGGTTCATCGGATGATCGACGGGAGTTCACCGAAACTTCGCTGGAAGAAGCGATTGACGATCGGAGCCAAGCTGCAGAAGTTGTCTTAGATTTAATCGTAGTTAGCACATTGATTAAGCTTGAAAATGGGAGGTGATCCCATTAGCTTAATCTTGGGGCAATTGGGCCCCTGAAAAGATTGAAATTGGGCGAATGGAACTAACCATTCGGACCCGATTCACCAACCGGTGCAACCGCCCCTAGGCCAGGAGGTGCAAACCGCCGGGGCTCGTTCCCAGCGAGAGACTAGGCGGTGCAACCGCTCCAGCCGAGGAGGTGCAACCGCCTAGAGCTCGGTCTTCGAGCTAGATGGCGGTGCAACCTCTCCGACAGAGAGGTAGCACCGCTGAGCTCGATCTTCTTGATCGGCGGTCAGGCGGTGCAACCGCCCCGACAGAGAGGTGCAACCGCTGGGCTCGATCTCGAAGCTCTGCCGGCGGTGCAACCTCTCCGATCAAGAGGTTCAACCGCCTGATCCCGGAATTCTGGGATTTGATCGATTCGATCGTTTTGAGCTCCAAATTTGAACTGGGTTGGGGCCTATAAATACCCCACCCATTCAGCACTGAAAAGACACAGATCCACACCGAATTCTTGATCTTTTTAGTGATTCTAAGAGCTCAAATTTGTGTAAAGTCCTAAAGTTCTCCTCTTTCTGTTCTTCAAGTCATAAGTTGTAAAGAGAGGAGAGAAAGGATCTGTAAGGGTTGTCTCCTGTTCTCGTCAAAAGGAGAGGAACTGTAAAAGGGCAGTTAGCCTTTGCTCATTGAAGGAAGGCAGCTAGTTGACGTCGGTGACCTCGTCGGAGGAGGAAGCCAAAAGTGGAGTAGGTCAAGACTGACCGAACCACTCTAAATCTCTGGTTTGCTTTTGCTTGAGCACTTTATCATTACTGCAAACCTCCTACATAGCTACTGCCCTCTGCGCTTTTACGAACGAGTCTCTAAACTCTTATCTTTCCGAATCTGCATTCAGACGTAAATCGGTGTCTTCGTACGATCTTTACGCTGTAGTTTATGTTTACGTTTTGATTCCATTTATAACTGCAAATTACCTTCTTCGTAGTCATAAAACGCTTTTCAAAATTCAAAACTGCGTTTAGACGTAAAATTACGTTTTGACGTAAAACTGCGTTTAGACGTAAAACAGCGTTTAGACGTAAAACAGCGTTTAGACGCAAAACTGCGTTTAGACGTAAAATAGCATTTAGACGCAAAACTACATTTAGACGCAAAACTGCGTTTAGACGTAAAACTGCATTTGAACGTAAAACTACGTTTAGACGTAAAACTGCGTTTAGACGTAAATCGGCTTTCCTCGTACAATCATCAGATTTCAGTTTACGTTTACATCTTGATTTCATCTGCATACTGCCTTCTACGATTTTACAAACGAGTTTCAAAGTTTAGATGTAAATCTGTGTTTAGACGTAAATGTGCGTTTAGACGTAAATCTGCGTTTAGACGTAAATCTGCTTTTTGCAGATTACTTTTTGAGCTATACAATAGCAGCACACTGTCTTTAAACTTCTGTCTAAACAAGTGATTTACGAATCGACACTTAAGACATAAATCTGTTTCTTCGTACGAACATCGGATTTCAGTTTGCGTCGATATTCTGGTTTTCATCATTACTGCAAACTGCCTGCATAGATTGACTGAAACCTTGCTTAGCTGTCCTTATCATTCAAACGCAGCCTTCGGTTTTAATCGCAGAAAGTTTTCCGCTGCACTAATTCACCCCCCCCTCTTAGTGCTCTCGATCCTAACAACAAGAACTTCCCAAAAACTAGTGACAATGGCACAAAAACGGGCCAAAACTGGCCATTTTTGGCTGAGCGAGTGGGCGGCGAGCGGTGGACAGCGAGCGAAGCGAGAGGCAGCACCGTCCCGGCTATACGAAAGCCCCATCCAGCCCCATGCCACCCGGGGGGTTCCAGGGTGCTGAGATGGCTAACGATTTGCTCCGCTCACGTCGGTCGCAGCGGCACGCAAGAACTGCCCTAAAACTAGCCATAACGGCCCAAAAAGGGGCAAAAACTAGCCATTTTTGGCTGAGCGAGCGAGCGGCGGACAGCAAGCGAAGCGAGAGGCAGCACCGTCCCTGCTATATGAATGCCTCATCCAGCCCTATTCCACCCGGGGGGTTCCAGGGTGCAGAGATGGCTGACGTTTTGCTCCGCTCACGTCGGTCGCCGCGGCACGCAAGAACTACCCAAAAACTGGCCAAAACTGATAATTTTTCACTGAGCGAGCGAGCGGCTAGTGGCGGACAGCGAGCGAAGCGAGAGGCAGCACCGTCCCTGCTATACAAATGCCCCATCCAGCCTTGTGCCACACGGGGCGTTCCAAGGTGCTGAGATGGCCGATGTTTTGCTCCACTCACGTTGGTCGTCGCGCCACGCATGAACTGCCCAAAAACTAGCCAAAATGGCCCAAAAACGGGCAATTTTTGGCTGTGCGAGCGAGCGGCGAGCGGCGGACAGCGAGCTAAGGGAGAGGTAGCACCGTCCCTGCTATACGATTGCCCAATATAGCCCTGTGCCACCCGGGGGGTTCCAGGGTGCCGAAATTGCCGACGGTTCGCTCCGCGCACGTCGGTCGCCACGACACTCAATAACTACCCAAAAACTGGCCAAAACGTACTAAAAATGGGCCAAAACTGGCCATTTTTGGCTGAGCGAGCGAGCGGCGGATAGCGAGCGAAGTTAGTGGCAGCACCGTCCATGCTATACGAATGCCCCATCGAGCCCGTGCCACCCGGGGGGTTCCATGGTGCTGAGATGGGTGATGTTTTGCTCCGCTCACGTCGATCGCCGTGGAACGCAAGAACTAGCCAAAACAGCCCAAGAACGGGCCAAAACTGGCCATTTTTGGCTGAGCGAGCGAGCCACGATCGACGGACAGCGAGCGAAGCGAGATGCAGCACCGTCCCTACTATACGAATGCCGCATCAAGCCCTGTGCCTCCCGGGGGGTTCCAGGGTGCTGAGATGGCTTATGGTTTGCTCCGCTCACATCGGTCGACGTGGCTCACAAGAACTGCCCAAAAACTATCCAAAACGGCCAAAAAACGGGCCAAAACTGGTCATTTTTGGCTGAGCGAGAGAGCGGCGAGCGGCGGACAGCAAGCGAAGCGAGAGGCCTCACCGTCCCTGCTATACGAATGCCCCATCCAGCCCTATGCCACCCGGGGCATTCTAGGGTGGTGAGATGGCTGATGTTTTGCATCGCTCACGTCGGTCGCCGTGGCACATAAGTACTGGCCAAAACCAACCAAAAACGGGCCAAAAATGGCCATTTTTGGCTGAGGGAGCGAGCGGCGAGCGGCGGACAGCGAGCGAAGTTAGTGGCAGCACCGTCCATGCTATACGAATGCCCCATCGAGCCCTGTGCCACCCGGGGGGTTCCAGGGTTGAGAGACGGCTGACGTTTTGCTCCGCTCACGTCGGTCGCCGCGGAACGCAAGAACAGCACAAAAAGGGCAAAAACTGGCCATTTTTGGCTGAGCGACCAAGCGGCGAACGACGGACAGTGAGCGAAGCGAGAGGCAGCACCGTCCCTACTATACGAATGCCCCATCCAGCCCTGTGCCTCCCGGGGGGTTCCAGGGTGTTGAGATGGCTTATGGTTTGCTCCGCTCACATTGGTCGACGCGGCTCGCAAGAACTGCCCAAAAACTAGCCAAAACGGGCAAAAAACGGGCCAAAACTGGTCATTTTTGGCTGAGCGAGAGAGCGGCGAGCGGCGGACAGCAAGCGAAGCGAGTGGCCTCACCGTCCCTGCTATACGAATGCCCCATCCAGCCCTATGCCACCCGGGGTGTTCTAGGGTGGTGAGATGGCTGACGTTTTGCTTCGCTCACGTCGGTCACCGCGGCACACAAGTACTGGCCTAAACCGACCAAAAATGGGCCAAAAATAGCCATTTTTGGCTGAGGGAGCGAGCGGCGAGCGGCAGACAGCGAGCGAAGCAAGAGGCAGCACCGTCACTGCTATATGAATGCCCCATCCAGCCATGTGCCACTCGGGGGGTTCCAGGGTGCTGAAATGGCTGACGTTTTGCTCCACTCACGTCGGTCGCCGTGGCACGTAAGAACTGCCCAAAAGCTGGCCAAAACGGACCATTTTTGGCTGAGCGAGCGACGGACTGTGAGGGAAGCGAGAGGTAGCACAGTCCCTGCTATACGAATGCCCCATATAGCCCTGTGCCACCAGGGGGGTTCCAGGGTGCTGAGATGGCTGACGGTTCACTCCGCTCACGTCGGTCGTCATGACACGCAATAACTGCCCAAAAACTGGCCAAAACGGACCAAAAACGGGCCAAAACTGACCATTTTTGGCTGTGCGAGCGAGCGACGAGCAGCGGAGAGCGATCGAAATTAGTGGCAGCACCGTCCATGCTATACGAATGCCCCATCGAGCCCTGTGCCACCCGGGGGGTTCCAGGATGCTGAGATGGTTGACGTTTTCCTCCGCTCACGTCGGTCGTCGCGGCATGCAAGAACTACCCAAAAACTAGCCAAAACAGCCCAAAAACGGGCCAAAACTTGCCATTTTTGGCTGAGCGAGCGAGCGGCGAACGGTGGACAGCGAGCGAAGTGAGAGGCAGCACCGTCCCTGCTATACGAATGCCCCATCCAGTCCTGTGCCACCCGGGGGGTTCCAGGGTGTTGAGATGGCTGACGTTTTGCTCCGCTCACGTCGGTCACCGCGGCACGCAAGAACTTCCCAAAAACTGGCCAAAACGGCCCAAAAACGGGCCAAAACTGGCCATTTTTCACTGAGCGAGCGAGCCGTGAGTGGCGGACAGCGAGCGAAGTGAGAGGCAACACCGTCCCTGCTATACGAATGCCCCAACCAGCCTTCTGCCACCCGGGGGGTTCCAGGGTGCTGAGATGGCTGACGTTTTGCTCCACTCACATCGGTCGCCGCGGCACGCAAGAATTGCCAAAAAACTGGCCAAAATGGCCCAGAACTGGCCATTTTTGGCTGAGCAAGCGAGTTGCGAGTGGCGGACAGCGAGCGAAGCGAGAGGCAACATTGTAATTGCTATACGAATGCCCCATCCAGCCCTATGCTACCCGGGTGGTTCTAGGGTGCTGAGATGGCTGACGTTTTGCTCCGCTAACATCGGTCGTCGCGGCATGCAAGAACTGCCCAAAAACTAGCGAAAATGGACCAAAAAGAGCCAAAACTGGACATTTTTGGTTCAGCGAGCGAGCAGCGAGCGGCGGACAGCGAGCGAAGCGAGAGGCAGCACACTCCCGGCTATACGAAAGCCCCATCCAGCCCTGTGCCACCCGGGAGGTTCCAGGGTGCCGAGATGGCTGACGATTTGCACTGCTCATGTCGGTCGCCGCGGCACGCAAGAACTGCCCTATTACTGGCCAAAACGGCCCAAAAACGAGCCATAACTGGCCATTTTTGGCTGAGCGAGCGAGCGGCGAGCGGCGGATAGCAAGCAAAGCGAGAGGCAGCACCGTCCCTGCTATACGAATTTCCCATCCAGCCTTGTGCCACCCGGTGGGTTCCAGGGTGCTGAGATGGCTGACGTTTTGCTCCGCTCACGTCGGTCGCCGCGGCACGCAAGAACTACCCAAAAACTGGCCAAAACTGGTAATTTTTCGCTGAGCGAGCGAGCGGCTAGCGGCGGACAGCGAGCGAAGTGAGAGGCAGCACCGTCCCTCCTATACAAATGCCCCATCCAGCCTTGTGCCACACGGGGCGTTCCAAGGTGCTGAGATGGCCGACGTTTTGCTCCACTCACGTTGGTCATCGCGGCACGCATGAACTGCCCAAAAACTAGCCAAAATAGCCCAAAAACAGGGCAAAACTAGCCATTTTTCGCTAAGCGAGCGAGCAGCGAGCGGCGGACAATGAGCGAAGCGAGAGGCAGCTCTGCCCCAGTTGTACAAATGCCCCATTCAGCCCTGTGCCACCCGGGGGGTTCCAGGGTGCTGGGATCGCTGACGTTTTGCTTTGCTAACATCGGTCGCCGCGGCACGCAAGAACTACCCAAAAACTGGCCACAATGGCCAAAACTAGCCATTTTTGGCTGAGCGAGCGAGCAGCGAGCGGCGGACAGCGAGCGAAGCGAGAGGCAGCACCGTCCATGCTGTACGAATGCCCCATTCAGTCCTGTGCCAACCGGGGGGTTCTAGGGTGCTGAGACCGCTGACGTTTTGCTCCGCTAACATCGGTCGCTGCGGCATGCAAGAACAACCCAAGAACTGGCCAAAACGGCCAAAAAATGTGCCAAAACTGGTCATTTTTGGTTGAGCGAGCGAGCGGCGGATAGCGAGCAAAGCGAGAGGCAGCACTGTCCCTATTATACGAATGCCCCATCCAGCCTTGTGCCACCCAGAGGGTTCCAGGGTGCTGAGATGGCTGACGTTTTGCTCTGCTCACGTTGGTCACCACGACACGCAAGAACTGCCCAAAAACTGGCCAAAACAGACAAAAAATGGGCCAAAATTGGCCATTTTTTGTTGAGCGAGCGAGTGGTGGACTGCGAGCGAAGCTAGAGGTAGCACCGTCCCAGCTATACGAATACCCCATCCAGCCCTGTGCCACCCGGGGGGTTCTAGGGTGCTGAGATGGCTGACGATTTGCTCCGCTCACGTCGGTCGCGGCGGCAAGCAAGAACTGCCCAAATACTGGCCAAAACAGCCCAAAAACGGGCCAAAATTGGCCATTTTTGGCTGAGCGAGCGAGCGGCGATCGACGAACAGCGAGCGAAGCGAGAGACAGCACTATCCCTGCTATACGAATGCCCCATCCAGCCCTGTGCCACCCGGGGGGGTTCCAGGGTGCTGAAATGGCTGACGTTTTGCTCCACTCACGTCTGTCGTCGCGGCACGCAAGAATTGCCCAAAAACCAGCCAAAATGACCAAAAAACGGGCCAAAACTGCTCATTTTTGGCTGAGCGAGCTAGCGTCGAGCGGAGGACAGCGATCGAAGAGATGGCAGCACCGTCCCTGCTATACGAATGCCCCATCCAGCCCTGTTCCACTCGGGGTGTTCCAGGGTGCTGAGATGGCTGACATTTTGCTCCGCTCACGTCCGGCACCGCGGCACGCAAGACCTGCCCAAAAACTGGCCAAAATGACCCAAAAACTAGCCAAAACTAGTCATTTTTGGCAGAGCGAATGAGCAGCGAGCGGCGGACAGCGAGCAAAGCGAGAGACAGCACCATCCCTGCTATACGAATGCCCCATGCAGTCCTGTGCCACCCGAGGGGTTCCAGGGTGCTTAGATGGCTAACATTTTGCTCCGCACATGTCGGTCGCTGCGACACAAAATAACTGCCCAAAAACAGGCCAAAACGGCCCAAAAATGGGCCAAAATTGGCCATTTTTGGTTGAGTGAGCGAGCGCCGTGCGGCGGACAGTGAGCGAATCGAGAGGCAGCACCGCCCTGCTATACGAATGCCCCATCCAGCCATGCGCCACACGGGGGGTTCCAGGGTGCTAAGATTGCTGACGATTTGCTCCGCTCACATCAGTCGCCGCGGCACGCAAGAACTTCCCAAAAACTTGCCAAAACGACCCAAAAATTGGCCAAAACTGCCCATTTTTGGCTGAGGGAGCGAGCGACGTGCGGCAGACAGCGAGCGAAGTGAGAGGCAGCACCGTCCCTGCTATACGAATGCCCCATCCAGCCCTGTGCCACCTGAGGGGTTCCAGGGTGCTGAGATGGCTGACGTTTTGCTCCGCTCACGTCGGTCGCCGTGGCACGCATGAACTGCCCAAAAACTGGCCAAAACTGGCCATATTTCGCTGAGCGAGCGAGCGACAGGCGGCGGACAGCGAGCGAAGCGAGTGGCTGCATCGTCCCTGCTATACGATTGCCCCATCCTGCCCTCTGCCACTCGAGGGGTTCCAAGGTGCGGAGATGGCTGACGTCTTGCTCCGCTCACGTCGGTCGCCACGGCACGCAAGAACTACCCAAAAACTGGCGAAAACGGACCAAAAACAGGCCAAAATAGGCCATTTTTGGTTCAGCAAGCGAGCGGCGAGCGGCGGACAGTGAGCGAAGCGAGAGGCAGCACCATCCCTGCTATACGAATGCCCCATCCAGCCCTATGCCACCCGGGAGGTTCCAGGGTGCTGAGATGGCTTACGTTTTGCTCCGCTCACGTTGGTCGCCGAGGCATGCAAGAACTGCCCAAAAACTGGCCAAAATGCCCCAAAAATGAGCCAAAACTGGCCATTTTTGGCTGAGCGAGTGAGCGGCGAGCGGTGGACAGCGAGCGAAGCGATAGGTAGCACCGTCCTTGCTATACGAAAGCCCCATACAACCCTGTGCCACCCGGGGGGTTCCAGGGTGCTGAGATGGCTGACGGTTCGCTCAGCTCACATCGGTCGCCGCGACACGCAATAACTGCCCAAAAACTAGCCAAAACAGACAAAAAAGGGCCAAAACTGACCATTTTTGGCTGAGCGAGCGAGCGGCGGATAGCGAGCAAAGTTAGTGGCAGCACCGTCCATGCTATACGAATGCCCCATCAAGCCCTGTGCCACTTGGGTGGTTCCAGGGTGCTGAGATGGCTGACGTTTTCCTCCGCTCACGTCGGTCACCGCGGCACGCAAGAACTGCCTAAAAACTGGCCAAAACAGCACAAAAACGGGCCATTTTTGGCTGAGCGAGCGAGCGGCGAACCGCGGACAGCTAGCGTAGCGAGAGGCAGCACCGGCCCTACTATACAAATGCCCCATCCAGCCCTGTGCCACCCGGGGGGTTCCACGGTGCTGAGATGGCTTACGTTTTGCTCCGCTCACGTCGGTCGACGCGGCTCGCAAGAACTGCCCAAATACTAGCCAAAACTGGTCATTTTTGGCTGAGCAAGAGAGCGGCGAGCGACGAGCAGCGAGCGAAGCGAGAGGCCGCACCGTCCCTGCTATACGAATGCCCCATCCTGCCCTGTGCCACCCGGGGGGTTCTAGGGTGCTGAGATGGTTGACGTTTTGCTCTGCTCACGTCGGTTGCCGTGACACGAAAGCATTGCCCAAAAACTGGCTAAAACCGACCAAACACGGGCCAAAAATGGCCATTTTTGGCTGAGGGAGTGAGCGGCGAGCGGCGGACAGCAAGAGAAGCGAGAGGCAGCACCGTCCCTGCTATATGAATGCCACATCATGCCCTGTGCCACCCGGGGGGTTCCAAGGTGCTGAGAAGGCTGACGTTTTGCTCCGCTCACGTCGGTCACCGCGGCTCGCAAGAACTTCTCAAAAACAAGCCAAAACAGACCAAAAACGGGCCAAAACAGGCCATTTTTGGCTGAGCAAGCGAGCGGCGAACGACGGACAATGAGCGAAGTGAGAGGCAGCACCTTCCCTGCTATATGAATGCCCCATCCCATCCAGCCTTGTGCCATCCGGGGGGTTCCAGAGTGCTGAGATGGCTGACGTTTTGCTCCGCTCACATCAGTCACCGCGGCATGCAAGAACTGCCCAAAAACTGGCCATTTTTGGCTGAGCGAGCGAGGGGCGAACGGCGGACAGCGAGCGAAGCGAGAGGCAGCACCATCCCTGCTATACAAACGCCCCATCCAGCCCTATGCCACCTGGGGTGTTCCAGGGTGCTGAGATGGCTGACGTTTTGCTCCGCTCACGTCGGTCGCCGTGGCACACAAGAATTGCCCAAAAACTGGCCAAAACAGCCCAAAAACGAGCCAAAACTTGCAATTTTTGGTTCAGCGAGCGAGCGGCGAACGACGAACAGCGAGCGCAGCGAGAGGCAGCACCGTCCCTGCTATACGAATTCCCCATCCAGCCCTATGCCACCCGGGGGGTTCCAGGGTGCTGAGATGGTTGACATTTTGCTCCGCTCACGTCGGTCACCGCGGCATGCAAGAACTGCCCAAAAATTGACCAAACCGGGCCAAAACTAGCCATTTTTCGCTGAGCGAGCGAGCGGCGGACAGTGAGTGAAGCGAGAGGTAGCACCGTCCCTACTATACGAATGCCCCATACAGCCCTGTGCCACCGGGGGGGTTTCAGGGTGCGGAGATGGCTGACGATTCACTCTGCTCACGTCGGTCGCCGCGACACGTAATAACTGCCCAAAAACTGGCCAAAACAGACCAAAAACGGGCCAAAACTGACCATTTTTGGCTGAGTGAGCGAGCGACGAGCGACGGACAGCGAGCAAAGTTAGTGACCAAAAACCGTCCATGCTATACGAATGCCCCATCGAGCCCTGTGCCACCTGGGGGGTTCTGTTAGGACTCTAGCTAGGAGAGTCCTAATTGAGAGGGACACTCTGTTAGGACTCTAACTAGGAGAGTACTAATTGAGAGGGACATTCTGTTATGAGGTTTTTTCTTAGAGAAGAATTAGGAGTTGTAAGGGAATAGGAGTCTTGAGTATGAGTCATATTAGGAGTTGGTTAGAAGTAAGAGTCTTAAGTAGGAGTCCTATTAGGAGTTAGGGTTTAGAAGCCCTATAAATAGCCATGTATTCCTTCTCTTTTGACAAGCAATAGATGAATCTTTTCTGCAGCCTTTGAGCAGCAACTTGGAGGGAGGAACTGTTGAATCTCAGATTTTGATGATGAAGTCAATTGTCATTTGTTGTCTAATCTATGTGTTGAGATAAGTGTGCAGGATTAACTACGATGAAAGTTAGACAAGCAGCAGGAGTTGCGCCGGAGTCAAGATCATGATCACATTGGGAGTTCGAGAGTTCGACGGAAGTTCGGACGGTCGTCGGAGGTTCTGCGAGAACAGATCCGAGAAGTCCAGAAGCTTGCCAAGCGAAGCTCGTCGGAACTCGCCAAGTGGATCGTCGCAAAGTCCAGGAGTTTGCCGGAAGTCCGCAGAAGAATCACCGAGGGTTCATCAGATGATCAACGAAAGTTCGCCGGAAACTCGCCGGAAGAAGCGATTGACGCATCGAAGCAAAGCTGCAGAAATTGCCTTAGATTTAATCATAGTTAGCAAGTTGATTAAGTTGGAAAATGGGAGGTGATCCCGTTAGCTTAATCTTGGGGCAATTGGGCCCCTGAAAAGATTGAAATTGGGCCGAATGGAGCTAACCATTCGGACCCTGATTGCACCAGGAGGTGCAACCGCCTAGGCCAGGAGGTGGCACCGCCTGGGCTAAGTCTCCCAGCGAGACTGGGCGGTGCAACCGCCCCAGCCAGGAGGTGCAACCGCCTGAGCTAAGTCTCCCAGCGAGACTGGGCGGTGCAACCGCCCCAGCCAGGAGGTGCAACCGCCTGAGCTCGGTCTTCGAGCTCTGGCAGAGAGGTGCAACCGCCTCAGTCAGGAGGTGGCACCGCCTAGGGCTCAGTCTCCGAGCCAGACTCAGGCGGTGCAACCGCCCCTGACAGAGAGGTGCAACCTCTCCAGTCAGGAGGTGCAACCGCCTGATCCCGGAATTCCGGGATTTGATCGTTTTGAGCTCCAAATTTGAAATGGGTTGGGGCCTATAAATACCCCACCCATTCAGCACAGAAAGAGCAAGAGACCTACACCGAAATCTTGATCTTCTCTGTGATTCTTGAGCTCAAAATTGTTGTAAAGCCTTTAAGTCTCCTCCTTCTGTTCTTTAAGTTTCTGAATTGTAAAAGTGAGGAGAGAAAGGTTCTGTAAGGGTTGTCTCCTGTGCCCATCAAAAGGAGTGAAACTGTAAAAGGGCAGTTGGCCTTCGCCCATTGAAGGAAGGCAGCTAGTTGACGTCGGTGACCTCGTCGGAGGAGGAAGCCAAAAGTGGAGTAGGTCAAGACTGACTGAACCACTCTAAATCTCTGGTTTGCTTTTATTTCGAGTACCTTATCATTACTGCAAACCTCCTACATAACTACTGCTCTCTGCGCCTTTACGAATAAGTTCTAAGTGCTGACCTTTTCGAATCTGTATTTAGACGTAAATCTATGTTTTTCGTACGATCAGCTTACGTTTGTGTTTTGATTCTGCAAAACTGTCTTCTGCGCTTTTATGAACTAGTTTCTAAGTTTAGATCCCTTTGAAACTGTTTTAGACGCAAACTGCGTTTAGATGTAAACTGCGTTTATACGTAAACTGCGCAAACTGTGTTTAAACATAAAATTGTGTTTTAGACGTAAACTTCTTTTAAACGTTTAGACGTAAAACTGCGTTTAGATGCAAACTGCGTAAAACTGCGTTTAGACGTAAACTGAGTTTAGACGCAAAACTGTGTTTAGACGCAAACTGCGCATACTGTGTTTAGACATAAAACTGTATTTTAGACGTAAACTACTTTTAGATGCAAACTGCGTTTTGACGTAAAACTGCGTTTAGACGTAAACTGAGTTTAGACGCAAAACTGCGTTTAGACGTAAAATTGTGTTTAGACGCAAAACTACGTTTAGATGCAAACTGTATTTAGACGCAAACTCAGTTTAGACGTAAACTGTGCTTAGACGTAAACTGCATTTAATCTTAAGTAATCTTAGAATCGGCTTTTACATCGAAATCGTTTTTATCGGACAAACGCAGCTTTCGTTTTTAAATCGCTGAAAGATTTCCGCTGCACTAATTCACCCCCCCCCCCTCTTAGTGCTCTCGATCCTAACAGGAACCCCTATAGAGTTCCAAGGAGGCCGATCCCCTAAAGAGATCAACCCCAAGTTTAGAATCTGTATGGGTTCTAACACCTGGTATCAAAGCAGCGTTCTTGGCGTCTCGCTACCCTTCCATAGCCATCCATCAACCCTCCACAACCATCCAAAGCAATTCCCACAATTGCTTAAAAGATCGTCGCCGAATTCCGCCATCATCTCCACCACCGCAGATCATCCTTTGATCTCCCCATGAATTGCAATAGGTTCTGGTTTCCTACCTTACTGCTGCTGCAATTTATTTATCCCTATCCAAAAATCCAAAAAAAAAAAAAAAAATTCGTTCCTATATTGCTGCAAATTTTCATCGTAAGTTGCTGAAATTTTTCGACGAGAATTCTGCTATCGCAACTTACACCAATTTGTTTGCTGTTACTACCGAAATTTTCTTGATGGACATCCTTGCTGTCATATAAACTGAGATATTGCTGTCAACTCTCTCCTCAAATCTCTCAAATTTTTTGTGGAGATTTCGTCGAGAAACCGCTGTGTCTTCGACGATAATTCTGCTCTTATAAGACAACACAATTCTGCAGCAAACTTTCACCGATTTCTATCAAACCTATAAATGCCTTTAACTCATCAACAAAAGAGAGATCTTAACATCACAGATTTGGAGTCATATACTATGGCATCCGAGGAGGCAATCAATGCTAAATTTGAAGCCTTTGAGGCACGAATGGAGGATAAGATTCGGACTCTCCTTACCGAATTCAGTCTGGGCCGACCACCAAGCCCGAAGAAATCACATCAAGGAGAGAGCTCTAACCAATCACATCATGCCCAAAGCGATAACTTCCAAGAGAGGGGAGGCTCTATGACCGACCCCAACTATTCGCGCATGAGAGTGGACTTCCCTAGATGGGAAGAAGGAGACCCAATTGGTTGGATCTCACGCGCGGAGCGATATTTTCGGTACCATAAAACTGCTGATGCATCCATGGTGGAAATTGCATCTATACATCTTGAAGGGGATGCCATAGAATGGTTTGACTGGTTTGAACATACTTATGGAGTCCTTTCATGGCGACAATTCAAAGAAGGACTACTGATCCGCTTCGGACCAACTTATTACGAGAACATTGACGGACAACTAGCAAAGATCCGACAAACCTCCACCATTCAGGAGTACCAAACCAGGTTTGAAAGGTTATCTAATCAAACTCGTGATTGGTCTGAAAAATAGTTATTGGGGACTTTTATTGAGGGTCTAAAGCCGGAGATCCGGGGAGAAGTTAAGGCGCGACAACCATACACGCTTATGGCAGCCATCTCTTTCGCACGACTCCAAGAGGAGCGATTGAACCATGAAGCCCGGAGGACTAGGATCACTCCATGACCTACAATACTAAAGCCCTCAGCCCCCCCTACTATCAACCGAGTCCCTGCACCGAAAAGGTTAACAAGAGAAGAACTTCGGGAGCGATCTGTGAAGGGGTTATGTTGGCATTGCGACGAGCCGTGGAGCCGCGAGCATCGCTGTAAAAAAGGTAGACTTCTTATGATTGAACCAGTAGAAGAAGAGGTCATTGAACATCTAGAAGAGAGCCTTGAACATAAAGAAGAAGATATGGAAGAAGAGCCACAGCCGACCGACATTACGGTACACGCACTAGCCGGCTACTCAAATCCGCAAACGATGAAAGTTGGAGGCCTTCTCAAACAACAGCCGATCACTGTTCTCATCGACACGGGTAGCACTAATAACTTCCTGAATAGTAAGGTTGCTGCTCGGATGGCACTGCATATTGAAGGTTGCAGCAAGTTCGACGTAAAGGTTGCCGACGGCAGAATCCTAAAGTGCGACCAAAGATGCCCACAGGTGAAACTATTACTGCAAGACCAAGAAATTATCACCGATTTCTTCCTCCTACCTATCGATAACTATGAGGCAGTGCTTGGTATAGAATGGCTGACTACACTAGGTGATGTCTCTTGGAACTTTTCTAAATTAATTATGAAATTCTACTGTAAGGGCAAACATATCATCCTACGCGGGAAGCGCGGAAGCAACGTTACCACTGTTTCGACCCAACGAATGGAGAAAGTTTTACATAAGGTAAATGGTGCCTTTTTGATGCACCTCCAGCAGCAACCAAGGGGGAAGAAAATAGAATTTGAAGATCAAAATCTTGCCCAATTGCTTACTGAATTTGCCGACATATTTGCTGAACCGCGCGGTCTTCCTCCTTCTCGGCAACATGACCATCGAATTCCAATCCTTCCGGGCAAGCCACCAGCGAACACTCGACCATACCGATATCCTCACCTCCAGAAAGATGAAATTGAAAAGATCATAAAGGAGATGCTTGAAACAGGGGTGATTCAACCAAGTTGCAGTCCGTATTCCTCACCGGTGCTACTTGTACGCAAGAAGGACGGAACTTGGCGGATGTGCATCGACTACCGAGCTTTAAATGGCATCACCGTTAAGGACAAATACCCAATACCAATGGTGGATGAACTTCTTGATGAATTGAAAGGAGCTCAAGTCTTCACGAAGTTGGACCTCCGATCCGGTTACCACCAAATTCGGGTATGTGACGATGACATTCCAAAAACTGCATTTCGCACACATGATGGCCATTATGAATTCTTGGTAATGCCTTTTGGACTCACTAATGCTCCTTCCACCTTTTAAAGTCTTATGAATGATATATTTCGGAGCTTTCTTCGTAAATTTGTGCTGGTATTTTTCGATGATATTCTCATTTACAGCCCTTCCCTTGAGACTCACTTTCAGCCCTTCCATGGATTGTTTTGATGATCCTTCGGGAGAATACTCTTTTTGTTAAGCAACCAAAGTGCAGCTTTCTCCAACAAAAAGTAGAGTACCTTGGGCATATAATATCAGAAGAAGGAGTGGTGTTAGACCCAACAAAAATTGAGGCAATGCAAGGCTGGCCGAAACCTACAAACGTGAAATTACTGCGGGGGTTCCTTGGACTAACGGGCTACTACCGAAAATTTGTTAAGGACTATGGGAAGATCAGTGCACCACTCACTTCTTTACTGAAAAAAGATGCTTTCCAATGGTTGGACAAAGCCTCTGCTGCGTTCGACAAACTTAAAGCAGCCATGACAATGACGCCGGTACTTGCGCTACCAGATTTCAATAGACCCTTCATCATTGAGGCCGACGCATCTGGAGTCGGAATTGGAGCCGTTCTCATGCAAAATGGTCGACCACTCGCATATACTAGCAAGGCATTATCTCCCTCCCATCAAAATATGTCAGTATATGATAAGGAGATGCTTGCCATTGTACACGCAGTAACGAGGTGGAGACCCTACCTGATCGGCCGGCGATTTCAAATTAAAACTGACCATAAAAGCCTCAAGTACTTTTTGAAGCAAAAGATATCATCCCCTGAGCAGCAAAAATGGGTAACCAAACTTCTTGGATTTGATTATGAAATTATTTATAAAAGGGGAAAAAAAACGTTGTTGCGGATGCACTCTCATGGCTACTGAACAAGCTAAGGTTTTTCAGCCATCTCCCTTCCTACCACTGGTCTCCTCGAGGACATTAGGGAAGAATGGAAGAAGGATCCAGAGATCAGCAAGATCATAAAAAAAAATTGGAGGAGGATCCAAGTGCAATAGCCCACTACACGGGATTCGAGGGATTTACGCTACAAAGGGTCGATTGTGCTTACACGACTCCCCTTGCATCAATCATCTTGCATGAAATGCACTCTATACCTTCAGCAGGGGCACTCTGGATTCCTAAGAACCTACAAAAGAGTGAAGCAAAATTTTTTATTGGAGAGGGATGAAAAAAATTATTCTTTGAATATATGTGAAACGATGTGATATATGTCAACAAACACAAGGGTGAAACTATGGCAAATCCAGGGAAGCTACAACCACTACCCATACCAGGACTTCGGTGTGGACTGACATCTCCATGGACTTTATTGAAGAGCTACCATCTTCCAAAGGTAAAAAGCACGATTTCGTGGTGGTTGATCGACTTACGAAATATGCTCATTTTTGTGCTGTGAGAAATCCCTACACTGCTGCTAGTATTGCCTAGATTTTCATAGAAAATATTGTTAAACTGCATGGGATGCCAAGGTCCATCGTAAGTGATCGTGACAGGATCTTCACTAGTAAATTTTGGACCGAGTTATTTCAGTTACAAGGCACCAAACTCAAGATGAGCACAGCGTATCATCCACAAACTGACGGCCAAACAGAGGTGGTAAATAGGTGCTTAGAGACGTACCTCTGGTGTTTCGCTAGAGACCGACCAAAAGAGTGGGCAAAATGGCTTCCCTGGGCCGAATGGTGGTATAATACTACATATCATTCATCTACAAAATGTGCCGCTTATGAAGCATTGTATGGTCGACCAGCACCTGTGATTCCAAAGTATGTAATTGGCTCGGCCAAGGTAGATCAGGTTGACCAAGAATTGATTGATAGGGACAAACTCTTACAACTATTAAAAGATAATCTCTCTACCGCTCAAGCGAGAATGAAGCGACAAGCCGACACTACACGGAAGTGAAAGAGAATTTTCAGTGGGAGATTGGGTTTATCTTAGCCTACAACCATACAAGCAACTCTCTATCAACACTCGAGCCTCCATGAAGCTATCCCTACGTTTTTTATGGGCCCTATCAGATCACAGGCGTATTGGAGCTGTGGCATACAGACTTAAATTACCGAGGATGCCAAAATTCATCCCTGTCTTCCACGTATCATGCCTAAAAGCCCAAGTTGGGAGAACACGAGTCACCCCGGATCCAAGCTGCCCAACTGGCCGAGGATGGAGTTATTCAAGCCCAACCACAGGCTATCCTCGATCGCTGAGGATCGTGATGCGTCGCCGACATCCCTCTTGAAGTACTAGTGCATTGGAATAATCTACCACTTGAAGACGCCACATGGGAACCATATGAGGAGC
This sequence comes from Musa schizocarpa, assembly GCA_900464855.2. Taxonomy (NCBI): domain Eukaryota; kingdom Viridiplantae; phylum Streptophyta; class Magnoliopsida; order Zingiberales; family Musaceae; genus Musa; species Musa schizocarpa. The sequence goes on from LS990919.1 coordinate 26,736,388, forward strand.
TGAAGACCCGATTCCCCGAGTTCATGGAATCTCAGCCTCGAGGACAAGGCTGATTTGAAGAGGGTGGGTCTGTTAGGACTCTAGCTAGGAGAGTCCTAATTGAGAGGGACACTCTGTTAGGACTCTAACTAGGAGAGTCCTAATTGAGAGGGACATTCTGTTATGAGGTTTTTTCTTAGAGAAGAATTAGGAGTTGTAAGGGAATAGGAGTCTTGAGTATGAGTCATAATAGGAGTTGGTTAGAAGTAAGAGTCTTAAGTAGGAGTCCTATTAGGAGTTAGGGTTTAGAAGCCCTATAAATAGCCATGTATTCCTTCTTTTTTCACAAGCAATAGATGAATCTTTTCAGCAGCCTTTGAGCAACAACTTGGAGGGAGGAACCCCGATAGAGTTCCAAGGAGGTCGATCCCCTAAAGAGATCAACCCCAAGTTTAGAATCTGCAAGGGTTCTAACACCGTCCCTGCTATACGAATGCCCCATCCAGCCTTGTGCCACCCGGGGGGTTCCAGGGTGCTGAGATGGCTGACGTTTTGCTCCGCTCACGTCGGTCGCTGCGGCTCGCAAGAACTGGCCAAAAACTAGCCAAAACAGACCAAAAACGGGCCAAAACAGGCCATTTTTGGCCGAGCGAGCGAGCGGCGAATGACAAACAGCGAGCGAAGCAAGAGGTAGCACCGTCCCTGCTATACGAATGCCCCATCCAGCCCTGTGCCTCCCGGGGGGTTCCAGAGTGCTGAGATGGCTGACATTTTGCTCCGTCACGTCGGTCGCCGTGGCATGCTATACGAATGCGCCATCCAGCCCTATGCCACCTGGGGGATTCTAGGGTGCTGAGATGGCTTACGTTTTGCTCCGCCCATGTCGGTCGATGCGGCTCGAAGAACTGCCCAAAAACTAGCCAAAATGGCCCAAAAATAGGCCAAAACGGCCCAAAAACGGTCAATACGACGCGAGCGAAGCGAGAGGTAGCATCGTCCCTGCTATACGAAAGCCCCATACAGCCCGGTGCCACCAGGGGGGTTCCAAGGTGCTGAGATGGCTGAAGGTTCGCTTCGCTCATGTCGGTCGTCGCAACACGCAAAAACTGCCCAAAAACTGGCCAATATGGACCAAAAACGGGCCTAAACTGACCATTTTTGGCTGACCGAGCGAGCGGCGAGCGGCGGACAGCGAGCGAAGTTAGTGGTAGCATCGTCCATGCTATACGAATGCCCCATCGAGCCCTGTGCCACCCGGGGCGTTCCAGGGTGCTGAGTTGGCTGACGTTTTGCTCCGCTCATGTCGGTCGCCGCGACACGCAAGAACTGCCCAAAAATTGGCCAAAACAGCCCAAAAATGGGCCAAAATTGGCCATTTTTGGGTGAGTGAGCGAGCGGCGAACTGCGGACAGCGAGCTAAGGGAGAGGCAGCACCATCCCTGCTATACGAATCCCCCATCCTGCCCTGTGCCACCCGGTGGGTTCTAGGATGCTGAGATGGCTTACATTTTGCTCCGCTCACGTCAGTCTACGCGGCTCGCAAGAACTACACAAAAACTAGCCAAAATGGCCCAAAAACGGGCCAATACTGGTCATTTTTCGCTGAGCGAGAGAGCGGCGAGCAGCGGACAGTGAGCGAAGCGAGAGGCCGCACCGTCCCTGCTATACGAATGCCCCATCCAGCCCTGTGCCACCCGGGGGGTTCCAGGGTGCTGAGATGGCTGACATTTTGCTCCACTCATATCGGTCACCGCGGCACACAAGAGCTGCCCAAAAACTGGCGAAAACGGACCAAAAACGGGCCAAAATAGGCCATTTTTGGCTGAGCGAGCGAGCGGCGGACAGCGAACGAAACGAGAGGACGCACCGTCCCGGCTATACGAATGCCCCATCTAGCCCTGTGCCACCCGGGGGGTTCCAGGGTGCTGAGGTGGTTGACGTTTTGCTCCGCTCACGTCGGTCGCCGCGGCATGCAAGTACTGCCCAAAAACTGGGGAAAACCGCCCGAAAACGGGCCAAAACTGGCCATTTTTGGCTGAGCGAGCGAGCGGCGAGTGGCGGACAGCGAGCGAAGTGAGAGGCAGCACCGTCCCTGCTATACAATGTCCCATCCAACCCTGTGCCACCCGGGGGGTTCCAGGGTGCTGAGATGGCTGATGTTTAGCTCTGCTCACGTCGGTCGCCGTGGCATGCAAGAACTACCCAAAAACTGGGCAAAACGGTCCAAAAATGGGCCAAAACTGGACAAAACAAGCCATTTTTCATGAGCGAGCGAGCGACGAACAGCAAGCGAAGCGAGAGGAAGCACCGTCCCTGCTATACGAATGCCCCATCCAGCCCTGTGCCACCCGGCGGGTTCCACGGTGCTGAGATGGCTGACGTTTTGCTCCGGTCACGTCGGTCGCCGCGGCACGCAAGAACTGCCCAAAAACTGGCCATTTTTCGCTGAGCGGTGAGCGGCGGACAGCGAGCGAAGTGAGAGGCAGCACCGTCCCTGCTATACGAATGCCCCATCTAGCGTTGTGCCACCCGGGGGGTTCCAGGGTGCTGAGATGGTTGACGTTTTGCTCCGCTCACGTCGGTCGCCGTGGCACGAAAGAACGGCCCAAAAACTGGCCAAAATGGTCCAAAAATGGGCCAAAACTAGCCATTTTTCGCAGAGCGAGCGAGCGGCGGATAGCGAGTGAAGCGAGAGGCAGCATTGTCCCTTCTATAAGAATGCCCCATCCAGTCCTGTGCCACCCGGGGGGTTCCGGGGTGCTCAGATGGCTGACGTTTTACTCTGCTCACGCCAGTCGCCGCAGCACAGATGAACTACCAAAAAACTGGCCAAAACGGTCCAAAAATGGGCCAAAACTAGCTAGATTTCGCTGAGCGAGCAAGCGACGGACAGCGAGCAAAGCGAGAGGCAGCACCGTCCCTGCTATATGAATGCCCCATCCAGCCTTGTGCCACACGGGGGGTACCAGGGTTCTGAGATGGCTGACGTTTTGGTCCGCTCACATCGGTCGCCGCGGCACGCAAGAACTGCCCAAAAACTAGCGAAAACGGACCAAAAACGGGCCAAAATAGGCCATTTTTGGCTGAGCGAGTGAGTGGCGGACAACAAGCGAAGCAAGAGGCAGCACCGTCCCGGCTATACAAATGCCCCATCCAACCCTGTACCACCCGGGGGTTTCCAGGGTGCTAAGATGGCTAACGTTTTGCTCCGCTCACGTCGGTCACCGCGGCAAGCAAGAACTGCCCAAAACAGGCGAAAACGGACCAAACACGGGCCAAAATAGGTCATTTTTGGCTGAGCGAGCGAGCGGCGAGTGGCGGATAACGAGCGAAGCGAGAGGCCGCACCGTCCCTGCTATACGAATGCCCCATCCAGCCCTGTGCCACCTGGGGGGTTCCAGGGTGCTGAGATGGTTGACGTTTCGCTCCGATCACATCGGTCGCCGCGGCACATAAGTACTGCCCAAAAACTGGCCAAAACCGACCAAAAACGGGCCAAAAATGGCCATTTTTGGCTGAGGGAGTGAGCGGCGAGCGGGGGACAGCGAGCGAAGCGAGAGGCTGCACCATCCCTGCTATATGAATGCCCTATGCAGCCCTGTGCCACCCAGCCAGGGTGCTGAGATGGCTGACGTTTTGCTCTGCTCACGTCGGTCACCGCGGCTCGCAAGAATTGCACAAAAACTAGCGAAAACAGACCAAAAACGGGCCAAAACAGGCCATTTTTTGCTGAGCGAGCGAGCGGGAAGCGGCGGACAGTGAGCAAAGCGAGAGGCAGCACCGTCCCTGCTATACGAATGCCCCATCTTGCCCTATGACACCCGGGGGGTTCCAGGGTGCTTAGATGGCTGACGTTTTGCTCCGATCACGTCGGTCGCCGCGTCACGCAAGAACTGCCCAAAAACTGGCCAAAATTGCCCAAAAACTAGCCATTTTTGGCTGAGCAAGCGAGCGGCGATCGGCGATCGGCGGCCAGCGAGCGAAGCGAGAGGCAGCACCATCCCTACTCTACGAATGCCCCTTCCAGCCCTGTGCCACCCGGGGGGTTCCATGTTGCTTAGATAGCTGACGTTTTGCTCCATTCACGTCGGTCGCCGCGGCTCGCAAGAACTACACAAAAACTAGCCAAAACGGACCAAAAATGGGCCAAAACAGGCCATTTTTGGCTGAGCGAGTGAGCGGCGAGCGGCGGACAGTGAGCAAAGCAAGAGGCAGCATCGTCCCTGCTATACGAATGCCCCATCTAGCCCTATGCCACCCGGGCGGTACCAGGGTGCTGAGATGGCAGACGGTTCGCTCCGCTCACGTCGGTTGCCGTGACACGCAATAACTTCCCAAAAACTGGCCAAAACAGACCAAAAATGGGCGAAAACTGGCCATTTTTGGTTCAGCGAGCGAGCGTCGGACAGCGAGCGAAGTTAGTGGCAGCACCGTCCATGCTATACGAATGCCCCATCGAGCCCTGTGCCACCCGGGGGGTTCTAGGGTGCTGAGATGGCTGACGTTTTGCTCCACTCACGTCGGTCGCCAAGGCACGCAAGAACTACCCAAAAACTAGCCAAAACGGTGCAAAAACGGGCCAAAACTGGCCAATTTTGGCTGAGTGAGCAAGCGGCGAACGACGGACAGTGAGCGAAGCGAGAGGCAGCACCGACCCTGCTTTCCGAATGCCCCATCCGGCCCTGTGCCACCCGGGGGGTTCCAGGGTGCTGAGATGGCTTTCGTTTTGCTCCGCTCACGTCGGTCATCGCGGCTCGCAAGAACTGCCCAAAAACTAGCCAAAACAACCCAAAAACGGGCAAAAACTGGTTATTTTTGGCTGAGCGAGAAAGCGGCGAGCGGCGGATAACGAGCGAAGCGAGAGGCAATACCGCCCCTGCTGTACGAATGCCCCATTCAGCCCCGTGCCACCCGGGGGGTTCCAGGGTGCTGAGATGGCTGACGTTTTGCTCCGCTAACATCGGTCTCCGCGGCACGCAAGAATTACCCAGAAACTGGCCAAAACGGCCCAGAAAGGGCCAAAACTGGTCATTTTTGGTTGAGCGAGCGAGCGACGAGCGGCGGACAGCGAGCAAAGCGAGTGGCCGTACTATCCATGTTATACGAATGCCCCATCCATCCCTATGCCACCCGGGGGGTTCTAGGGTGCTGAGATGGCTTACGTTTTGCTCCGCTTACGTCGGTCGCCGCGGCACGCAAGAACTGCCCAAAAACTGGCCAAAACGGCCCAAAAACGAGCCAAAACTAGCCATTTTTGGCTGAGTGAGCGAGCGGCGAGTGGCGGACAGCGAGCGAAGCGACAGGCAGCACCGTCCCTCCTATACGAATTCCCCATCTAGCCATGTACCACCCGGGGGGTTCCAGGGTGCGGAGATGGCTGATATTTTGCATCGCTAACATCGGTCGTCGCGGCACGCAAGAACTGCCCAAAAACTGGCCAAAACGGCCCAAAAACGAGCCAAAACAGGCCATTTTTGTCTGAGCGAGTGAGCGGCGAACGGGGGACAGCGAGCGAAGCGAGAGGCAGCACAGTCCCTGCTATACGAATGCCTCATCCAGACCTGTGCCACCCGGGGGGTTCCAGAGTGCTGAGATGGCTTACGTTTGTCGGTCGTCGCGGCTCGCAAGAACTGCCTAAAAACTAGCAAAAACGGCCCAAAAATGGGCCAAACCTAGTTATTTTTGGCTAAGCGAGAGAGCGGCGAGCGGCGGACAACGAGCGAAGTGAGAGGCAGCACCGCCCCTGCTGTACGAATGCCGTATTCAACCCTGTGCCACTTGGGGGGTTCCAGGGTGCTGAGATGGCTTACGTTTTGCTCCGCTAACATCGGTCACCGCGGCACGCAAGAACTACCCAAAAACTCGCCAAAACGGCCCAAAAAGGGCCAAAACTGGTTATGTTTGGTTAAGCGAGCGGCGGACAGTGAGCGAAGCGAGTGGCAGCACCGTCCATGCTATACGAATGCCCCATCTAGCCCTGTGCTACTCGGGGGTTTCCAGGGTGCTGAGATGGCTGACGTTTTTCTCCGCTTATGTCGGTCACCGCGGCACGAAGAACTATCCAAAAACTGGCCAAAACGGCTAAAAAACGGGCCAAAACTAGCCATTTTTGGTAGAACGAGCGAGCGGCGAGTGGCGGACAGCGAGCGAAGCGATAGGCAGCACCATCCCTCCTATACAAATGCCCCATCCAGCCCTGTACCACCCGGGGGGTTCCAGGGTGCGGAGATGGCTGACATTTTGCTCCACTAACATCGGTCGCCGCGGCACGCAAGAACTGCCCAAAAACTGGCCAAAACGGGCCATTTTTGGCTGAGCGAGCGAGCGGCGAACGAGGGACGACGAGCAAAGCGAGAGGCAGCACAGTCCCTGCTATACAAATGCCTCATCCAGCCCTGTGCCACCTGGGGGGTTCCAGGGTGCTAAGATGGCTTATGTTTTGCTCCGCTCATGTCGGTCGTCGCGGCTCGCAATAACTGCCTAAAAACTAGCAAAAACGACACAAAAATGGGCCAAAACTGGTTATTTTTTGCTGAGCGAGAGAGCGGCGAGCGGCGGACAGCGAGTGAAGCGAGAGGCAGCACCGCCCCTGCTGTACGAATGCCGTATTCAGCCCTGTGCCACTTGGGGGGTTCCAGGGTGTTGAGATGGCTGCGTTTTGCTCCGCTAACATCGGTCACCGCGACACGCAAGAACTACCCAAAAACTGGCCAAAACGGCCCAAAAAGGGCCAAAACTGGTCATTTTTGGTTGAGCGAGCGAGCGGCGAGCGGTGGACAGTGAGCGAAGCGAGTGGCAGCACCGTCCATGCTATACGAAAGCCCCATCTAGCCCTGTGCCTCTCGGGGGTTTCCTGGGTGCCGATGTGGCTGACGTTTTTCTCCGCTTACGTCGGTCGCCGCGGCATGCAAGAACTGCCCAAAAACTGGTCAAAATGGCCCAAATCTAGCCATTTTTGATAGAGCGAGCGAGCGGCGAGCGGCGAGCGGCGATCGGCGATCGGTGGAGAGCGAGCGAAGCGAGAGGTAGCACCGTCCTTGAAATACGAATGCCCCATCCAGCCCTATGCCACTGGGAGTGTTAAAGGGTGCTGAGATGGCTGACAGTCACAACAGCCAATAACTGCACAAAACTGGCCAAAACGGACCAAAAACGGGCAAAAACTGGCCATTTTTGGCTGAGAGAGCAAGCGGCGAGCAGCGGACAGCGAGCGAAGTTAGTCGCAGCACCGTCCATGCTATACAAATGCCCAATCGAGCCCTATGCCACCCGGGGGGTTCCAGGGTGCTGAGATGGTTGACGTTTTTCTCCGCTCACGTCGGTCGCCGCGGCACGCAAGCACTGCCCAAAAGCTGGCCAAAACGGCCAAAAAAGGGGCCAAAATTTGCCATTTTTGGATGAGCGAGCTAGCGGCGAACGGCGGACAACGAGCGAAGTGAGAGGCAGCACCGTCCTTGTTATACGAATGCCCCATCCAGCCCTATGCCACCCGGGGGGTTCCAAGGTTCTGAGATGGCTTACGTTTTGCTCCGCTCACATCGGTCATCGCGGCTCGCAAGAACTGCCAAAAAACTAGCCAAAATGGCCCAAAAATGGGCCAAAACTGGTTATTTTTCGCTGAGCGAGAGAGCGGCGAGCGACAGACAGCGAGCGAAGTGAGAGGCAGTACCGGCCCTGCTGTACGAATGTCGTATTCAGCCCTATGCAACATGGGGGGTTCCAGGGTGCTGAGATGGCTGACGTTTTGCTCCGCTAACATTGGTCGCCGCGGCACGCAAGAACTACCCAAAAAATGGCCAAAACGGCCCAAAAAGGGCCAAAACTGGTCATTTTTGGTTGAGCGAGCGAGCAATGAGCGGCAGACAGCGAGCGAAGCGAGTGGCAGCACCGTCCATGCTATACGAATGCCCCATCCAGCCCTGTGTCACCCAGGGGGTTCCAGGGTGCTGAGATGGCTGACTTTTTGCTCCGCTTACGTCGGTCGCCGCGGCACGCATGAACTGCCCAAAAACTGGCCAAAACGGCCCAAAATCGGGCCAAAACTAGCCATTTTTGGCTGAGCGAGCGAGCGACGAGTGGCGGACAGCGAGCGAAGCGACAGGCAGCATCGTCCCTCCTATACAAATGCCCCATCCAGCCCTGTACCACCCGAGGGGTTCCATGGTGCGGAGATGGCTGACATTTTGCATCGCTAACATCAGTCACCGCGGCACGCAAGAACTGCCCAAAAACTAGCCAAATCGGCCCAAAAACGAGCCGAAACTGACCTTTTTGGCTGAGCGAGCGAGCGGCGAACGGGCGATAGCGAGCGAAGTGAGAGGCAGCACAGTCCCTGCTATATGAGTGCCTCATCCAGCCCTGTGCCACCCGGGGGGTTCCAAAGTGTTGAGATGGCTTACGTTTTGCTCTGCTCACGTCGGTCGTCGTGGCTCGCAAGAACTGCCTAAAAACTAGCAAAAACGTCCCAAAAATGGGCCAACACTGGTTATTTTTGGCTAAGCGAGAGAGCGGCGAGCGGCGGACAGCGAGAGGCAGCATCGCCCCTGTTGTACGAATGTCGTATTCAGCCCTGTTCAACTTAGGGGGTTCCAGGGTGCTGAGATGGCTGACGTTTTGCTCCGCTAACATTGGGAGACGCGGCATGTAAGAACTACCCAAAAACTGGCCAAAATGGCCCAAAAAGGGCCAAAACTGGTCATTTTTGGTTGAGCGTGCGAGCGGCGAGCGGCGGACAGATAGTGAAGCAACTGGCAGCACCGTCCATGCTATACAAATGCCCCATCTAGCCCTGTGCCACCCGGGGGTTTCCAGGGTGCTGAGATGGCTGATGTTTTTCTCCGCTTACGTCGGTCGCCGCGGCACGCAAGAATTGCCCAAAAACTGGCCAAAACGACCCAAAAACGAGCCAAAACTAGCCATTTTTGGTAGAGCGAGCGAGCGGTAAGTGGCGGACAGTGACCGAAGTGATAGGCAGCACCATCCCTCCAATACAAATGCCCAATCCAGCCCTGTACCACCCAGGGGGTTCCAGGGTGTGGAGATGGCTGACATTTTGCTCCGCTAACATTGGTCGCCGCGGCACGCAAGAACTGCCCAAAAACTAGCCAAACCTGCCCAAAAATGAGCCAAAACTGGCCATTTTTGGCTGAGCGAGCGAGCGGCGAACGGGCGACGGCGAGCGAAGCGAGAGGCAGCACAGTCCCTGCTATACAAATGCCTCATCCAGCCATGTGCCACCCGGGGGGTTCCAGGGTGTAGAGTTGGCTTACGTTTTGCTTCGCTCATGTCGGTCGTCGCGGCTCACAAGAACTACCTGAAAACTAGCAAAAATGGCACAAAAAGGGGCCAAAACTGGTTATTTTTGGTTGAGCGAGAGAGAGGCAAGCGGCGGACATCGAGCGAAGCGAGAGGCAGCACCGCCCGTGCTGTACGAACGCCCCATTCATCCCTGTGACACCTGGGGGGTTCCAGGGTGCTGAGAGGGTTGACGTTTTGCTCCGCTTACGTTGGTCGCTGCGACACGTAAGAATTGCCCCAAAACTGGCCAAAACGGCCCAAAAACAGTCCAAAACTAGCCATTTTTGGCTAAGCGAGCGAGCGACAAGTGGCGGACTGCGAGCTAAGCGACTGGCAGCACCGTCCCCCTACTCGAATGCCCCAACAAGCCCTGTACCACCCGGGGGGTTCTAGGGTGCGGAGATGGCTGACATTTTGCTCCGCTAACATCGGTCGCCGAGGCACGCAAGAACTACCCAAAAACTGGCCAAAATGGCCCAAAAACGGGCCAAAACTGGCCATTTTTGTCTGAGCGAGCGAGCGACGAATGGGGGACAGCGAGCAAAGTGAGAGGCAGCACAGTCCCTGCTATAAGAATGCCTCATCCAGCCTTGTGCCACCCGGGGGGTTACAGGGTGCTGAGATGGCTTATGTTTTGCTCCGCTCACGTCGGTCATCGCGGCTCGCAAGAACTGCCTAAAAACTAGCAAAAACGGCCCAAAAAGGGGCCAAAACTTGTTATTTTTGGTTGTTTGAGAGCGCGGCGAGCGACGGAAAGCGAGCGAAGCGAGAGGTAGCACCGCCCCTGCTGTACGAATGCCCCATTCAGCCCTGTGCCACCTAGGGGGTTCCAGTGTGTTGATATAGCCGACGTTTTGCTCCGCTAACATCGGTCGCCGCGGCACACAAGAACTACCCAAAAACTGGCCAAAACGACCTAAAAAGGGCCAAAACAAGTCATTTTTGGTTGAGCGAGCGAAGTGAGTGGCAGCACCGTCCATGCTATACGAATGCCACATTCAGCCCTGTGCCACCCGGGGTGTTCCAGGGTGCTGAGATGGCTGACGTTTTGCTCCGCTCAGGTCGGTCGCCGCGGCACGCAAGAACTGCCCAAAAACTGGCCAAAATGGCCCAAAAACGAGCCAAAACTAGTCATTTTTGGCTGAGCGAGCTAGCATCGACCGGAGGACAGCGAGCAAAGCTAGAGGCCACACCATCCCTGCTATACGAATGCCCCATCCAGCCCTGTGCCACCTGGGGTGTTCCAGGGTGCTGAGATGGATGATGTTTTGCTCCGCTCACGTCGGTCGCCGCGACACACAAGTACTGCCCAAAAACTGGCCAAAATAGACCAAAAACGGGCCAAAAATGGCCAGTTTTAGTTGAGGGAGCGAGCGGCGAGCGGCGGAGAGCGAGCGATGCGAGAGGCACCACCGAACCTGCTATACGCATGCCCCATCCCGCCCTGTGCCACCCGAGGGGTTCCAGGGTGCTGAGATGGCTGACGTTTTACTCCGCTCACGTCAGTCGTCGCGGCACGCAAGAACTGCCCAAAAGCTGGCCAAAACGGCCCAAAAACGGGCCAAAACGGGCCATTTTTGGCTGAGCAAGCGAGCGAAGCGAGAGGTAGCACCGTCCCTGCTATACGAATGCCCCATCCAGCCCTGTGCCACCCGGGGGGTTCCAGGGTGTTGAAATGGCTGACGGTTCGCTCCGCTTACGTCGGTCGCCGCGACACGCAAGTACTGCCAAAAAACTGGCGAAAATGGACCAAAAACGAGCCAAAATAGGCCATTTTTGGCTGAGCGAACGAGCGGCGAGCGGCGAACAGTGAGCGAAGCGAGAGGCAGCACCGTCCCGGCTATACAAATGCCCCATCCAACCCTGTGCCACCCGGGGGGTTCCAGGGTGCTGAGATTGCTGACGTTTTGCTCCACTCACGTCGGTCACCGCGGCATGCAAGAACTGCCAAAAAACTGGCGAAAACGGACCAAAAACGGGCCAAAAGAGGCCATTTTTGGCTGAGCGAGCAAGCGGCGAGCGGCGGACAGCAAGAGGCGGACAGCGAGTGAAGCGAGAGGCAGCACCGTCCCGGCTATACAAATGCACCATCCAACCCTGTGCCACCCGGTGGATTCCATGGAGGTGAGATGGCTGACGTTTTGCTCCGCTCATGTTGGTCGCCGTGGCACGCTAGAACTGGCCAAAACGGCCCAAAAACGGGCCAAAACTGGCCATTTTTGGCTAAGCGAGCGAGCGACGAGCGGCGGACAACAAGCAAAGTGAGAGGCAGCACCATCCCTGCTATACGAATGCCTCATCCTGCCCTGTTCCACCTGGGGGGTTCCAGGGTGCTGAGATGGATGACGTTTTGCTGCGCTCACGTCGGTCGCCGCGGCACGCAAGAACTGCCCAAAAACAGGCAAATCTTGTCATTTTTGGCTGAGCCAGCTAGCGGCGAGCAGAGGACAGTGAGCGAAGTGATAGGCAGCACCGTCCCTGCTATACGAATGCCCAATCCAGCCCTGTGCCACCCGGGGTGTTCCAGGGTGCTGAGATGGCTGACGTTTTGCTCCGCTCACATCAGTCGCCGCGGCATGCAAGAACTGCCCATAAACTGGCCAAAACGGCCCAAAAACGGGGGGTTCCATGGTGGTAGAGGCAGCACCGTCCCGGCTATACAACTGCCCCATCCAACCCTGTGCCACCCAGGGGGTTCCATGGAGATGAGATGGCTGACGTTTTGCTCCGCTCACGTTGATCGCCGCGGCACACAAGAACTGCCCAAAAACTGGCTAAAACGACACAAAAACGGGCCAAAACATGCCCTTTTGGCTGAG
>LS990919.1:26900745-26990745 GCA_900464855.2 Musa schizocarpa
TTTAAAATTCATAATAGCATGTTAGTAAGTTGGATGGAGTAATCTATATAGCCAAATGGAGACCTATATGGCAGAAAACAACTATAATTGCATGTGAAAAGCTTATGGTGGGCTGGCAAACACTGTAGGGGCTGTGAAAACATTGTGGTAACTGCCTAGTGCAGAGCAGGCGTTGACTCGCCCCAGCTGCCTCAACAAACCTGCGTGAGGCCAGTGGCTGCAGGCATGAACTCCGAGAGTCAAATTTGGAGCTAATTTGCAGATCTCTTGAACCTATAAATACCCTCAAATCTGGCTGAGATTACAACTTTTAGGGAAGCAATTGATTGAGAAAAGTCTTGGAAAGTCTTTTGCTAGTCTTGTTTTCCAAATTTGCTAGTGTTCACTCCTTCTTTCTTGACATGAGAAAATCTCTGTGAAGGTGGACAGCTTGCAAAAGTTGTAGAGGGTATTACACTACACCTAAGGAATTTGCCCCTTGTAGTGAAGGAGGTGGAGCCTCATCAAGAGAATTCATATGAAGTGGATGTGAGTCTGGCCGTTTCACTTTATCAAAATAAATGATCTTTGGTTTGCATTTGCTGTGCTCATTTATATTACTGCAAACTGAATTTGCACTTTAATGCTATACTGCTTTGTCTCTACTGCCATATCTTCAAGTTAAAGCATGGTAAAGCGGTTTAAGCAGCGTTACTTTTATCATCTGAAGTTCGAAAAGTATTTAAATGTTGAAAAGTTTCGCACTTCTTTCACTAATAATGATTCACCCCCCCCCCCCTCTTGGTACTGTCGATCTAGTGGTATGGGGAAATTCCGGTTTTCTTTGGTTTAACACCCAAATGAAATGGCTCTTTATAGCTTTCAAAGAGAGCTTATGGTTGTTGATCCCGCAGTTGGCTGGATGTCGGACTACGCTTGTTGGAAAACTCGAATGAAAGTTTTCTGCCTGGATTTGGTTGTGGCACATAGTCGAAAATGGTCTATAGAATAATATTTTACTCTCCCAATGAACCATGGAATGATTTGAAGATGCTTTAAATAAACTCAAGGCTATGAATGCCCTTATTTTAACTTTAGACCAAAATGAGTTCAATGGATTCCTGCCGTGTCTTGGCTTGGCTTTTTTTAATAGTGTGAGTACTTGAGGGAAATCACAAGGGAACTAGTAGAATAAAAGAACTCAAAGATAACATTTGTCACATGATTTGAGCTTTTTTTCAAATGAGACAATGAAACATTGTTGACATGTACCTTGCACCATTTTCTGGGATATTAATGTTGGTTTACAAACTCTTTAACAAATGTTTCTCCAATTTGAACTTTATTTAGTAAAGTTTTGCTAGATCGCTTTCAAGTTTGAATCTAAAAGTTAAAACATCTGAAAACAAAAGTTTAAATTTTTCCTTACTTGAAGAACTTTATCTCATTGATGACATATATGATTTAGTGATACACATGGTGATGGCTCTAATGAACACTTGAGACTACCTTCAAAGAACAGGAAAAGGATTTGGAACTCTGGGACAAAAATGAACCACCATGGCGTGTGACTCAAGTGAGGAGGAATAATGAACTTGGACTTGAACACTAACTCTGCCAATAGTTCATTAAGCAAAATCTAAAATGAACGATGAACTTGAGCAGAGAAGGGCCAAAAAAAGAAAAGCACACAGGATGAATCAAAGAACTTCTAAAGGGTGGGCAATTGGGCTTTGTTGGGCCACGACTACTAGGTAAAGTAACTCAACTCTCTTGTCAATTTTTTGAAATTACACCATGTACTTTCTTGAGTTATTTTAAATTTGATTTGGGATTAATTTTTTTTAAAAACCATGCGTAATGTTATCATTAAATAACAAATGTTAGATATAACTCAATGGTATACACTAGTAAATTAATCTTGTATATGCTTGAGAAAGCAAAAATGTATTTTGACAATTTTCATATTGATTTTCCCAATCTTGCATCTGTCTTTTGAATGGAAGGCATGATTTTTTTATAGTTCTATATCTTTGTTTATCTCTCATGATGTATGGTTTTGGCAAAATAAAATTTTGAGCATTCTTAATATAAAGTCAATCTTATAAATTAAAATTAAAGAGTTTTGATTTTTTCTATAAATCATTAAAATTATGTTCAATGAAACCAATGCAATAAAATTTGTAATAAAAATATAAAAATTTTGACCCATGGTTTGACGATTTTTTAATAGGGAATTTAAAAGTAATATAATAATTTTTTTGTAACTTATTGGTCTTGTGATGGTTTTATGATGAAATTCATTTTTTTGATCCAAAACGTTGATGCATGTTTGCATATTAACATGAAATTTCATTGTGAATCAAGATCTTGTTTTTTAACTCCATGTTTCTTCTTATTGTTTTAAAGAAGAAAATTTCCAAATGATCTGAATTTTTTTTTTAAATTATAATTTTTATGATCATAAAAGAATTGAGAGATTAAAAAAATCTATCTATGTTTTTTCTTTTATGAATCTCTTGAAAATGATTTTTTGATTTGATGATTTGAATTTAAATGAGTTTTATCTTGATTTTTTTTTTTAGATTTATAACTGAGATTTACTCTATAAAAAATCAAGATCTTGTATCCTCAATGTTACTTTTAACATCTACTATCCAAATGAATTATGATTGGTATCATTGCTATATTTCTTCTTATCGTGTACTAAAGAGAAAATTTCCCTAAATGAATCGTGATTTTTTGAAACCACAATTCTTTTTTTATGATTCATAATGAATTGAGAAATTTTATATGCTTGAATTAATATCTTGTTCTCTTATAAAATTGAATGAATTTTATCTATATCATGATCTCCTAAGATTTTTCCTTGATTATTATGATAAATCTATGTATACCATTTTGAATCTCTTGTGTAAGTAATGTTGAGATTTTGATGAATTTAACGGTTTGAATTTGAATGAGTTTGTATTCAAATTATAATCTTGATTTCCTGGATTTACTACTTGAGATTCTTTTTTAATCACAATCTCTTTTTATACACCTACAATTTCTGTTATTTATAAAAGAAGATATTTGATAAAATGAATCATGTCATTTGGTATTCAAATGGTCTTATCTTTGATGATATGATCTCTTTGTATCTATGATACAAATGCCTTGAAAATGATGGAAATATTTTTTACACTTTTATGCTCTTCCCTACTTCTTTCTTGTTTTCAATGATAAAATGGGAAGAAGTTATGATTTGGTATGATGTATGCAATACTTATGATAATGATGTACATGATGTATTTATTTGTGCATATGATGTATATCATGAATTCTTTAAATGATGAGCGTTTGGTATCATGATCAACATGTTGATAAATGCTTAAAAATTTTAATGTTTGAGTATCATGTATGATATGCTTATTAATGATGATTGATTTATTTTTTGTATCGCGTGCATGAAAAATAAGGTTATTGAAATTGTGTATGTTTTAATTTGAATATATAATGATGCAAAAATAAGAATGATACTTACCTTTGTCATAATATGGAAATTGATATAAGGGGTCTTCCCTTCTTTTTGACAATGACAAAGGGGAGCAAGAATTTCTAAGCGTGGACATCATGAAAAAAGGCAAACCAACTAAGCTTGCACAATTCAAGATGAAAAAAAAATTACACTTCTAAAAAAGAAGATGCAAATGTAACATTTGCCAAATTGTTTGCTTTCCTCATATAAAATATTATCTCTTGCTAGTTTGGCATTTTTTGCTAGCTTGTATATTGTTAAACATACATATCGTTAAAATTGCTAGCTTGTAGTCTAAAGAGAAGCAAAAAGTTGCTTTTCAAAAAGAAATAAATGTGCTATCTTGCCTATCTTTAAGAGGCAAAATGCTAACTTGCACATCTAGCAAAACTTGACAAATTTGCATATTTCAAGAAGCAAGAGTTGCTTTCTTGAACATCTCAATATTGCTAGCTTGCATGATGTAGAACTTACTATCTTGAACATTACCAAAAGTGCTATCTTGTATGTTTGTAAAACTTGCATATCTAAAACTTGATAGCTTGAATGTCCTAAAAATGATGCATTACTTGCTAAATTTTCTAGCTTCAAAACTGCATGATGATAAAACTTAATATTATGTTTTTTTCTGCAATGAGTTGAACCCATATAACAAATACTTGATTGTGGTACTTCTCCTTTTGTTGATGACAAAGGGGAGAAGTATGTTGATGACATGACATGTGATGCATAAGTTTTATGCATATGTTCATGATGATGTGTTGCAAAATTCATGATGAATATTGCAATGACTTGAATTCTATTTGAATTCAATGTTCTATCAATATAGCATATTGATAGAGGGAGTTTGTTTAAACTCAGGGAGTTAAGGTTAACTTCCGTCATCAAGTGGTTGTCATCATCAAAAAAAGGAGATTGTTGAATCTTGTATTTTGATGATAAAACACTTGATATATGTTTATAATTTAAACTACATTTTGAGTGATGCAGGTCTACTCGATCAGGTTAGACAGTTAATGCAGGAGGAATTGGCGCTTGCCGAGAGGAGATCCGAGGTCCGGGATATTGACGAGGGATGGCTTTGATGTTGGGCATCGGGACAAAGGAGAGCCCGAATTGTGCCAAGGATATCGGGGTTGCAGAGGTCAACTGCCGATTAGGCAACAAACCGCAAGAGGATGATGCACTAAAGAATCAGACCTGGCCAACCAATAACGTCTTGCAACAAAATGTCAATTAGCGTTGTAATAACCGCTCAGATCGAGCAGAGTTTTTGGCTTGCATGTGCAGGATTAACTATGATAACGATGAAGACATAAAAGCGAAACAAAGTCGGAGTCAAACCGAAGGATTCGTTGGGGAGTTCAAGAGTTCGACGGAAGTCCGGAAGGATCGGGAACCATGACCGGAACTAGCCGAGAATGAGTAGGGAGCTTGCCGAAGGGTTTTGGGGAAGCTCGGAAGGTTCATGGGAAGTTCGCAGAGTTTGCCGAAAAGATCGGAGCTTGCGGAAGAAGCTCGTTGAACTCGCCAAGATCAAATCGTGAAGTTTAAGAGCTTGCCGAGTCCATGAATGGTTTCGAGAGTTTATTCGAAGACCGGGCCGAAAAGTTCGCTTCGCTCCGGAAGAAGTCTTGACTTATGGACTTTGTAATAGCTTTATACGTCTTTAAAATTCGTAGTTAGTATGTTAATTAGGGTTAGGATTAGGTATTAATCCTATAACCCAAGTAGGGACCTATAACACTGTAGGCTGAAAACACAGAGGCGGTGGGCTGAAAACACTGTGAGGGGCGGTGGCACCGCCAGGCTCGAAAGCTGGGCAGTAGCATTCACCTGGGCTGAGCGATGGCACCGCCAGTACTGTCATCGGGGCAAGAACCGGCAAGGGTGGCACCGCCAGCATCGGAACTCCACGAGAATTCAAATTTGGACCCAAATTTGAATCTGGTAATAGATGGTAGCAAAGATTTGGTAGAAATCAATGGAAGTTACAGCAAGTATGTGCTGTCTTGTAAGAAGAGAATTGTCGTCCGAAGAAACAATGGTTTCTCGGCGTATTCACATACCAAAAACGTGAGAGAATTGAGGAGGAAATGATAGCAAAATCACAATTTATATGATAGCAAGGATATCTAATTTAATCAAGAAAATTTCGGCAGTATAACAGCAAGGAAATTGGTGCAAGTTCGCGGTTGCAGAATTCTCACGTTTTCATTAAATTCCAGCAGGTTTCTGAAAATTTGCAGCAACACAAAATCATTTTTTAGAGATGAATTTCTTTATAGATCAATCTTAGATGGAAGCCAAGATGATCTATGAAGTGTATAAGAAATTTCATTCAAAGAAAGATTGCAAATAGATGGGTTAAGGCAACAATATAGGCTGAAATTTTCTACAGCACAGATTTTTAAGTATAGCAGATTAGACGTAAAAGATCAGTGGTTTATATTGAGAATTTTTTTATGAAACCAAAGGGAATCTGCTATTAGAAATGTCAAAGATGTCATAAAAATTTCGTAGAGATTTGGATAGAAAACACAGTAGCAAGATCAAACAGACGGTGCTATCTGGTTGGAATTCTGCAATGTATCTTTAAATTAGAGATGAGATGGCTTTATAACAAAAGTATATGCAGCAATATAGGAATATTTTTTTTTGGATTTTCAAATAAGGATAACTAAAATTGCAGCAGCAGTAAGGTAGAAAACCAGAACCTGTTGCAATTCACGGGGAGATCAAAGTATGATCCGTGGTGGTGGAGATGACGGTGGAATTTGACAATCCATCTCTTAAGCAATTGTGGGAATTGCTTTGGGCGGTTGTGGAAGGTTGATAGATGGCTATGGAAGGACAGCGAGACGCCAAGAACGCTTGCTCTGATACTAGGTTCTAGAACCCTTGCAGATTCTAAACTTGGGGTTGATCTCTTTTAGGGATCGGCCTCCCTTGGAACTCTATAGGGTTCCTCCCTCCAAGTTGCTGCTCAAAGGTTGCAGAAAAGATTCATCTATTGCTTGTGAAAAGTGGAGGAAAACATGGCTATTTATAGGGTTTCTAAACCCTAACTCCTAATAGGACTCCTACTCAAGACTCCTAAAGACTCCTTCTAACCAACTCCTAAAAAGACTTCTAATCAAGACTCCTATTTCTTTACAACTCCTAATTTATCTCTAAGAAACAATCTCCTAACCCTAGCCGCCCTGTTCACCTCTTTAATAGGGGTCAAGCAGGTAGGTTTTACATGAATGTCCTCTCAATTAGGGACTCTCCTAGCCAGAGTCCTAACACGTCCCTACTATCATGAATGCCCCATCCAGCCCTGTGCCCCCGGGGTTCCAGGGTGCTGAGATGGCTTACGTTTTTTGCTCACTCATGTCGGGTCAACGCGGCTTTGCAAGAACTAGCCAAAACGACCCAAAAGCGGGGCCAAAACTAGTCATTTTTGGTTGAGCAAGAGAGCGGGCGAGCGGGAGACAGCGAGCAAAGCGAGAGGCTGCACCGTCCCTTCTATATGAATGCCCCATCCAGCCCTGTGCCAACTGGGGGTTCCAGGGTGCTGAGATGGCTGACGTTTTGCTCGCTCACATCGATTGTCGCGACCGCAAGAACTGCCCAAAAACTGGCCAAAATCAAAAAACAGGAGCAAAAATGGCAACTTTTGGCTGAGGGAGTGAGCGGGGAGCGGCGGACAGCGAAATGGCGAGGCGAGGCAGCACAGTCCCTGATATCTAATGCCCTATCCAGCCCTGTGCCACCCGGGTTTCCAGGGTGCTGAGATAGGCTGACGTTTTGCTCCGGCTCACGTCGGTCGCCATGGCACGCAAGAACCGCCCCAAAACATGCCAAAACGGACCAAAACGGGCCAAAACTAGCCATTTTTTTTGAGCGAAAGCCGGCGGCGACAGCGAAGAGAGGCAGCACCGGCCCATGCTATATGAATGCCTCATCTAGTCCTATGCCACCCGGGGTTCCAGGGTGCTGAGATGGTTGACGTTTTGCTCCCACTCACGTCGGTCGCCCGCGCACGCAAAGAGCTGCCCAAAAACAGGCCAAACTGGCCATTTTGGCTGAGCGATGAAGCGGCGAAGTGGCAGACAGCGAGACAGCCAAAGAGATAGGGCGGCACCTCCCTGCTTATATGATTGCCCCATCCAGCCCTGTGCCACCCGGGGTTCCAAGGTGCTGAGATGCCCGATGTTTTACCCGCTCATGTCGGTCACCATGGCGACGTAAGAACTGCCCATAAACTGGCCAAAATGGTCCAAAAAAACGAGCCAAAACTAGCCATTTTTTGTTGAGCAAGCGAGCGGGCAACGGACAGCGACAGCTAAGCGAGAGGCAGCACCGCCCCTGCTATACAAATGCCCCATCCAGCCCTGTGCCACCGGGGGGTTCTAAGGTGCTGAGATGGCTGACGTTTTGCTCGGGCCACGTCGGTCGCCGCATGACACCTGAAAGTACTACCCAAAACTGGCCAAAACCGACCAAAACGGGCCAAAATGGCCATTTTTTGGCTGAGGGAGCGAAGGCGAGCGGAGGACAGCGTCTTGGCGAGAGGCAGCACCGTCCCTGCTATATGAATGCCCCATCCAGCCCTATGTCACCGGGGTTTCAGGGTGCTGAGATGGTTGACGTTTTGCTCCACTCACGTCGGTGCCGCCGTGCTTCGCAAGAACTGCCCAAAAACTAGCCAAAACGGCCCAAAAGGACCAAAACTGGTCATTTTGGCTGAGCGAGAGCGGCGAAGCCAGCGGACAGCGAGTGAAGTGAGAGGCCGCACTGTCCCTGCTATCTGAATGCCCCATCCAGCACTGCTCCACCGGGGGTTCAGGGTGCTGAGATGGCTGACATTTTGCTCGGCTCACGTTGGTCACTCGCGGCACGCAAGTACTGCCAAAAAAATGGCCAAAAACCGACCAAAAAACTGGCCATTTTTTTGGCTGAGGGACAAGCGGCGAGTGGCGGACAGCGAGCGAAGCGAGAGGCAGCACTATCCCTGCTATATGAATGCCCCATCCAGCCCTGTGCAACCCGGGGGTTTCCAGGGTGATGAGATGGCTGATGTTTTGCTCCGCTCACGTCGATCGCCGTGGCTCGCAAGAACTGCCCAAAAACTAGCTAAAACGGACCAAAACGGTCCAAAACAGGCCATTTTTGACTGAACAAGCCGACGACAACCGGAGGACAGTGAGCAAAGGGTAGCACCGTCCTGCTATCTGAATGCCCCATACAGCCCCTGTGCCACCATGGGGTTCCAAGGTGCTGAGATGGCTGGCCAGTTCGCTCTGCTCACCTGGTTAGCCACGACACACAATAACCGCCCAAAAACTGACCATTTTTGGCTGAGCGAGCGAAGTTAGTGGCAGCACCGTCCATGCTATACGAATGCCCCATCGAGTCCTGTGCCACTCGGGGCGTTCCAGGGTGCTGAGATGGCTGACGTTTTGCTCCGCTCATATCGGTCACCCCGGCACGCAAGAACTGCCCAAAAACTACTCAAAATAGCCTAAAAACGGGCCAAAATTGGCCATTTTTGACAGAGCGAGCGAGCGGCGAACGACGGACAGTGAGCTAAGCGAGAAGCAGCACCGTCCCTGCTATACGAATGCCCCATCCAGACCTATGTCACCCGGGGGGTTCCAGGATGCTGAGATGGCTTACGCTTTGCTACGCTCACTTCGGTCCACTCGTCTCTCAAGAACTGCCCAAAAACTAGCCAAAACGGCCCAAAAACGGGATAAAACTGATCATTTTTGGCTGAGCAAGAGAGCGGCGAGTGGCGAACAATGAGCGAAGCGAGAGGCCGCACTGTCCCTATTATACGAATGCCCCATCTAGCCCTGTGCCACTCGGGGGGTTCCAGGGTGCTGAGGTGGCTGACATTTTTTCCGCTCCACGTCGGTCGTCGCGACAACCAAATTACTGCCCAAAACTGGCCAAAACCGACCAAAAACGGGCCAAAAAATGGCCATTTTGGCTGAGGGAGCCAGCCAATGAGCGACGGACACGTGAGCAGCGAAGCCAGAGGCAGCACCATCCCTGCTTTATGAATGCCCCCATCCAGTCCTGTGCCACCCAGGGTTCCAGGTGCTGAGATGACTGACGTTTTGCTCCACTCATGTCGTTCCAAGTGGCTCAAAGAACTGCCCAAAAAACTAAAAACAGACCAAAAGGGGCCAAAACTTGCCATTTTTTTTGCGCGAAAGAAGGCGACGACGGACAGTGAGCTTTAGCAAGAGGCAGCACCGTCCCCCTATCTGAATGCCCCATCCAGCCCTTGTGCCTCCCGGGGTTCCAGGGCAACAAGCTGAGATGGTTGACGTTTTGCTCCACTCACATCGGGTTCTAGGGCCTGGCATGCAAGAACTGCCCAATAATTGGCCAAAATGGCCCAAAAACTAGCCAAAACTGGCCATTTTTGGCTGAGCGAAAGCGAGAAAAGCACCATCCCTGCTTACCGAATGCCCCATCCAGCCCTATGTCACCCGGCGGTTCCATGGTGCTGAGATGGTTGACGCTTAACACCGATCACGTCGATCGGTGTGGCACGCAAGAACTGCCCAAAACCTGGCCAAAACGGGCCAAAACTGGCCATTTTTGCTGAGCGGTGAGCGAACAGCGAAAGCGAACGAGAGGCAGCATCATCCTGCTATCTGAATGCCCCATCCAGCCTTTATGCCACCTGGGGGTTCCAGGGTGCTGAGATGGCTGGCGTTTTTGCTCCGCTCACATCGGTCGCCGCCGCGGCAAGAACTGCCCAAAACTGGCCAAAATGGTCCAAAAACGGGCCAAAACTAGCCATTTTTCGTTGAGCGAGTGAGCCGGCGAGTGGCGGACAGCGAGTGAAGTGAGAGGCAGCACTATCCTTGCTATAAGAATGCCCCATCCAGTCCTGTGCCACCCGGGGGATTCTGGGGTGCTGAGAAGGCTGATGTTTTGTTCCGCTCACGTCGGTCGCCGCGGCACGCATGAACTGCCCAAAAACTGGCCAAAACGGTCCAAAAAAGGGCCAAAACTGGCCATATTTCACTGAGCGAGTCAGCGGTGAGCGACGGACAGCGACCGAAGTGAGAGGCAGCACCGTCCTTGCTATACAAATGCCCCATCTAGCACTGTGCCACCCGGGGGGTTCAAGGGTGCTGAGATGGCTGATGTTTTGCTCAGCTCACGTCGGTTGCCGCGGCACGCAAGAACTGCCCAAAAACTGGCGAAAACGGACCAAAAAGGGCCAAAATAGGCCATATTTGGCTGAGCGAGCGAGCGGCGAGCAGCGGACAGCGAGCGAAGCGAGAGGCAGCACCATCCAGGCTATACAAATGCCCCATCCAACCCTATGCCATCCGGGGGTTTCCAGGGTGCTAAGAAGGCTGACGTTTTGCTCCGCTCAAGTCGGTCGCCACGGCACACAAGAACTGCCCAAAAACTGGCGAAAACAGACAAAACATGGGCCAAAATAGGTCATTTTTGGCTGAGCGAGAGAAGCATGCAGCGGACAGACAGCCGAAGCGAGAGGCAGCACAATCCCAAATATCTGAATGCCCCATCCAGCCCCTGTGCCTCCCGGGTGTTCCAGGGTGCTGAGATAGGCTGACGTTTTGTCCGCTCACGCCAGTTGCCGTCGCGCACGCAAGAACCGCCCAAAAAATGCCAAAACGGACCAAAAATGGGCCAAAACTAGCCATTTTTTGCTGAGCGAGCAGTGACGACGGCGGAGGACAGCGAAGCGGCGAGAGGCAGCACCGTCCATGCTATACGAATGCCCCATCCAGTCCTGTGCCACCCGGGGGGTTCCAGGGTGCTGAGATGGCTGACGTTTTGTCCCACTCACGTCGGTCGCTGCGGCACGCAAGAACTGCCCAAAAACAGGCCAAAACGACCCAAAAACGGGCCAAAACTGGCCATTTTTGGCTGAGTGAGCGAGCGGCGAGTGGCGGACAGCGAGCGAAGCGATAGGCAGCACCGTCCCTGCTATACTATTGCCCCATCCAGCCCTGTACCACCCAGGGGGTTCCAGGGTGCTGAGATCCCTGATGTTTTGCTCCGCTCACGTCGGTCGCCGTGGCACGTAAGAACTGCCCATAAACTGGCCAAAATGGTCCAAAAACGAGCCATTTTTGGCGGACAGCGAAGCTGGCGAGAGGCAGCACCGACCCTGCTATCTGAATGCCCCATCCAGCCTTGTGCCACCTGGGGGGTTCCAGGGTGCTGCGATGGCTGAAGTTTTGCTCCGCTCACGTCGGTCGCCGCGGAACTCAAGAACTGCCCAAAAAATAGCCAAAACAGACCAAAAAGGGGCCAAAACAGGCCATTTTAGGCTGAGCGAGCGAGCGGCGAGTGGCGTAGATTGAGCGAAGCGAGAGGCAGCACCATCCCTGCTCTACGAATGCCCCATCCAGCCCTGTGCCTCCGGGGGGGTTCCATGGTGCTGAGATAGCTGACGTTTTGCTCCGCTCACGTCGGTCGCCGTAGCACGCAAGAACTGCCCAAAATCTGGCCAAAAAATGCCCAAAAACGGCCAAAACTGGTCATTTTTTGACTGAGCGAAGCGAAGGTGAGCGAACAACAATCGGGCGAGAGGCAGCACCGCTCCTGCCATACGAATGCCCCATGCAGCCCTGTAACACTCGGGGGGTTCCAGGGTGCTTAGATAGCTAAAGTTATGCTCTGCTCACGTTAGTCACCGCGACACCCAAGAACTGCCCAAAAACTGGCCAAAACAGCCCCAAAATGGGCCAAAGCTAGCCATTTTTGGCTGAGCGAGCGAGCGGCGAGTGGCGAAGAGTGAGCGAAGCGAGAGGTAGCACCGTCCCTGTTAAACGAATTCCCCATCCAGCCTTGTGCCACCCGGGGGGTTCCAGGGTACTGAGATGGCTGACGGTTCGCTCCGCTCACGTCGGTCGCCGCGGCACGCAATAACTGCCCAAAAACTGGCCAAAATGGACCAAAAACGGGCCAAAACTGGCCATTTTTGGCTGAGCGATCGAGCGACGAGCGGCGACACAGCGAAGCTAATTAGTGGCAGCACCGTCCATGCAATCTGAAAAAGCCCCATCCAGCCCTGTACCACCCGGGGTTCCAGGGTGATGAGATGGTTGACGTTTTGCTCCGCTCACGTCGGTCGCCGCGGCACACAAGAACTGCCTAAAAACTGGCCAAAACGGCCCAAAAACGGGCCAAAACTAGCCATTTTTGGCTGAGCGAGAGAGCGTCGAGTGGTGGACAGCGAGCGAAGCGAGAGGCAGCACCATCCCTGCTATACGAATGCCCCATCCAGCCCTGTGCCACATGAGGGGTTCCAGGGTGCTGAGATGGCTGACGTTTTGCTCCGCTAACATTGGTCCCCGCGGCACGCAAGAACTGCCCACAAACCAGCCAAAACGGCACAAAAACGGGTCAAAACTGGTCATTTTTGGCTGGGTGAGCTAGCGTCGAGTGGAGGACAGTGAGCGAAGCGAGAGGCAGCACCATCCCTGCTATACGAATGCCCCATCCAGCCCTGTGCCACCCGGGGGGTTCCAGGGTGCTGAGATGGCTGACGTTTTGCTCCGCTCACGTCAGGCGCCGCAGCAAGCAAGAACTGCCCAAAAACTGGCCAAAACGGCCCAAAAACGGGTCAAAATGGGCCATTTTTGGCTGAGCGAGCGAGCGGCGAGCAGCGGAGAGTGAGCGAAGCGAGAGGTAGCACCGTCCCTGTTATACGAATGCCCCATCCAGCCCTGTGCCACCCGGGGGATTCCAGGGTACTGAGATGGCTGACGGTTCGCTCCGTTCACGTCGGTCGCCGCGACACACAATAACTGCCCAAAAACTGAGCAAAATAGATCAAAAACGGGCCAAAAGTGTTCATTTTTGGCTGAGCGAGCGAGCGGCGAGTGGCACATAGCGAGCGGCGAGCGGCACACAGCGAGCGAAGCGAGTGGCAACACCGTCCACGCAATATGTATGCCCCATCCAGCCCTATGCCACCCGGGGGGTTCCAGGGTGTTGAGATGGTTGATGTTTTGCTCCGCTCACGTCTGTCGCCACGGCACACAAGAACTGCCTTCAAACTGGCCAAAACGGCCCAAAAACAGGCCAAAACTAGCCATTTTTGGCTGAGCGAGCGAGCGGCGAGTGGCGGACAGCGAGCGAAGCGAGAGGCAGCACCGTCCCTGCTATACGAATGCCCCATCCAGCCCTATGCCACACGGGTGGTTCCAGGGTGCTAAGATGGCTAACGTTTTGCTCCGCTAACATCGGTCGCCACGACTCGCAAAAACTGCCCAAAAATAGCCAAAACGACATAAAAACGAGTCAAAACTGGTCATTTTTGGCGGGGCGAGCTAGCGTCGAGCGGAGGACAGTGAGCGAAGCGATAGGCAGCACCGTCCCTGCTATACGAATGCCCCATCCAACCCTGTGCCACCCTGGGGGTTCCAGGGTCCTGAGATGGCTGACGTTTTGCTCCGCTCACGTCAGGCGCCGCGACACGCAAGAACTGCCAAAAATCTGGCCAAAACGGCCCAAAAACAGGCCAAAACGGGCCATTTTTGGCTGAGCGAGCGAAGCGAGAGGTAGCACCATCCCTGTTATACGAATGCCCCATCCAGCCCTGTCCCACCCGGGGGGTTCCAGGATGCTGAGATTGGTGACGGTTCGCTCCGCTCAAGTCGGTCGCCGCGACATGCAATAACTGCCTAAAAACTGGCCAAAACGGACCAAAAACGGGCCAAAACTGGTCATTTTTGGCTGAGCGAGCAAGGGGCGAACAGTGGACAGCGAGCGAAGCGAGAGGCAGCACCGACCCTGCTATACGAATGCCCCATCCAGCCCTGTGGCACCCAGGGTTTTCCAAGGTGCTGAGATGGCTTACGTTTTGCTCCGCTCACGTCGGTCATCGCGGCTCGCAAGAACTGCCCAAAAACTAGCCAAAACGGCCCAAAAACGGACCAAAACTGGTTATTTTTGGCTGAGCGAGAGAGCGGCGAGCGGCGGACAGCGAGCGAAGCTAGAGGCAGCACTGCCCCTGCTATACGAATGCCCCGCCCCTGCTGTACGAATGCCCCATTCAGCCCTTTGCCACCCGGGGGGTTCCAGGGTGCTGTGAAGCCTGACGTTTTGCTCCGATAACATTGGTTGCCACGGTACGCAAGAAATAAACAAAAACTGGCCAAAACTGGTCATTTTTGGTTGAGCGAGTGAGCGACGAGCGGCGGACAGCGAGCGAAGCTAGAGGCAGCACTGTCCCTACTATACGAATGCCCCATCCAGCCTTGTGCCACCCGGAGAGTTCCAGGGTGCTTAGATGGCTAACGTTTTGCTCTGCACACGTCGGTAACCGCGGCACGCAAGAACTGCCCAAAAACTGACCAAAACAGACAAAAAAGGGCCAAAACTGGCCATTTTTAGTTGAGCGAGCGAGCGGCGAGTGGCGGACTGCGAGCGAAGCTAGAGGCAGCACCATCCCGGCTATACGAATGCCCCATCCAGCCCTGTGCCACCCGGGGGGTTCTAGGGTGCTGAGATGGCTGACGATTTGCTTTGCTCATGTCGGTCGACGTGGCACGGAAGAATTGCCAAAATACTGACCAAAACAGCCCAAAAACGAGCCAAAACTGGCCATTTTTAGCTGAGCGAGCGAGCGGCGGACAGCGAACGAAGCGAGAGGCAGTACCGTCCCTGCTATATGAATGCCCCATCCCGTCCCATGCCACCCGGGGGGTTCCAGGGTACTTAGATGGCTGATGTTTTGCTCTGCTCACGTCTGTCACCGCGGCACGCAAGAACTGCCCAAAAACTGGCCAAAATGGCCCAGAAACTAGCCAAAAGTGGCCATTTTTGGCAGAGCGAGCGAGCGGCGAGCGGCGGACAGCGAGTGAAGCGAGAGGCAGCACCGTCCCTGCTATATGAGTGCGCCATCCAGCCCTGTGCCACCCGGGGGGTTCATGGTGCTTAGATGGCTAACGTTTTGCTCCGCTCACGTCGGTCGCCGCGACACAAAATAACTACCCAAAAACTGGGCAAAATGGACCAAAAATGGGCCAAAAATGGCCATTTTTGGCTGAGCGAGCGAGCGGCGAGCGACGGACTGCGAGTGAAGCGAGATGCAGCACCGTCCCTACTATACGAATGCCCCATCCAGCCCTGTGCCACCCGGCGGGTTCCAGGGTGCTTAGATGGCTGATGTTTTGCTCCGCTCACGTCAGTCGTCGCGGCACGTAAGAAATGCCCAAAAACAGGCCAAAACGGCCCAAAAAGGGCCAAAACGGGCCATTTTTGGCTGAGCGAGCGAGCGGTGAGCAGCAGAGAGCGAGCGAAGTGAGAGGTAGCACCGTCCCTACTATACGAATGCCCCACCCAGCCCTGTGCCGCCCGGGGGGTTCCAAGGTGCTGAGATGGCTGACGGTTTGCTCCGCTCACGTCGGTCTCTGCGGCACGCAAGAACTACCCAAAAACTGGACAAAACGGCCCAAAAATGGGCCAAAACTGGCCATTTTTGGCTGAGCGAGTGAGTGGCGAGCGACGGACAGCGAGCGAATCGAGAGGTAGTATCGTCCCTGCTTTACGAATGCCCCATCCAGGCCTGTGCCACACGGGGGGTTCAGGGTGCTGAGATGGCTGACGCTTTGCTCCGCTCACGTTGGTCGCCGCGGCACACAAGAACTGCCCAAAAACTGGTCAAAAGAGCCCAAAAACGGGCCAAAACTGGACATTTTTGGCTGAGTGAGCGAGCGCCAAACGGCGGACAACGAGCGAAGCGAGAGGCAACACCATCCCTGCTATACAAATGCTCCATCCAGCTCTGTGCCACCCGGTGGTTCCAGGGTGCTGAGATGGCTTACGGTTTGCTCCGCTCACATCGGTCGACGCGGCTCGCAAGAACTGCCCAAAAACTAGCCAAAACGGCCCAAAAACGAGTCAAAACTGGTCATTTTTGTCTGAGCAAGAGAGCGGCGAGAGGCGGACAGCGAGGGAAGCGAGAGGTAGCACCGTCCCTGCTATACGAATGCCCCATACAGCCCGGTGCCACCCGGGGGGTTCCAGGGTGCTGAGATGGCTGACGTTTTGCTCTGCTCACGTCGGTCGTCGCGGCACACAAGTACTGCCCAAAAATTGTCCAAAACCGACCAAAAATGGGCCAAAAACGACCACTTTTGGCTGAGGGAGCTAGCGGCGGGCGACGGACAGTGAGCGAAGCGAGAGGCAGCACTATCCATGCTATATGAATGCCCCATCCAGCCCTGTGCCACCCGGCCAGGGTGCTGAGATGGCTCATGTCGGTTGCCGCGGCTCGCAAGAACCGCCCAAAAACTAGCCAAAACAGACCAAAAAGGGGCCAAAATAGGCCATTTTAGGCTGAGCGAGCGAGCGGCGAGTGGCGGACATTGAGCGAAGCGAGAGGCAGCACCGTCCCTGCTATACGAATGCCCCATCCAACCCTATGTCCCCCGGGGGGTTCCAGGGTGCTTAGATGGCTGGCGTTTTGCTCCGCTCACGTTGGTCGCCGCGGCACACAAGAACCGCCCAAAAACTAGCCAAAAAGGCCCAAAAACTAGCCATTTTTGGTTGAGCGAGCGAGCGAAGCTAGAGGCAGCACCATCCCTGCTCTACGAATGCCCCATCCAGCCCTGTGCCACCGGGGGGGATCCATGGTGCTGAGATAGCTGACGTTTTGCTTCGCTTACGTCAGTCGCCGCAGCACGCAAGAACTGCCCAAAAACTGGCCAAAACGGCCCAAAAACGGGCCAAAACTGGTCATTTTTGACTGAGCGTGCGAGCGGTGAGCGGCGAATAACGAGCGAAGCGAGAGGCAGCACCGCTCCTGCTATACGAATGCCCCATGCGGCCCTGTGCCACCCGGGGGGTTCCAGGGTGCTTTGATGGCTAACGTTTTGCTCCACTCACCTTGGTCACCGTGACACCCAAGAACTGCCCAAAAACTGGCCAAAACAGCCCAAAAATGGGCCAAAACTGGCCATTTTTGGCTGAGCGAGCGAATCGAGAGGCAGCACCGTCCCTGCTATACGAATGCCCCATCCAGCCCTGTGCCTCACGGGGGGTTCCAGGGTGCTGAGATGGCTGACGTTTTGCTCCGCTCACATCGGTTGCCGCGGCACGCAAGAACTTCCCAAAAACTGGCCAAAACAGCCCAAAAAAGGGCCAAAACTGGCCATTTTTGGCTGAGCGAGCGAGCGACGAGCGACGGAGAGCGAGCGAAGTGAGAGGTAGCACCGTCCCTGTTATACGAATGCCCCATCTAGCCCTATGCCACCCAGGGGGTTCCAGGGTGCTGAGATGGCTGACGGTTCGCTCCGCTCACATCGGTCGCTGCAGCACACAATAACTGCCCAAAAACTGGCCAAAATGGATCGAAAACGGGCCAAAACTGGCCATTTTTGGCTGAGCGAGTGATCGGCGAGCGGCGGACAACGAGCGAAGTGAGTGGCTGCACCGTACATGCAATACGAATGCCCCATCCAGCCCTGTGCCACCCGGGGGTTTCTAGGGTGCTGAGATGATTGACGTTTTGCTCCACTCAAGTCGGTCGCAGCGGCACGCAAGACCTGCCTGAAAACTGGCCAAAATGGCCCCAAAACAGGCCAAAACTAGCCATTTTTGGCTGAGCGAGTGAGCGGCGAGTGGCGGACAGCGAGCGAAGCGAGAGGCAGCACCTCCCTGCTATACGAATGCCCCATCCAGCCTTGTACCACACGAGGGGTTCCAGGGTGCCGAGATGGCTAACGTTTTGCTACGCTAACATCGGTCGCCGCGGCACGCAAGAACTGCCCAAAAACCAGCCAAAACGGCACAAAAACGAGTCAAAACTGGTCATTTTTTGCTGCGCTATCTAGCGTCAAGCGGGGGATAGCGAGCGAAGCAAGAGGTAGCACCGTCCCTGCTATACGAATGCCCCATCCAGCCTTGTGCCACCCGAGGTGTTCCAGGGTGCTGAGATGGCTTATGTTTTGCTCCGCTCACGTCAGAAGCCGCGGCATGCAAGAACTGCCCAAAAACTGGCCACAACGGCCCAAAAACGGACCAAAACGGGCCATTTTTGGTTGAGCGAGCGAGCGAAGCGAGAGGTTGCACCGTCCCTACTATATGAATGCCCAATCCAGCCCTGTGCCACCCGGGGGGTTCTAGGGTGCCGAGATGGCTGACAGTTCGCTCCGCTCACGTCGGTCGCCGCGGCATTCAAGAACTAGCCAAAACTAGCTATTTTTGGCTGAGCGAAGCGAGAGGCAGCACCGTCACTGCTATATGAGTACCCCATCTAGCCCTATGCCACCCGGGGGGTTCAGGGTACTTAGATGGCTAACGTTTTGCTCCGCTCACGTCGGTCGCCGCGACACGCAATAACTGCCGGAAAACTGACCAAAACGAACCTAAAACAGGACAAAAATGGCCATTTTTGGCTGAGCGAGCGATCGGCCAGCGGCGGACAGCGAGCGAAGCGAGAGGCAGCACCATCCCTGCTAAACGAATGCCCCATCTAGCCCCGTGCCACCCGGGGGGTTCCAGGGTGCTGAGATGGCGGATGTTTTGCTCCGCTCACGTCAGTCGTTGTGGCACGCAAGAACTGCCCAAAAAGTGGCCAAAACGGCCCAAAAAGGGCCAAAACGAGCCATTTTGGCCGAGCGAGCGAGCGGTGAGCGGCGGAGAGCGAGCGAAGCGAGAGGTAGCACCGTCCGTGCTATACGAATGCCGCATCTAGCCCTGTGCCACTCGGGGGGTTCCAGGGTGCGGAGATGGCTGACGGTTCGCTCCGCTCATGTCGGTCACCGCGACACGCAAGAACTGCCCAAAACTAGCCAAAACGGCCCAAAAATGGGCCAAAACTGGCCATTTTTGGCTGAGCAAGCGAGTGGCGAGCGGCGGACAGCGAGCGTATCGAGAGGCAGCACAGTCCCTGCTATACGAATGCCCCATCCAACCCTGTGCCACACGGGGGGTTCCAGGGTGCTGAGATGGCTAACGCTTTGCTCCGCTCACGTCGGTCGCCGCGGCACGCAAGAACTGGCCAAAAACTGGCCAAAATGGCCCAAAAACTAGCCATTTTTGGCTGAGCGAGCGAGCGAAGCGAGAGGCAGCACCATCCCTGCTCTACGAATGCCCCATCCAGCCCTATGCCACCGAGGGGGTTTCTATGGTGCTGAGATAGCTGACGTTTTGCTCTGCTCACGTCGGTCGCCGCAGCACGCAAGAACTGCCCAAAAACTGGCCAAAACGGCCCTGGTCATTTTTTACTGAGAGAGCAAGCGGTGAGCGGCGAACAACGAACGAAGTGAGAGGCAGCACCGCTCCTACTATACGAATGCCCCACGTGGCCCTGTGCCACCCGGGGGGTCCTAGGGTGCTTAGATGGCTAACGTGTTGCTCCGCTCACGTCGGTCGCTGCGACACCCAAGAACTGCCCAAAAACTGGCCAAAACAGCCCAAAAAAGGACCAAAACTGGCCATTTTTGGCTGAGCGAGCGAGCGGTGAGCGGCGGACAGTGAGCGAATCGAGAGGCAGCACCGTCCCTGCTATACGAATGCCCCATCTAGCCCTGTGCCACACGGGGGGTTCCAGGGTGCTGAGATGGCTGACGGTTCGCTCTGCTCACGTCGGCCGCCGCCACACGCAATAACTGCCCAAAAACTAGCCAAAATGGACCAAAAACGGGCCAAAACTGGCCATTTTTGTCTGAGCGAGCGAGTGGACAGCGAGCGAAGCGAGTGGCAGCACCGTCCATGCAATACGAATACCCCATCACGCCCTGTGCCACCCGGGGGGTTCCAGGGTGCTGAGATGGTTGACATTTTGCTCCGCTCACGTCGGTCGCCGCGGCACGCAAGAACTGCCTAAAAACTGGCCAAAATGGCCCAAAAACGGGCGAAAACTAGCCATTTTGGGTTGAGCGAGCGAGCGGCGAGTGGCGGACAACGAGCGAAGCGAGAGGCAGCATAGTCCCTGCTATACGAATACCCCATCCAGCCCTGTACCACCCGGGGGTTTCCATGGTGCTGAGATGGCTAATGTTTTGCTCCGCTAACATCGGTCGCCACGGCACGCAAGAACTGCCCAAAAACCAGCCAAAATGGCACAAAAACTGGTCAAAACTGGTCATTTTTGGCTGGGCGAGCTAGCGTCGAGCAGAGGACAGCGAGCGTAGTGAGAGGCAGCACCGTCCCTGCTATACGAATGCCCCATCTAGCCCTGTGCCACCCGGGGGGTTCCAGGGTGCTGAGAAGGCTTACGTTTTGCTACGCTCACGTCAATCACCGCAGCACGCAAGAACTGCACCAAAACTGGCCAAAACAGCCCAAAAACGGGCCAAAACAGTCCAATTTTCGCTGAGCGAGCGAGCGACAACTGGCGGACAGCGAGCGAAGCGAGAGGTAGCACCGTGCCTGCTATACGAATGCCCCATCCAGCCCTGTGCCACCCGGGGGGTTCCAGGGTGCTGAGATGGCTGCATTTTGCTCTGCTCACGTCGGTCACCACGACACTCAAGAACTGCACCAAAACTAGCCAAAACGGCCCAAAAACGGGCCAAAGCTTTCCAATTTTCACTGAGCGAGCGAGCAGCGAGTGGCGGAGAGCGAGCGAAGCGAGCGGCAGCACCGTCCCGGCTATACGAATGCCCCATCCAGCCCTGTGCCACCCGGGGGGTTCCAGGGTGCTGAGATGGTTGACGATTTGCTCTGCTCACGTCGGTCACCGTGGCACGGAAGAATTGCTCTAATACTGGCCAAAACGGCCCAAAAACGGGCCAAAGCTTTCCAATTTTCACTGAGCGAGCGAGCAGCGAGTGGCGGAGAGCGAGCGAAGCGAGAGGCAGCACCGTCCCTACTATACGAATGCCCCATCTAGCCCTGTGCCACCCGGGGGGTTCTAGGGTGTTGAGATGGCTGACGTTTTGCTTCGGTCATGTCGATCGCTGCGGCACGCAAGAACTGCCCAAAAACTGGCCAAAACGGGCCAAAACTGGCCATTTTTTGCTGAGAGGTGAGCGACGAACAACGAGCGAACCGAGAGGCAGCATCGTCCCTGCTATACGAATGCCCCATCCAGCCTTATTCCACCTAGGGGGTTCCAGGGTGCTGAGATGGCTGACGTTTTGCTCCGCTCACGTCGGTTGCCGCGGCACGAAAAAACTGCCCAAAAACTGGCCAAAATGGTCCAAAAACGGGCCAAAACTAGCCAATTTTCGTTGAGCTAGTGAGCGGCGAGCGGCGGACAGCGAGTGAAGCGAGAAGCAGCACTGTCCCTACTATAAGAATGCCCCATCTAGTCCTGTGCCACCCGGGGGGTTCCGGGGTGCTGAGATGGCTGACATTTTGTTCTGCTCACGTCGGTCGCCGCGGCACGCATGAACTACCCAAAAACTGGCCAAAACGGTCCAAAAACGGGCCAAAACTGGCCATATTTCGCTGAGCGAGTGAGCGGTGAGCGGCGGACAGCAACCGAAGCGAGAGGCAGCACCGTCCCTGCTATACGAATGCCCCATCTAGCACTGTGCCACCCGGGGGGTTCAAGGGTGCTGAGATGGCTGATGTTTTGCTCTGCTCACGTCGATCGCCGCGGCATGCAAGAACTGCCCAAAAACTGGCGAAAACAGACCAAAAACGGGCCAAAATAGGCCATTATTGGCTGAGCGAGCGAGCGACGAGCGGCGGACAGCGAGCGAAGCGAGAGGCAGCACCGTCCCGGCTATACAAATGCCCCATCCAACCCTGTGCCATCCGGGGGTTTCCAGGGTGTTAAGAAGGCTGACGTTTTGCTTCGCTCACGTCGGTCGCCACGGCACACAAGAACTGCCCAAAAACTGGCGAAAACGGATAAAACACGGGTCAAAATAGGCCATTTTTGGCTGAGCAAGAGAGCGGCTAGCAGCGGACAGCGAGCGAAGCAAGAGGCAGCACAGTCCCTGATATACGAATGCCCCATCCAGCCCTGTGCCACCCGGGGGGTTCCAGGGTGCTGAGATGGTTGACGTTTTGCTTCGTTCACGTCAGGCGTCACGGCACGTAAGAACTGACCAAAAACAGGCCAAAACGGCCCAAAAACGGGCCAAAACGGGCAATTTTTAGCGACGAGCGCCAGAGAGCGAGCGAAGCGAGAGGTAGCACCGTCCCTGTTATACGAATGCCCCATCCAGCCCTGTGCCACCCGGGGGGTTCCAGGGTTCTGAGATGGCTGACGGTTCGCTCCGCTCACGTCGGCCGCCGCCACACGCAATAACTGCCCAAAAACTGGCCAAAACGAACCAAAAAGGGTCCAAAACTGGCCATTTTTGGCTGAGCGAGCAAGCGGCGAACAGCGGACAGCGAGCGAAGCGAGAGGCAGCACCGACCCTGCTCTACGAATGCCCCATCCAGCCCTGTGCCACTCTGGGGGTTCCAGGGTGCTAAGATGGCTTACGTTTTGCTCCGCTCATGTCGGTCATCGCGACTCGCAAGAATTGCTCAAAAACTAGCCAAAACGGCCCAAAAACGAACCAAAATTGTTTATTTTTGGCTGAGCGAGAGAGCATTGAGAGGCGGACAGCGAGCGAAGCGAGTGGCAGCACCGCCCCTACTGTACGAATGCCCCATTCAGCCTTGTGCCACCCGGGGGGTTCCAGGGTGCTGAGATGGCTGACGTTTTGCTCCGATAACATTGGTCGCCACGGCTCGTAAGAACAAACCAAAAACTGGCCAAAACGGCCCTAAAATGGGCCAAAAATGGTCATTTTTGGTTGAGCGAGCGAGCGACAAGCGACGGACAACGAGCGAAGCGAGAGGCAACACTATCCCTGCTATACGAATCCCCCATCCAGCCTTGTGCCACCCGGAGAGTTACAGGGTGCTTAGATGGCTGCGTTTTGCTCTGCTCACGTCGGTCACCGCGGCACGCAAGAACTGCCCAAAACTGGCCAAAACGGAAAAAAAATGGGCCAAAACTGGCCATTTTTAGTTGAGCGAGCGAGTGGCGAGTGGCAGATTGCGAGCGAAGCTAGAGGCAGCACCATCCTGGTTATACAAATGCCCCATCCAGCCCTGTGCCACCCGGGGGGTTCTAGGGTGCTGAGATGGCTGATGATTTGCTCTGCTCACGTCGGTCGCCGTGGCACGGAAGAATTGCCCTAATACTGGCCAAAACGGCCCAAAAACAGGCCAATTTTGGCTGGGCGAGCGAGCGGCGAGCGGCGGACAATGAGCGAAGCGAGAGGCAGTACCGTCCTTGCTATACGAATGCCCCATCCAGCCCTGTGCCACCCGGGGGGTTCCAGGGTGCTGAGATGGCTAACGTTTTGCTCCGCTCACGTTGGTCGCCGCGGCATGCAAGAACTGCCCAAAAACCAGGCAAAACGGCCCATAAATGGGCTAAAACTGGTCATTTTTGGCTGAGCGAGCTAGCGTCGAGCGGAGGTCAGCGATCGAAGCGAGAGGCAACACCGTCCCTGCTATACGAATGCCCCATCCAGCCCTGTGCCACCCGGGGGGTTCCAGGGTGCTGAGATGATTGATGTTTTTCTCCGCTCACATTAGTCATCGCGGCACGAAGAACTACCCAAAAACTGGCCAAAACGGCCCAAAAACGGGCCAAAACGGGCCATTTTTGGTTGAGCAAGCGAAGCGAGAGGTAGCACTGTCCCTGCTATACGAATGCCCCATCCAGCCCTGTGCCACCCAGGGGGTTCCAGGGTGTTGAGATGGCTTACGTTTTGCTCCGCTAACATCGGTCGCCGCGGCACGCAAGAGCTGCCCAAAAACAAGCCAAAACGGCACAAAAACTGGTAAAAACTGGTCATTTTTGGTTGGGCTAGCTAGCGTCGAGCGGAGGACAGCGAGCGAAGCGAGAGGCAACACCGTCCCTGCTATACGAATGCCCCATCCAGCCCTGTGCCACCCGGGGGTTCCAGGGTGCTGAGATCGTTGACGTTTTGCTTCGTTCACGTCAGGCGTCGCGGCACGCAAGAACTGACCAAAAACAGGCCAAAACGGCCCAAAAACCGGCCAAAACGGGCAATTTTTGGCTGAGCAAGCGAGCGGCGAGCGGCGGAGAGCGAGCGAAGCGAGAGGTAGCACCGTCCCTACTATACGAATGCCCCATCCAGCCCTATGCCACTCAGGGGGTTCTAGGGTGCTGAGATGGCTTACGTTTTGCTTCACTCACTTCGGTCATCGTGGCTCGCAAGAACTACCCAAAAACTAGCCAAAATGGCCCAAACACGGGCCAAAACTGGTTATTTTTGGCTGAGCGAGAGTGCGGCGAGCGACGGACAACGAGCAAAGCGGGAGGCAGCACCGCCCTTGCTGTACGATTGCCCCATTTAGCCCTGTGCCACACGGTGGGTTCCAAGGTGCTTAGATGGCTAACATTTTGCTCCGCTCATGTCGGTCGCCACGGCACGCAAGAACTGCCGAAAAATGGCCAAAACGGCCCAAAAACGGGCCAAAACTGGCCATTTTTGGCTGAGCGAGCGAGCGGCGAACAGCGGACAACGAGCGAAGCGATAGGCAGCATCGTCCCGGCTATACGAATGCCCCATCCAGCCCTGTGCCACCCGGGGAGTTCCAGGGTTTTGAGATGGCTTATGTTTTGCTCCGCTCACGTCGGTCGTCGCGGCTCGCAAGAACTGCCCAAAAACTAGCCAAAACGGCCCAAAAACGGGCCAAAATTGGTTATTTTTGGCTGAGCGATAGAGCGGCGAGCGGCGGACAGCGAGCGAAGCGAGAGGCCACACCATCCCTGCTATACGAATGACCCATGAAGCCCTGTGCCACCTGGGGGGTTCCACGGTGCTGAGATAGCTGACGTTTTGCTCCTCTAACATTGGTTGCCGCGGCACGCAAGAACTACCCAAAAACTGGCCAAAACGGCCCCAAAAGGGCCAAAACTGGTCATTTTTGGTTTAGCGAGCGAGTGGCGAGCGGCGAACAGCGAGCGAAGCGAGTGGTAGCACCGTCCATACTATACGAATGCCCTATCCAGCCGTGTGGTACACAGGGGGTTCCAGGGTGCTGAGATGGCTGACGTTTTGCTCCGCTTACGTCGGTCGCTGCTGCACGCAATAACTGCCTAAAAACTGGCCAAAACGGCCCAAAAACGGGCCAAAACTAGCCATTTTTGGTTGAGTGAGCGAGCGAACCGACAGGCAGCACCGTCCCTGCTATACGAATGCCACATCTGGCCCTGTACAACCCGGGGTTTCGAGGGCGCGGAGATGGTTGATGTTTTGCCCCGCTAACATCGGTCGCCGCAGCACGCAAGAACTGCGCAAAAATTGGCCAAAACGGCCCAAAAACGTGCCAAAACTGGCCATTTTTGGCTGAGCGAGCGATTGGCGAATGGCGGACAACGAGCGAAGCGAGCAGCAGCACCGTCCCTGCTATGCGAATGCCTCATCCAGCGCTATGCCACCCAGGGGGTTCCAGGGTGCTGAGATGGCCTATGATTTGCTCCGCTCACGTCGGTCATCGCTGCTCAAAAGAACTGCCTAAAAACTAGCCAAAATGACCCAAAAAGGGGCCAAAACTTGTTATTTTTGGCTGAGCGAGAAAGCGACGGACAACGAGCGAAGCGAGAGGCAGCACCGCCCCTACTGTACGAAAGCCCCATTCAGCCCTATGCCACCTGGAGGGTTCCAGGGTGCTGAGATGGCTGACGTTTTGCTCCGCTAACATCGGTCGCCGCGGCACGCAAGAACTACCCAAAAACTGGCCAAAACAGCCCAAAAAGGGCCAAAAGAAGTCATTTTTGGTTGAGCGAGCGAGCGGCGAGCGGTGGACAGCGAGCGAAGTGAGTGGCAGCACCATCCATGCTATACGAATGCCCCATCCAACCCTGTGACACTCGGGGGGTTCCAGGGTGTTGAGATGGCTGACGTTTTGCTTCGCTCACGTCGGTCGCCGCGGCACGCAAGAACTGTCCAAAAACTGGCCAAAACGGGCCAAAACTAGTCATTTTTGGCTGAGCGAGTAGCGTCGAGTGGAGGACAGCGAGCGAAGCGAGAGGCAGCACCGTCCCTGCTATACGAATGCCCCATCCAGCCCATGTGCCACCCGGGGGGGGTTCCAGGGAGCTGAGATGGCTGACGTTTTGCTCCACTCACGTCAGGCGCCGCGACACGCAATAACTGCACAAAAACTAGCCAAATCGACCCAAAAACGGGCCAAAACGAGCCACTTTTGGCTGAGCGAGCGAGCGGTGAGCGGCGGAGAGCGAGCGAAGCGAGAGGTAGCACCGTCCCTGCTATACGAATGCCCTATCCAGACCTGTGCCACCCGGGGCGTTCCAGGGTGCTGAGATGGCTGAAGGTTCGCTCCGCTCACGTCATTCGCCGCGACACGCAATAACTGAACAAAAAATAGCCAAAACGAATAAAAAAGGGCCAAAACTGGCCATTTTTGGCTTAGCGAGAGAGCGGCGAGCGGCGAACAGCGAGCGAAGTTAGTGGCAGCACCGTCCATGCTATACAAATGCCCCATCGAGCCCTGTGCCACCCGGGGGGTTCCAGGGTACTGAGATGGCTGATGTTTTGCTTCGCTCACGTCGGTCGCCATGTCACGCAAGAACTGCCCCAAAACTGGCCAAAACGGCCCAAAAACGGGCCAAAACGGGCCATTTTTGGCTGAGCGAGCGAAGCGAGAGATAGCACCATCCCTGCTATACGAATGCCCCATCCAGCCCTGTGCCACCCGGGGGCTTCCAGGGTGCTGAGATGGCTTACGTTTTGCTCCGCTCACGTAGGTCGTCGTGGCTCGCAAGAACTACCCAAAAACAAGCCAAAATGGCCCAAAAAAGGGCTTACGTTTTTGGCTGAGCGAAGAGCGGCGAGCGACGGACAGCGAGCAAAGCAGGAGGCAGCACCGCCCCTGCTGTACGAATGCCCCATTCAGCCCTGTGCCACATGGGGGGTTCCAGGGTGCTTAGATGGCTAACGTTTTGCTCCGCTCATGTCGGTCGCCGCGGCACGCATGAACTGGTCAAAACGGTCCAAAAACGGGCCAAAACTGGCCATATTTCGTTGAGCGAGCGAGCGGCGGGCGGCGGACAGCGAGCGAAGCGAGAGGCTGCACCATCCCTGCTATATGAATGCCCCATCCTGAACTCTACCACCCGGGGGGTTCCAGGGTGCTGAGATGGATGACATTTTGCTCCGCTCACGTCGGTCGCCGCGGCACGCAAGAAATGCCCAAAAACTGGCGAAAACGGACCAAAAACAGCCAGAATAGGCCAATTTTGGTTGAGCGAGCCAGTGGCGAGCGGTGGACAGCGAGCGAAGCGAGAGGCAGCACCATCTCGGCTATACAAATGCCCCATCCAACCCTGTGCCAACCGGGGGGTTCCAGGGTGCTGAGATGGCTGACGTTTTGCTCCGCTCACGTCGGTCGACGCGGCACGCAAGAACTGCCCAAAACTGGCGAAAACAGACCAAAAACGGTCCAAAATAGGCCATTTTTGGCTGAGCGAGTGAGTGGCGAGCGGCGGATAGCGAGCGAAGCGAGAGGCAGCACCATCCCGGCTATACAAATGCCCCATCCAACCCTGTGCCAACCGGGGTGTTCCATGAAGGTGAGATGGCAGACGTTTTGCTCCGCTCACGTCGATCACCGCGGCACGCAAGAACGGCCCAAAAACTGGCTAAAACTGCACAAAAACAGGCCCAAACTGGCCATTTTTGGCTAAGCGAGCAAGCGACGAGCGGCGGACAGCGAGCAAAGCAAGAGGCAACACCATCCCTGCTATACGAATGCCCCATCCAACCCAGTGCCACCCGGGGGGTTCCAGGGTGCTGAGATGGATGACGTTTTGCTCCGCTCACGTTGGTCGCTGCGGCACGCAAGAACTGCCCAAAAACTGGCCAAAACGGCCCATAAACGAGCCAAAACTGGCCATTTTTTGCTGAGTGAGTGAGCGGCGAATGGCAGACAGCGAGCGAAGCGAGAGGTAGGACCGTCCATGCTATACGAATGCCCCATACAGCCCTGTGCCACTAGGGGGGTTCCAGGGTGCTGAGATGGCTAACGGTTCGCTCAGCTCACGTCGGTCGCCGCGACACGCAATAACTGCCAAAAACTGGCCAAAACGAACCAAAAAGGGGCCAAAACTGACCATTTTTGGCTGAGCGAGCGAGCGGCGAGCGGCGGATAGCGAGCGAAGTTAGTGGCAGCACCGTCCATGCTATACGAATGCCCCATCGAGCCCTATGCAACCAAGGGGGTTCCAGGGTGCTGAGATGGCTGACGTTTTGCTCCGCTCATGTCGGTCGTCGCGGCACGCAAGAACTGCCTAAAAACTAGCCAAAACAGCGCAAAAACGGGCCAAACT
The DNA here is from genome assembly GCA_900464855.2 of Musa schizocarpa. Classification (NCBI taxonomy): domain Eukaryota; kingdom Viridiplantae; phylum Streptophyta; class Magnoliopsida; order Zingiberales; family Musaceae; genus Musa; species Musa schizocarpa. The sequence goes on from LS990919.1 coordinate 26,929,530, forward strand.
GGCCATTTTTGGCTGAGCGAGCGAGCGGCGAACGGCGGACTGCGAGCGAAGCGAGAGGCAGCACCGTCCCTACTATACGAATGCCCCATCTAGTCCTGTACCACCCGGGGGGTTCCAGGGTGCTGAGATGGCTTATGTTTTACTCCGCTCACGTCGGTCGATGCGGCTCGCAAGAACTGCCCAAAAACTAGCCAAAACGGACCAAAAACGGGCCATTTTTGGCTGAGCGAGCGAGCGGCGGACAGCGAGCAAAGCGAGAGGCCGCATCGTCCCTGCTATACTGTCACGACCCGGGTCTGATGAGCTAACTGGCCAATAACTACATTTTGGTCCTTGCAACCATAGACCAAAATGCTTAAGCGGGAGGTAACGTAGTACACTCATCAGGCCCTTATAAGCTAATCATACACATTGCCCACTTCCGATGTGGGACTTGTTGAATCTCGGATTTTGATGATAAAATCAATTGATGGGTTATTTGATCTAATCCATATTGTTGAGTTAAGTGTGCAAGATTAACTACGATAAACAGAAAACACAAAGCAAGTATACCGGAGTCGAGTTCGATGAACGTTTAAGAGTCCGAAGAATCGTCGGAGATGCTGCTGGAACCAACCGAGAAGAAATCGGGAACCTGTTGGAAGTTCACCAAAGAGATCATCGGAGGTTCGCAGAGATCACCGAGAAGTCTCAGCTACTCATTAAAGTCATCACAAGTTCGGGAGCGTGCTTGGACCCCGTCGAAGGAAGTTCGTCGGAAAGCTCGCCGGAACAAGACTTGACGTTCGTGGTTAATAAATTGCTTAGGATATGTTTTGTTATGTAGTTCACTTGTAATTAGGATTAGGATTAAGAAGATAATCCTATATCCTGGTTAGGGGCCAACTGGGGCCAAAGTCAGATTTGGTTTGGGCTAAAAGTAAGCCAAACCAAGTGAACTGGAGAGCCAGGCGATGGCACCGCTTTGCTGGGCGGTGACACCTCCTGGGCTGGGCGGTTGCACCGTCCAGCACCCGAGTGCTGGGCGGTGGCACCGCCAGCATTGGGAACCCAAAGAGAATTTGAATTTTGGAGCCCAAATTTTGGAGCCCAAATTTGAATCCTCTTGAGGCCTATAAATACCCCTCAAATCTCAGCTGAGAACACAACTTTTTGAGCAGCAAGAGTTTGAGAGAAAGGTCTTAGAAAAGTGTTAGCTTGTTTTCTTTTCAACTTGCTAGTGTTCACCTCATCTCTTCTCGAAAATCTGTAAGAGAGTGAACCGCTTGTAAAGAGTTGTAAGAGGGGTATTTACCCTTCCATTTCAAGAGACTTGCTAGTGGAAGGTGGGAGCCTCATCGAAGAGGGGCCTCGCAAGTGGAGTAGGTCATTTGACCGAACCACTCTAAAATCGGCGTGATCCTTGGTTTGCATTTCATTATTGCTATTTACATTATTGCAAACCTTCTTATATGCTTTAGTTCCTTATTACTTTTGCTGCGATATTTAAGAATACGCTTTCAAGATTAAGCTTGTCAAGTTCCGCTTATCATACTTAAAGATTTTTTAAAAACCAAGTTTTAATCCGCTGCAATAATTCACCCCCTCTTAGTGCTGTTCGATCCTAACAATTGGTATCAGAGCGAGGTTATCTCTCATATTTGGTTTAATACCCAAGAGAGATGGCTTACTCCGCATGCAAGAGGGCCATTCTATCACTCGTCCACCTATGTTTAATGGGTCGGATTACACGTATTGAAAGACTCGGATGAGGATCTTCCTCATTTCTATGGATTTCGAGCTTTGGACTATTGTTGAAAACGGATTTCAAAAATCTTCTCTTCCGATGAGCGAATGGAATGAATCGGAGAAGAAGGTTTTTGCTTTAAATGCAAAGGCTATGAATGCCTTGTTTTGTGCACTAGACAAAAACCAATTTAATCGTGTTTCAATTTGTGATTCGGCTTTTGATATTTGGAGAACTCTTGAGGTCACTCATGAAGGCACTAGTCGAGTGAAAGAGTCCAAAATCAACATTCTTTTGCACTCTTACGAACTTTTCCGAATGAAACCAAGTGAGTCCATCGGAGACATGTACACCCAGTTTACGGATGTCATCAATGGACTCAAAGCTCTTGGTAAAGATTTTACTAACTTTGAACTAGTAACTAAAATCTTAAGATCCCTCCCTAAAAGTTGGGATCCAAAAGTTACGGCCATTCAAGAGGCCAAAGACCTTAAAACATTCCCTCTTTAAGAACTCATTGGGTCTCTAATGACCTACGAAATGATATGTTAAGCTCATGACGAGCTCGAGAACCCCCTTCCAAAGAATAGGAAGGATATGGCACTCAAATCACAAGAAGACCACTTGAAAGGAACATCAAGTGATGAGGACAGTGACAATGACATTGTACTTTTGACTCAAAAATTCAAAAAATATTTAAGGAAGAACAAATTTAAAAATAATACAAAAAATAAATTTGAACAAAAGATGGACCAAGTGATTTGCTATGAATGCAAAAAACCGGGACACTACAAGAACGATTGCCCTCAAGCCAAAAAGAGAACACCAAAGAAGAAGGCGCTCAAGGCAACATGAGATGACTCAAGCACATCCGAAGAAGAGGAGTCCAACACCGAGCAAGTTGCTCACTACGCCCTAATGGCCTTCGAAGAAGAGGTAACGGATTTAATTAATGCAGATTTACCTTATCATGATTTATTAAATGCCTTCCATGAGTTATTTGATGAATGTAAGACAATTAGTAGAAAATACAAATTGCTAAGAAAGGAGCATGATAGTCTTACGTGTGCTTTTGATAAATTAAAAACTGAATATCATGATTGTCTAGCTCCATGTGTTAAATGCCATGATTTAGAAACTCTCCAAAATGAGAACTTAGTACTTAAGGACACCTTGAAGAAATTCGAGGTAGGTAGCAAGTTCTTAAACATGATCCTTACAAATAAGGGTCACGTTCCTAAAAGGAGTGGAATCGGATTTGTGAGAAGTACTCACCAAAATCCAACCACCTTCGTTAAAGGTCCTATCTTACATGTTCAACATCAAAGCAATTGCAACTTTTGTTACAAATATGGACATAAAACTTACCAATGTCCATTCAAGAAAATTAGTCCGAACAAATTGATTTGGGTTCCTAAAGGAACCATGATCAAGTCTATGCAACATGATAAACAAGTTAGATTAGTTTTTGAGGCACCCAAAAGTAAATGGGTACCTAAAAATAATTCCTTCTTGTAGAAACATACACCATCACATGCTAGGAGCAAGAGATGGTATCTTGATAGTGGATGCTCAAGGCATATGACCGGAGATCCATCCCAATTCACCAAGCTCACTAGCATGGACGAAGGCTATGTCACCTTCGGAGACAACAACAAAGGCAAAATCATTGGCAAGGGAACCATAGGTAACAAATCAAGTTTTTCCATTGATGATGTGTTACTAGTTGATGGATTAAAACATAATCTGTTGAGCATTAGTCAATTATGCGATAAAGGTTATATCGTTAGATTTGAATCAAATATGTGCATTATTGAAAAACCAAATCATATCAAGACTATGATTGCTTTAAAACAAAATAATGTCTATACTGTTGAATCTCGGATTTTGATGATGAAGTCAATTGTCATTTGTTGTCTAATCTATGTGTTGAGATAAGTGTGCAGGATTAACTACGATGAAAGTCAGACAAGCAGCAGGAGTTGCGCCGGAGTTAAGATCATGATCATGTTGGGAGTTCGAGAGTTCGATGGAAGTTCGGACGGTCGTCGGAGGTTCTCAAGAGAACAGATCCGAAGTCCGAAGCTTGCCAGCGAAGCTTCGTCGAACTCGCCAAGTGGAACGTCGCAAAAGTCCAGGAGTTTGCGGATGTCCGCAGAAGAATCACTGAGGGTTCATCGATGATCGACGGAAGTTCGCGGAAACTTCGCCGGAAGAAGCGATTGACGATCGAGCAAAGCTGCAGAAGTTGTCTTAGATTTAATCAGAGTTAGCACGTTGATTAAGCTTGAAAATGGGAGGTGATCCCATTAGCTTAATCTTGGGGCAATTGGGCCCTGAAAAGATTGAAATTGGGCGAATAGAGCTAACCATTCGGACCCTCGATTGCACCAAAAAGGTGCAACCGCCCCAGGCCGAGGTGCAACCGCCGTGGTCTGTGTCTCCCAATAGACCGGCGGTGCAACCGCCCCAGCCAGGAGGTGCATCCGCCCAGAGCTCAGTCTTCGAGCTAGACTGGGCGGTGCAACCTCCCCGACAGAGAGTAGCACCGCCGAGCTCGGCCTTCGAGCCAGCGAAGAGAGGTGCAACCGCCTCGGTCAAGAGGTGGCACCGCCTGGGGCTCAGTCTTCGAGCTAGACTCAGGCGGTGCAACCGCCCCTGACAGAGAGGTGAAACCGCCTAGGCTCAGTCTCCGAGCTCTGCCAGGTGGTGCAACCTCTCCAGTCAAGAGGTGCAACCGCCTGATCCCGAAATTCCGGGATTTGATCGTTTTGAGCTCCAAATTTGAATTTGGTTGGGGCCTATAAGTACCCCACCCATTCAGCACTGAAAAGACACAGATCCACACCGAATTCTTGATCTTTTCAGTGATTCTAAGAGAGGAGAGAAAGTTCATTTTGTGTAAAGTCCAAAAGTTCAAAAGTTCAAAAGTTCTCTTCTTTCAGTGATTCCAAATTTGATCATTTTGTGTAAAGTCCAAAAGTTCTCTTCTTTCTGTTCTTCAAGTCTTGAGTTGTAAAGAGAGGAGAGAGGATCTGTAAGGGTTGTCTCCTGAGCCCGTCAAAAGGAGAGAAACTGTAAAAGGGCAGTTAGCCTTCGCCCATTGAAGGAAGGCAGCTAGTTGACGTCGGTGACCTCGTCGGAGGAGGAAGCCAAAAGTGGAGTAGGTCAAGACTGACCGAACCACTCTAAATCTCTGGTTTGCTTTTACTTTGAGCACTTTATCATTACTACAAACCTCCTACATACCTACTGCCCTCTGCATTTTTACGAACGAGTCTCTAAGTTCTGATCTTTCCGAATCTGCATTCAGACGTAAATCGGTGTTTTCGTACGATCTTCACACTGCAGTTTACGCTTACGTTTTGATTCCATTTATAACTGCAAATTGCTTTCTGCGTATTCATAAAACGGTTTTCAAAGTTCAAAACTGCTTTTAAACGTAAAACTGCGTTTAGACGTAAAATTACGCTTTGACGTAAAATCTGCGTTTAGACGTAAACTGCGTTTAGACGCAAAACTACGTTTAGACGTAAAACTACGTTTAGACGTAAAACTACGTTTAGACGCAAAACTGTGTTTAGACGTAAAACTGCGTTTAGACGTAAAACTGCGTTTAGATGCAAAACTGCGTTTAGACGTAAAACTGCACTTAGACGTAAATCTGCATTTAGACGTAAAACTCCACTTAGACGTAAATCTGCACTTAGACATAAAACTGCGTTTAGACGCAAACTGCGCTCAGACGCAAACTGCGCTTAAACGCAAACTGTGTTTAGACGCAAACTGTGTTTAGACGCAAACTGCGCTTAGACGCAATCTGCGCTTAGACGCAAACTGCGCTTAAATGCAAGCTGCGCTTAGATGCAATCTGCATTTAGACGCAAACTGCATTTAGATGCAAACAGCGTAAAATACACTTAGATACAAACTGTGAATCGGCTTTTACATCGAAATCGTTTTTATCGGACGAACGCAGCTTTTGCTTTAAATCGCTGAAAAATATCCGCTGCACTAATTCACCTTCCCCCTCTTAGTGCTCTCGATCCTAACATATACCATCAATCTTGATGAACTAAGTAATGAAATGTGTTTCTCCGCCATAAATGATGATGCTTGGCTTTGGCATAGGAGATTAGGCCATGCAAGCATGAAAACAATATCTAAAATCTCATCTCAAGAATTAGTACGAGGGATTCCGAATATGAAGTTTATTAAAGATAAGGTATGCGATGCATGTCAACTAGGGAAACAAATAAAAACAAGCTTCAAACCAAAAAATCAAATTAGCTCCACTAGACTGTTACAATTGATCCATTTGGACTTATTTGGACCAATTGATACAACAAGTCTAGGTGGAAGCAAATATGCTTTTGTGATTGTGGATGACTACTCTAGATACACTTGGACCTATTTCTTAGCTCACAAAAGTGATTGTTTCAAGTGTTTCTCTAAATTTTGTAAACTCACTCAAAACGAAAAAAGGGTTCATGATTTCATCAATTGAGTGATCATGGTGGCGAATTTCAAAACCATGACTTTCAAAATTTTTTGTGAAGTTAATGGATACAACCATAACTTCTCCACTCGAAAATTCCCAACAAAATGGAGTAGTTGAAAGAAAAAATAGAAACCTACAAGAATGGCAAGAACTATGTTAAATGAACATAGTTTACCTAAGTATTTTTTGGGCAAGACGTAAAAATGCTTGCTACATCATGAATAGAGTCCTAATAAGACCTTCCTTATCAAAAACGCCCTATGAATTATGGAATAACAAAAAACCAAATATTTCCTATTTTAAAGTTTTTGGTTGTAAATGCTTTATTTTAAATGAAAGGGATGCCTTAGGAAAATTTGATGCAAAATCCGATGAAGGCATCTTTCTTAGTTACTCTTCCGTTTCGAAAGCTTTTCGGGTTTTTAATAAAAGAACCTTAGTAATTGAAGAGTCTATTTATGTAGTTTTTAATGAAGTCTCAAATTTTAAGAAAATTGATTTTGATGATGATCTTGGTTTTGATAATTTGAATTTAAATGAACCCCCTCCTCAAAATAGTAACTTGGATGCACCTTCTTCCGAAATTTCCTTACCTAAGGAATGGAAGTATATAGATGCTCATCCAAAGGAGCTAATTATAGGGGATACATCTAAAGGGGTTCAAACTCGTTCCTCTTTCAAGAATTTTTGTGCTAATGCCGCCTTCCTCTTTCAAATCGAACCTAAGTGCATTGACGAGGCCATAAAAGATGATTTTTGGATTATTGCAATTCAAGAGGAACTGAATCAATTTGAGAGAAACAAGGTGTGGGAGCTTGTTCCTAGACCTAGTGACCATTTAGTCATTGGTACTAAGTGGGTCTTTAGAAACAAGCAAGACGAAAATGGTATCGTGGTTAGAAACAAGGCTAGATTAGTGGCCAAAGGTTTCAACCAAGAAGAAGGTATCGACATTTAAGAAACCTTCGCCCCGTGGCTCGATTAGAAGCCATAAGGATGCTCCTTGCCTTTGCTAGTAGTTATAATTTTAAACTATTTCAAATGGATGTCAAAAGTGCCTTCTTGAATGGTTTTATTTCCGAAGAAGTATATGTCGAACAACCTCCCGGATTTGAAAATTCTCTTCTTCCTAATCATGTATTCAAATTGACTAAGGCTCTCTATGGCTTGAAACAAGCTCCTAGAGCTTGGTATGAAAGGCTTAGTTCCTTTCTTATTTTAAATAATTTTACCAAAGGCAAGGTTGATACTATATTGTTTATTAAACATTTTAAAAATAATTTTCTTATTGTGCAAATTTATGTTGACGATATTATTTTTGGCTCTTCGGATGAGTCATTATGTGAATCATTTGCCAAATCTATGAGCCATGAATTTGAAATGAGTTTAATGGGGGAATTAACTTTCTTTTTAGGATTACAAATCAAACAACTTAAGGATGGTATATTTATTAACCAATCTAAATACACAATAGAATTGTTAAAACGATTTAACATGGATAATTCAAAAGCAATAAACACCCCTATGAGTACTGCGACTAAGTTAGATATGGATGAAAATAGTAAAAATTTCGATCAAAAAACATATAGGGGAATGATAGGTAGTCTACTCTACCTTACCGCGACTAGACCGGATATTATGTTTAGTGTAGGACTTTGTGCTAGGTTTCAATCAAATCCTAAATTATCTCATCTTAAAAGTGTTAAAAGAATATTTAGGTATCTTAAAGGAACTCCAAATTTAGGATTATGGTATCCAAAATCTGAAATTTTTGATTTAATAGCCTATGCGGATGCTGATTTTGGCGGATGCAGAATAGATAGAAAAAGTACATCCGGAACATGCCAATTTTTAGGTCATGCACTTGTTTCTTGGACTTCCAAGAAACAAAATTCAGTTGCACTATCTACGGCGGAAGCCGAATACATTGCTGCAAGTTCATGCTGTGCACAAGTTGTTTAGATGAAAAATACATTAGAAGACTATGGAATTCACTTTAAAAATATTCCCATAAAATGTGATAATACAAGTGCTATATGTCTTACAAAAAATCCAATTCAGCATTCTAGAACTAAGCACATCGACGTTAGGCATCATTTCATACGCAATCATGTCCTTAACAATGATGTTGTTCTAGAATTCATTGACACGAAGCACCAATTAGCAGACATATTCACAAAAGCCTTGAATGAAGACCAATTTGAATTCATTAGAAGGGAATTAGGCATGTTAAATTGTCCCTAAAATGAGCTTCACGAAAAATGACTCGTCCTTTTCCTTTCTTTTGTGGATTTGATTTCTTCTTTCTTCTTCACTTCAAAATGATCCATTAAAGTATAACTTATTATCTTGAGGGAAGCAAACAAAAAAAGGGGGAGAGGAAGAAAATTTTTTTTTCTTTCCTCTGCAGGATGCCAACGGTGGCACCGCCAGATCTGGCGGTTGCACCGCCTGAGCGCTCGGGTGCCAGGCGGTGACACCGCTCGGTTTGGCGGTGGCACTGACCGAGCGACCCTTATTAACCCGAGGGGTTAGGGCCGACGGTGACACCGCCCCCAACCCGAAGAAAGAGCTCTCAAAACCCTCTCCCATTTCCTCTAACCCTCATTCTACATCTTAGAAGCATTGGAGAAGGATTCTTGGTGGTCCAAGCCTTCCATCTCTCAACATAATCTCCATAAGGTAACACTTGAAATCCCTCTTTTTGGTATCTCATTCCCTCTTTTCCTTTCTCTTTCCCTTGCTTATTTTTCACAATTTCATCATCATCTTGTCTAGATAATGGCTCCTAAGAGATCAAAAGGAAAAAGGATTGAAGGAGATTCATTTGACCATGATCTTTTTAGATCAAAAGAGGTAGCCCTTAGTTTTCCAAAATTTGAAAGACGAGGTATCCATAAGGAAAAATATGTTGATTTGGATGAACTAGAAGACTTTGATCCCATTAGGTGTTTTGCACACCTAAAAGCTCTACCACTACTACAACTAGATGAACCAATCTATCTGCGATTAGTTAGATTGTTCTATGCCAACCTATATGAGGACAATAATAGCCTAAGCACTTACCTTCTAGGAACACCCATTAGAATATTTGACAGCACCATTTGTGAGCTAATTGGCATAACTGAAAAAGATAGAGGATGCTATTTTAAAGGTAAATGGGACGTCAACTCAATAGGAGCAACCTATACCGAAGCCGTAGAAACAATCTTTGCAAATCCAAACCTTGACTTCCTACCCAAGAGTTGTGAACACTTACTGCCTTTCAATTCTAAAATTCTTCATCACATTATCACAAGCATCATATTCCCCAAACAATTTCATCTTGACGAAATAAGTCAAATTGAGATGAGTACCATGTATTGGATTATGACCGGTCAGGATAATTGTTTTGGGTACTCAATTCGGGCAACACATGCAGGATATTATGGCTAAAGATACTATGCTGCCATATGGGAGGTTAATCACTAGATTTCTTCATGCCTATGATATTTGCATCCCACCCGATGAAGAATCTATTCAAAATGATAGATATAACATAATAAATAAAAACCTGCTGAAAAGACTTAGGTGCACCTTTAGCAATGGCATATGGGTTAGGCAGCCTAGAAGGACGGATCCAATTCCTCCACTAATAGAACACCCCGAAACACCAATTCTTATGGGAAATGAATCTCCTCCTCCTAGTCCTTTTGGCGCAGCACCTTCAGCTCCTATTTCCTCCTCTGAAGATCGCATTATGGCGGAACTGTCTCAGATCAAATCACAGCAAGAATAAATTTAAAATTAACAAGTTGAAATTTTGAAGACACTACGACAACTGAATGAAAAAAATAGATATCATGCATCAGCATTGTGGATTACCTCCTAAGGATTAAACAGATGTATCTTTTTATTCTGTTCTGTTTGCTTTTAACAACAAGTTCAAAGTTTGTCATCGATTAAACGATAACTGATCCTTCCTTTTAGATAACTACTGTTTTGATCTGCATGATTTCTTTTGGATAAACTATTTCTGGCAAATTTGAATGATAAACCTTGTTAAATGCTATTTTTTTTATGATCATCAATTCGATGGCTTGTCTCTTTTTGTTGATGACAAAGGGGGAGAAGTGATGACTTACACCATAATGATAGCATGACTTATATGGATTACAAAAACTTGTGTGATATGAATGACTTATATGCCTTGCAAAATCCTTGAAAATATCACAAGATTGATTGATCATATTGAAAGCATGCCTTACATCTAAATCATAAAATTTATATTTAAAATCTTTATCTTCTGTCGTAGTAAAATTCGTCCCTTTTCATTTAACTTATGATTTTCATAGAAGTTTTGTACTCACTATTGTTTAATGAGGATCACGATAAGCTCTACGGTTAGAACTTATCGGGTTATGCTTGAATCCAATGGGATAGAATTCAAGTGTTTTTTATCTTCTCATAATATGGCATATAGATAGGGGGAGTTATGTTTAACTCCGTCATCAATTGATTGTCATCATTAAAAAGGGGGAGATTGTTGAATCTCGGATTTTGATGATAAAATCAATTGATGGGTTATTTGATCTAATCCATATTGTTGAGTTAAGTGTGCAGGATTAACTATGATAAACAGAAAACACAAAGCAAGTATATCGGAGTCGAGTTCGATGAACGTTTAAGAGTCCGAAGAATCGTCGGAGATGCTGCCGGAACCAACCGAGAAGAAATCGGGAACCTATTGGAAGTTCACCGAAGAGATCATCAGAGGTTCGCAGAGATCACCGAGAAGTCTCAGCTACTCATTAAAGTCATCACAAGTTCGGGAGCGTGCTTGGACCCCGTCGAAGGAAGTTCGTCGGAAAGCTCGCCGGAACAAGACTTGACGTTCGCGGTTAATAAATTGCTTAGGATGTGTTTTGTTATGTAGTTCACTTGTAATTAGGATTAGGATTAAGAAGATAATCCTATATCCTGGTTAGGGGCCAACTGGGGCCAATGTCAGATTTGGTTTGGGCTAAAAGTAAGCCAAACCAAGTGAACCGGAGAGCCAGGCGGTGGCACCGCTTGGCTAGGCGGTGGCACCGCCTAGCACCCGAGTGCTGGGCGGTGACACCTCCTGGGCTGGGCGGTTGCACCGTCCAGCACTCGAGCGCTGGGCGGTGGCACCGCTTGGCTGGGCGGTGGCACCGCCAGCATTGGGAACCCAAAGAGAATTTGAATTTTGGAGCCCAAATTTGAATCCTCCTAAGGCCTATAAATACCTCTCAAATCTCAACTGAGAACACAACATTTTGAGCAGCAAGAGTTTGAGAGAAAGGTCTTAGAAAAGTGTTAGCTTGTTTTCTTTTCAACTTGCTAGTGTTCACCTCATCTCTTCTCGAAAATCTGTAAGAGAGTGAACCGCTTGTAAAGAGTTGTAAGAGGGGTATTTACCCTTCCATTTCAAGAGACTTGCTAGTGGAAGGTGGGAGCCTCCTCGAAGAGGGGCCTCGCAAGTGGAGTAGGTCATTTGACCGAACCACTCTAAAATCGGCGTGATCCTTGATTTGCATTTCATTATTGCAAACCTTCTTATATGCTTTAGTTCCTTATTACTTTTGCCGCGCATATTTAAGAATACGCTTTCAAGATTAAGCTTGTCAAGTTCCGCTCTTATCATACGAAAGATTTTTTAAAAACTGAAGTTTTAATCCGCTGCACTAATTCACCCCCCCCTCTTAGTGCTGCTCCGATCCTAACAGGACTAATGGGATGTTACATTATCCCCAACTCAATTAGCTTGACGTCCTCGTCAAGGCCAGACATATCCCAGATCGAACCCTAGCATAGTGCATGTGAGGACTAACTCAGTGGTGGCTCCACGCCGTGATGAGTTCTCTGACTCCATCCACGGGTAGCCCTTTCCTACTCGAGCCCTCTCACCCTGCCCAAATGCTAGGTCGGCTCTGATACCAAATGTCACGACCCGGGTCTGAAGAGCTAACTAGCCAATAACTCCATTTTGGTCCTTGCAACCACGAACCAAAATGCTTAAGCGGGAGGTAACGTAGTACACTCATCAGGCCCTTATAAGCTAATCATACACATTGCCCACTTCCGATGTGGGACTAATGGGATGTTACATATACGAATGCCCCATCCAGCCCTGTGCCACCCGGAGGGTTCCAGGGTGCTGAGATGGCTGACTTTTTGCTCCGCTCATGTCGGTTGCCGTGACACGCAAGTACTGCCCAAAAACTGAGCAAAACTGACCAAACACGCGCCAAAAATGGCCATTTTTGGCTGTGGGAGTGAGCGACGAGCGGCGAACAACGAGCGAAGCGAGAGGCAGCACCGTCCCTGCTATATGAATGCCCCATCAAGCCCTGTGCCACCCGGGGGGTTCCAAGGTGTTGAGATGGCTGACGTTTTGCTCCGCTCACGTCGGTCATCGCGGTTCGCAAGAACTGCCCAAAAACAAGCCAAAACGGACCAAAAACGGGCCAAAACAGGCCATTTTTGGCTGAGCGAGCGAGCGGCGAACGACGGACAGTGAGCGAAGCGAGAGTCAGCATCTTCCATGCTATACGAATAACCCATCTAGCCTTGTGCCACCCGGGGGGTTCCAGGGTGCTGAGATGGCTGACGTTTTGCTCCGCTCACATCGGTCAACGCGACACGCAAGAACTGCCCAAAAACTGGCCAAAACAGCCCAAAAACGGGCCAAAACTAGCCATTTTTGGCTGAGCGAGCGAGGGGCAAACGACGAACAGCGAGCGAAGCGAGAGGCAGCACCGTCCCTGCTATACAAATGCCCCATCCAGCCCTGTGCCACCCGGGGGGTTCCCGGGTGCTGAGATGGCTTACGTTTTGCTCCGTTCACATCAGTCGACGTGGCTGGAAGAAATGCCCAAAAACTGGCAAAAACGGCCCAAAAACAGCCCAAAACGAGCCATTTTTGGCTGAACGAGCGAGCGGCAAGCGGCGGACAGTGAGCGTAGCGAGAGGTAGCACCGTCCCTGCTATACGAATGCCCCAAATAGCCCTATGCCACCAGGGGGTTTCAGGGTGCTTGGATGGCTAATGATTTGCTCTGCTCACGTCGGTCGTCGCGACACGCAATAACTGCCCAAAAATTAGCCAAAACAGACCAAAAACGGGACAAAACTGACCATTTTTGGCTGAGCGAGTGAGCGACGAGCGGCGGACAGCGAGCGAAGTTAGTGGCTGCACCGTCCATGCTATACGAATGCCCCATCGATCCCTATACCACCCGGGGGGTTCTAGGGTGCTGAGATGGCTGACGTTTTGCTACGCTCACGTCGGTCGCCGCGGCACGCAAGAACTGCCCAAAAACTGGCGAAAACGGACCAAAAACGGGCCAAAATAGGCCATTTTTGGCTGAGCGAGCGAGTGGCGAGCGGCGGACAGTGAGCGAAGCGAGAGGCAGCACCATCCCGGCTATACAAATGCCCCATCCAACCCTGTGCCAACCGGGGTGTTCCATGAAGGTGAGATGGCTGACGTTTTGCTCCGCTCATGTCGATCACCGTGGAACGCAAGAACGACCCAAAAACTAGCTAAAACTGCACAAAAACGGGCCCAAACTGGCCATTTTTGGCTGAGCGAGCAAGCGACGAGCGGCGGACAGCGAGCGAAGCAAGAGGCAGCACCATCCCTGCTATACGAATGCCCCATCTAGCCCAGTGCCACCCGGGGGATTCCAGGGTGCTGAGATGGCTGACGTTTTGCTCCGCTCACGTCGGTCGCCTTGGCTCGCAAGAACTGCCCAAAAACTAGGCAAAACGGCCCAAAAACGAGCCAAAACTGGCCATTTTTTTCGGAGCGAGTGAGCGGCGAATGGCAGACAGCGAGCGAAGCGAGAGGTAGCACCGTCCTTGCTATACGAATGCCCCCAAACAGCCCTGTGCCACTAGGGGGGTTCCAGGGTGCTGATTTGGCTGACAGTTCGCTCAGCTCATGTCGGTCGCAGCGACACGCAATAACTGCCCAAAAACTGCCAAAACAAACCAAAAAGGGGCCAAAACTGACCATTTTTGGCTGAGCGAGCGAGCGGCGAGCGGCGGATAGCGAGCGAAGTTAGTGGCAGCACCGTCCATGCTATACGAATGCCCCATCGAGCCCTGTGCCACCGGGGGGGTTCCAGGGTGCTGAGATGGCTGACGTTTTGCTCCGCTCATGTCGGTCACCGTGGCACGCAAGAACTGCCTAAAAACTAGCCAAAACAGCACAAAAACGGGCCAAACTGGCCATTTTTGGCTGAGCGAGCGAGCGGCGAACGAAGGACAGCGAGCGAAGCGAGAGGCAGCACCGTCCCTACTATACGAATCCCCCATCTAGCCTTGTGCCACCCGAGGGGTTCCAGGGTACTGAGATGGTTTACGTTTTGCTCCGCTCACGTCGGTCGATGCGGCTCGCAAGAACTGCCCAAAAACTAGCCAAAACGGACCAAAAACAGGCCAAAACAGGCCATTTTTGGCTGAGCGAGCGAGCGGCGGACAGCGAGCAAAGCGAGAGGCCGCATCATCCCTGCTATACAAATGCCCCATCCAGCCCTGTGCCACCCGGGGGGTTCCAGGGTGCTGAGATGGCTGACGTTTTGCTCCGCTCTTGTCGGTTGCCGCGACACGCAAGTACTGCCCAAAAACTGGCCAAAATCGAGCAAACACGGGCCAAAAATGGCCATTTTTGGCTGAGGGAGTGAGCGGCGAGCGGCGGACAACGAGCGAAGTGAGAGGCAGCACCATCCTTGCTATACGAATGCTGAGATGGCTTACAGTTTGCTCCGCTCATATCGGTCGACATGGCTCGCAAGAACTGCCCAAAAACTAGCCCAAATGGCCCACAAACGGGTCAAATCTCGTCATTTTTGGCTAAGCGAGAGAGCGGCGGACAGCGAGCAAAGCGAGAGGCTGCACCGTCCCTACTATACGAATGCCCCATCCAGCCCTGTGCCACCCGGGGGGTTCCAGGGTGCTGAGATGGCTGATATTTTGCTCCGCTCACGTCGGTCGTCGCGGGACACAAGTACTGCCCAAAAACTAGCCAGATCCGACCAAAAACGGGCCAAAAATGACCATTTTTGGTTGAGGGAGCGAGCGATGAGCGGCGGACAGCGAGCGAAGTGAGAGGCTGCACTGTCCCTGCTATATGAATGCCCCATCCAGCCCTGTACCACCCAACCAGGGTGCTGAGATGGCTGACGTTTTTTCCCGCTCACGTCGGTCGCCACGGCTCGCAAGAACTGCCTAAAATCTAGCCAACACGGACCAAAAACGGGCCAAATTAGGCCATTTTTGGCTGAGGGAGCGAGCGGCAAGCGGCGGACAGTGAGCGAAGCGAGAGGCAGCACCATCCTTGCTATACGAATGTCCCATCCAGCTCTGTGTCCCCCGGGGGGTTCCAGGGTGCTTAGTTGGCTGACGTTTTGCTCCGCTCACGTCGGTCGCCGCGGCACGCAAGAACTGGCCAAAAACTAGCCATTTTTGGCTGAGCGAGCGAGTGGCGAGCGACGGACAGCGAGCGAGGCAAGAGGCAGCACCGTCCCTGCTACATGAGTGCCCCATCCAGCCCTATGCCACCCGTGGGGTTCAGGGTGCTTAGATGGCTAACGTTTTGCTCCACTCACGTCGGTCGCCCCGACACGCAATAACTGCCCAAAAACTGGCCAAAACAGACCAAAAACGGGCCAAAAATGGCAATTTTTGGCTGAGCGAGCGAGCGACGAGCGGCGGAAAGCGAGCAAAGCGAGAGGCAGCACCGTCGATGCTATACTAATGCCCCATCCAGCTGTGCCATCCGGGGGGTTCCAGGGTGCCGAGATGGCCGACGTTTTGCTCCGCTCACGTCAGTCGTCGCGGCACGCAAGAACTGCGCAAAATCTGCCCAAAACGGCCCAAAAACGGGCCAAAACGGGCCATTTTTGGCTAAGCGAGCGAGCGGCGAGCGGCGGAGAGCGAGCGAAGCGAGAGGCAGCACCGTCCCTGCTATACGAATGCCTCATCCAGCCCTATGCCACCCGGGGGGTTCCAGGATGCTGAGATGGCTGACGGTTCGCTCCGCTCACGTCGGTCGCCGCGGCACGCAAGAGCTGCCCAAAAACTGGCCAAAACTGGCCATTTTTGGCTGAGCGAGCAAGCGACGAGCGGCGGACAGCGAGCGAAGCGAGAGGCAGCACCGTCCCAGCTACATGACTGCCCGATCCAGCTCTGTGCCACCCGGGGGGTTCCAGGGTGCCGAGATGGCTGACGTTTTGCTTCGCTCACGTAAGTCGTCGCAGCACGCAATTACTGCCCAAAAACTAGCCAAAATGGACCAAAAACGGGCCAAAAATGGCTATTTTTGGCTGAGCGAGCGAGCGGCGAGCGACGGACAGCGAGCGAAGCGAGAGGCAGCACCGTCCCTGCTATACGATTGCCCCATCCAGCTCTGTGCCACCCGGGGGGTTCCAGGGTGCCGAGATGGCTGACGTTTTGCTTCGCTCACGTAAGTCGTCGCAGGACGCAAGAACTGCACAAAAACTGGCCAAAACTGCCCAAAAACGGGCCAAAACGGGCCATTTTTGGCTAAGCGAGCGAGCGGCGAGTGACGGAGAGTGTGCGAAGCGAGAGGTAGCACCGTCCCTGCTATACGAATGCCCCATCCAGCTCTATGCCACCCAAGGGGTTCCAGGGTGCTGAGATGGCTGACGGTTCGCTCCGCTCACATCGGTCGTCGCGGCACGCAAGAACTGCCCAAAAACTGGCCAAAACGACCCAAAAATGGGCCAAAACTAGCCATTTTTGGCTGAGCGAGCGAGCGGCGAGCGGCGGACAGCGAGCGAATCGAGAGACAGCACCGTCCCTACTATACGAATGCCCCATCCAGCCCTATGCCACACGGGGGGTTCCAGGGTGCTGAGATGGTTGACGCTTTGCTCCGCTCACGTCGGTCGCCGCGGCACGCAAGAACTGCCCAAAAACTAGCCAAAACAGCCCAAAAACGGGCCAAAACTAGCCATTTTTGGCTAAGCGAGCGAGCGCCAAACGGCGGACAGCGAGCGAAGCGAGAGGCAGCAGCGTCCCTGCTATACGAATGCCCGATCCAGCCCTGTGCCACCCGGGGGGTTCCAGGGTGTTGAGATGGCTTACAGTTTGCTCCGCTCATATCGGTCGACGCGGCTCGCAAGAACTGCCCAAAAACTAGCCAAAACGGCCCACAAACGGGTCAAAACTCGTCATTTTTGGCTGAGCGAGAGAGCGACGAGCGGCGGAGAGTGAGCGAAGCGAGAGGCCGCACCGTCCCTGCTATACGAATGCCCCATCCAGCCCTGTGCCACTCGGGGGGATCCAGGGTGTTGAGATGGCTGACGTTTTGCTCCGCTCACGTCGGTCGTCGCGGCACACAAGTACTGCCCAAAAATTGGCCAGAACCGACCAAAAACGGGCCAATGGCCATTTTTGGTTGAGGGAGCGAGCGGCAAACGACGGACAGCGAGCGAAGTGAGAGGCAGCACTGTCCCTGCTATATGAATGCCCCATCCAGCCCTGTACCACCCGGCCAGGGTGCTGAGATGGCTGACGTTTTGTTCCGCTCACGTCGGTCGCCGCGGCTCGCAATAACTACCCAAAATCTAGCCAACACGGACCAATAACGGGCCAAATCAGGTCATTTTTGGCTGAGCGAGCGAGCGGCGAGCGGCGGACAGTGTAACACCCCTCATTTCCGAATTTTCATATAAGTTTCTAGTTGTAATGTATGTATCTATTTTAAATTTGATAAAAAGTCAAAGTATGAATCTGAGAACTTATTCATAAGAGTTGGAGGATTTATTCAAACAAAAATCTGAGGACCTATATGTAAATCCTGAGGACCTAATTGTAAATATATTAAATACAAGGACTAAACTGTAAAATGTACAAAAATACAAACTCCACCGCTTAAGCCTCTCTGCCTTCGTTCTTAAGGAAGCAGAGAAGGCAGCTGCGTGGATGATCTGGGAAAGAAAGAAAGAAAGAAGAAGAAGAAGAAGAAGAAGAGGAAGAAGAAATTGGGGCTTTAAGGTTTCTTGCTCAATTCTTCTCATTTAGGGCTAAAATTCTCAAAGGCAAGTGTT
The DNA here is from genome assembly GCA_900464855.2 of Musa schizocarpa. Lineage (NCBI taxonomy): Eukaryota > Viridiplantae > Streptophyta > Magnoliopsida > Zingiberales > Musaceae > Musa > Musa schizocarpa. Next base: position 26,947,839 of record LS990919.1, read on the forward strand.
CTAACCCCATTCTACAGAATTTTTAGTCTCTGTTTTTATGTTGAATCAAAATAAATTGAAGGATTTCTATTTAGAAACTGATATGCCTCTCTTTGGACATAGAACCATGGATTCTGAAGTTTTTTTTTCGGTAAACTGACCCCTATACACTTTTTCAGCTATAAGTTTTAGTACAAAATGTGAATTCGGGCAGAAACTATTTTGTTTGAAATTAGACTCTTATATCTTCCTTTTGACACTGATTTTGTAGATTTTAGACACCGAATACTTACCCAAACATCTGATTCAATTGAGCCTATAGACGCTGTAAAACAGGGTTCAAGATTTCTGACCTGTCGATACTAAAATGCCTATAACTCCCTGTTGAAAATTCTTAATTGTACCAAACTGGTTTTATTTGAAACTAGACTTGAAAATCTTTCTTTTGACATATAGTTTGAAAATTTTGGAATTCAATTGCCTACCCTATTATCTGTTGAATCCGACCCTGTAAAGTCTGCAAAACAGTGATTGTGTTTTTGACCTTGTGTTACCAAATCAAAGGTAACTCCGCGTTGGGAACCCTGTTTCATATGAAATTTGTTCCATCAGAATATAGATTGATATATGGTTCGACCATAGTTTTCTTATGGGTATTGGAGCATAATTGATATTCTAAAGTATTTGTTTGATGTGCCACTGGAATTCTGTCCGAAATCAAGCTTTGGTCGATTTCGCGTATTCTGCTCCGTTCCTTTGGATATTTGAATTCGTCTAACCTTCTTATTGGATTTGAGCTAAATATGATTGCTTGGAATCCCTGTATACTCTTGTTTTTATTTCATTCCAAATCTGAATACCTTTGTGAGAGATTTGTTCTTTGTTTCGTATTGTCTCGAAAAGGCACATGCACGTTTGTTGTTCCGCGTGTGCTTCCGATATATGCTACTTATTGTTAAAACTGCCCTCTTGTACTCTGGTGTGTGGGATTGTCTGGACCTTTGCCAGAAATGGTAAAGGGTATGCGCTTATTACCCGCTCCGTGGGGTCCCGCTCTGTGGGATAAACATTACCCGCTCTATGGGGTCCCGCTCCGTGGGATATTCCGGACCTTTGCCGAAATGGTAAAGGGTATGTGCTTAGAGCCTCGATGCTCTGCCCCCCTCGACTTCACCTAGACGTGGGTGGAGGGATCTCCCAGATGTGGGAGACTTTTTTGTCAAGTGGTCATTCGAAAATGGATGAATCACATTCTCGACCGAGATCCCACCACACCTTCTATATGTTTGATATGACATCCGTGAGTTTGGTGAGTTATTTCTGTTCATGCTCTGGATAAGAATGATATGATTGCAACGTCAAGGACGACGTTTGAGCTTCATGCGATATTTGTTTTGATATGCACTAAAATGCTTCATTCATCGATGATTTTGCTTCAAATGTTCCATATGCCGTTGATATGCTTCTAACATTTTATATGCCATTGATAAGCTCCGATATGTTTCCTTTGTTACTTGATATGCTCCAATTACTCTATGCCCCAATTTGTCAGAACCAAATATGTAAGATTGAAAGGACAATTGTGTTTCTGCTCTTAATGATATTATGTCTACGAAAATCATATATTCTGCCTTATATTTTGGAACTGTATCTCTTTGGAAGTTGTACTATTTTGATATGGATATGTTAGTCACTTGTCGAGCTCTTTATGCTCACCCCGTTTGTTGATAAATTTTTCAGATAGCATATTGCTTGCTTAAATGTTAAGATTGGGGTGAGGCGGTGGAAGTTTAGAAGATTTTTTTTTTGCATCTTTGTTAGCATATGTGTATTTGTTGTATAAGATACTCTGCATCTTATGAAATGTGATGATGAATCTAAACCTGTGGATTTTGTGTAAGATAAAGGATCCCTCATGTATAGGATTTTGGTATGTTAAGTTATATTCGTGTAATGATATGATCTTATGGTAATCGTTGGTTTGGTGACTGCATAGACTTCCCCATTTGTGAATTTATATTGTGGTTATTATTTTGATGAGTTGAGTTTATCGATTGTATGAATTATCGAGTGATGTGGTATATTTATGAATTGTCTGAATGGGGTTATAAATTTGTAGACTATAGAGGTGAAATTTTGATCTGAATGTTTTCTTAGTGACCTCAAATGTGTGCTTGGATCCTGGGTTAGTTATGATGAAAATTTTAAATATTGACGATATTTTGAGGGGCGTGACAGACAGTGAGCGAAGCGAGAGGCAGCTGTTGAATCTCGGATTTTGATGATAAAATCAATTGATAGGTTATTTGATCTAATCCATATTATTGAGTTAAGTGTGCAGGATTAACTACGATAAACAGAAAACACAAAGCAAGAATACCGGAGTCGAGTTTGATGAACCTTTAAGAGTTCGATGAATCGTCGGAGATACTGCCGGAACCAACCGAGAAGAAATCGGGAATCTGTTGGAAGTTCGCCAAAGAGATCGTCGGAGGTTCGCAGAGATCACCAAGAAGTCTCAGCTACTCTTTAAAGTCATCACAAGTTCGGGAGCGTGCTTGGACCCCGTCGAAGGAAGTTCGTCGAAAAGCTTCGTCGGAACAAAACTTGACGTTCATGGTTAATAAATTGCTTAAGATGTGTTTTGTTATGTAGTTCACTTGTAATTAGGATTAGGATTAAGAAGATAAGCCTATATCCTGGTTAGGGGCCAACTGGGGCCAAAGTCGAGTTGGTTTGGGCTAAAAGAAAGCCAAACCAAGTGAATGGAGAGCGATTGGCGGTGGAACCGCACCCTGGTGCTGGTGACACCTCTCTGAGTTGAGCGGTGGCACCGCCCAGCACCCTAACGCTGGCTGGCACACCGCTTATTGGCGGTGGCACCGCCAAACATCGGGAACCCAAAGAGGATTTGATTTTTTTGGAGCCCAAATTTGAATCCTCTTGAGGCCTATATAAATACCCCTCAAATCTCAGCTGAGATTACAACCTTTTGAGCAGCAAGAGTTTGAGAGAAAGATCTTAGAAAAGTGTTAGCTTGCTTTCTTTTCAATCTGCTAGTGTTCACCTCATCTCTTCTCGAAAATCTGTAAGAGAGTGAACTGCTTGTAAAGAGTTGTAAGAGGGGGTATTTACCCTTCCATTTCAAGAAGCTTGCTAGTGGAAGGTGGGGAGCCTCATCGAAGAGGGGCCTCACAAGTGGAGTAGGTCATTTGACCGAACCACTCTAACATCGTCGTGATCTGTTGTTTTATGTTTCATTATTGTTATTTATATTATTGCAAATCTTCTTATATGCTCTAGTTCCTTATTACTTTTGCTTTTAGATATTTTTAAGAATACGCTTTCAAGTTTAAACTTGTCAAGTTCTGCTCTCTTCTACGAAAGATTTTTCAAAAAACCCTAGTTTTTATCCGCTGCACTAATTCACCCCCCTCTTAGTGCTGCTTCGATCCTAACAATTGGTATCGAGCAAGGTTATCTCTCATATTTGGTTTAATACCCAAGAGAGATGGCTTACTCCCGCATGCAAGAGGGCCATTCTATCACTCGTCCACCTATGTTTAATGGGTCGGATTACACGTATTGGAAGACTTCGAATGAGGATCTTCCTTATTTCTATGGATTTCGAGCTTTGGACTATTGTTGAAAACGGTTTCAAAAATCTTCTCTTCCGATGAGCGAATGGAATGAATCGAGAGAAGAAGGTTTTTTTTTTTTTAATGCAAAGGCTATGAATGCCTTGTTTTGTGCACTAGACAAAACGAATTTAATCGTGTTTCAATTTGTGATTCGCTTTTGATATTTGGAGAACTCTTGAAGTCACTCATGAAGGCACTAGCCGAGTGAAAGAGTCCAAAATCAACATTCTTGTGCACTCTTACGAACTTTTCCGAATGAAACCAAGTGAGTCCATCGGAGACATGTACACCCGGTTTACTGGATGTCATCAATGGACTCAAAGCTCTTGGTAAAGATTTTACTAACTTTGAACTAGTAACTAAAATCTTAAGATCCCTCCCCAAAAGTTGGGATCCAAAAGTTACGGCCATTCAAGAGGCCAAAGACCTTAAAATATTTCCTCTTGAAGAACTCATTGGGTCTTTAATGACCTACTTAAATGACATGTCAAGCTCATGACGAAGCTCGAGAACCCCTTCCAAAAAAAAACAGGAAGGATATGGCACTCAAATCACAAGAAGACCACTTGAAAGGAACATCAAGATGATGAGGACAGTGACAATGACATTGCACTTTTGACTCAAAAATTCAAAAAATATTTAAGGAAGAACAAATTTAAAAATAATACAAAAAATAAATTTGAACAAAAGAAGGACCAAGTGATTTGCTATGAATGCAAAAAAACCGGGACACTACAAGAACGATTGCCCTCAAAGCCAAAAAAAGAGAACACCAAAGAAGAAGGCTCCAAGGCAACATGGGATGACTCAAGCACATCCAAGAAGAGGAGTCCAACACCGAGCAAGTTGCTCACTACGCCTAATGGCCTTGAAGAAGAGGTAACGGATTTAATTAATGCAGATTTACCTTATCATGATTTATTAAATGCTTTCCATGAGTTATTTGATGAATGTAAGACAATTAGTAGAAAATACAAATTGCTAAGAAAGGAGCATGATAGTCTTACGTGTGCTTTTGATAAATTAAAAACTGAATATCATGATTGTCTAGCTCAATGTGTTAAATGCCATGATTTAGAAACTCTCCAAAATGAGAACTTAGTACTTAAGGACACCTTGAAGAAATTCGAGGTAGGTAGCAAGTCCTTAAACATGATCCTTACAAATAAGGGTCACGTTCCTAAAAGGAGTGGAATCGGTTTGTGAGAAGTACTCACCAAAATCCAACCACCTTCGTTAAAGGTCCCATCTTACATGTTCAACATCAAAGCAATTGTAACTTTTGTTGCAAATATGGACATATAACTTACCAATGTCCATTCAAGAAAATTAGTCCGAACAAATTGATTTGGGTTCCTAAAGGAACCATGATCAAGTCTATGCAACATGATAAACAAGTTAGATTGGTTTTTGAGGCACCCAAAAGTAAATGGGTACCTAAAAATAATTCCTTCTTGTAGAAACATACACCATCACATGCTAGGAGCAAAAGATGGTATCTTGATAGTGGATGCTCAAGGCATATGACAAGATCCATCCCAATTCACCAAGCTCACTAGCATGGACGAAGGCTATGTCACCTTCGGAGACAACAACAAAGGCAAAATCATTGGCAAGGGAACCATAGGTAACAAATCAAGTTTTTCCATTGATGATGTGTTACTAGTTGATGAATTAAAACATAATCTATTGAGCATTAGTCAATTATGCGATAAAGGTTATATCGTTAGATTTGAATCAAATATATGCATTATTGAAAAAAACCAAATCATAACATGACTATGATTGCTTTAAAAACAAAATAATGTCTATACCATCAATCTTGATGAACTAAGTAATGAAATGTGTTTCTCATATAAGTGATGATGCTTGGCTTTGGCATAGGAGATTAGGCCATGCAAGCATGAAAACAATATCTAAAATCTCATCTCAAGAATTAGTACGAGGGATTCGAATATAAAGTTTATTAAAGATAAGGTATGCGATGCATGTCAACTAGGGAAACAAATAAAAACAAGCTTCAAACCAAAAATCAAATTAGCACCACTAGACCGTTACAATTGATCCATTTGGACTTATTTGGACCAATTGATACAACAAGTCTAGGTGGAAGCAAATATGCTTTTGTGATTGTGGATGACTACTCTAGATACACTTGGACCTATTTCTTAGCTCACAAAAGTGATTGTTTCAAGTGTTTCTCAAAATTTTGTAAACTCACTCAAAACGAAAAAAGGGTTCATGATTTCATCAATTGAATTGATCATGGTGGCGAATTTCAAAACCATGACTTCCAAAATTTTTTGTGAAGTTAATGGATACAATCATAACTTCTCCACTCCGAGAAATCCCCAACAAAATGGAGTAGTTGAAAGAAAAAAAATAGAAACCTACAAGAAATGGCAAGAACTATGCTAAACAGAACATAGTTTACCTAAGTATTTTTTTTAATGGCCGTAAATACGACTTGCTACATCATGAATAGAGTCCTAATAAGACCTTCCTTATCAAAAACTCCCTATGAATTATGGAATAACAAAAAAACCAAATATTTCCTATTTTAAAGTTTTTTGGTTGTAAATGCTTTATTTTAAATGAAAGGGATGCCTTAGGAAAATTTGATGCAAAATCCGATGAAGGCATTTTTCTTGGTTACTCTTCCGTTTCAAAAGCTTTTTTCGGGTTTTTAATAATAAAACCTTAGTAATTGAAGAGTCTATTCATGTAGTTTTTAATGAAGTCTCAAATTTTAAGAAAAAAATGATTTTGATGATGATCTTGGTTTTGATAATTTGAATTTAAATGAACCCCCTCCTCAAAATAGCAACTTGGATGCACCTTCTTCCCAAATTTCCTTACCTAAGGAATGGAAGTATATAGATGCTCATCCAAAGGAGCTAATTATAGGGATACATCTAAAGGGGTTCAAACTCGTTCCTCTTTCAAGAATTTTTTTGCGCTAATGCTGCCTTTCTCTCTCAAATTGAACCTAAGTGCATTGATGAGGCCATAAAAAAGATGATTTTTTGGATTATTGCAATGCAAGAGGAACTGAATCAATTTGAGAGAAACAAGGTGTGGGAGCTTGTTCCTAGACCTAGTGACCATTTAGTCATTGGTACTAAGTGGGTCTTTAGAAACAAGCAAGACGAAAATGGTATCGTGGTTAGAAACAAGGCTAGATTAGTGGCCAAAGGTTTCAACCAAGAAGAAGGTATCGATTACGAAGAAACCTTCGCTCCCGTGGCTCGATTAGAAGCCATAAGGATGCTCCTTGCCTATGCTAGTAGTTATAATTTTAAACTATTTCAAATGGATGTCAAAAGTGCCTTCTTGAATGGTTTTATTTCCGAAGAAGTATATGTCGAACAACCTCCCGGATTTGAAAATTCTCTTCTTCCTAATCATGTATTCAAATTGACTAAGGCTCTCTATGGCTTGAAACAAGCTCCTAGAGCTTGGTATGAAAGGCTTAGTTCTTTTCTTATTTTAAATAATTTTACCAAAGGCAAGGTTGATACTACACTGTTTATTAAACATTTTGAAAATAATTTTCTTATTGTACAAATTTATGTTGATGATATTATTTTTGGCTCTTCGGATGAATCACTATGTGAATCATTTGCCAAATCTATGAGTCTTGAATTTGAAATGAGTTTAATGGGGGGAATTAACCTTCTTTTTAGGATTACAAATCAAACAACTTAAGGATGGTATATTTCTTAACCAATCTAAATATACATTAGAATTGTTAAAACGATTTAACATGAATAATTCAAAAGCAATAAACACCCCTATGAGTACTTGACTAAGTTAGATATGGATGAAAATAGTGAAAACTTGATCAAAAAAAATATATAGGGGAATGATAGGTAGTCTACTCTACCTTACCGCTACTAGACCAGATATCATGTTTAGTGTAGGACTTTGTGCTAGGTTTCAATCAAATCCTAAACTATCTCATCTTAAAAGTGTTAAAAGAATATTTAGGTATCTTAAAGGAACTCCACATTTAGGCTTATGGTATCCAAAATCTGAAAAATTTGATTTAATGGCCTCTGGATGCCGATTTTTTGGCGGATGTAGGATAGATAGAAAGAGTACATCCGAACATGCCAATTTTTTAGGACATGCACTTGTTTCTTGGACTTCCAAGAAACAAAATTCAGTAACACTATCTACGGCGGGGCAATACATTGCTTCTTGAGTGCATGCTGTGCACAAGTTGTTTTGGATGAAAAATACATTGGAAGACTATGGAATTCACTTTAAAAATATTCCCATAAAATGTGATAATACTAGTGCCATATGTCTCACTAAAAATCCAATTCAGCATTCTAGAACTAAGCACATCGACGTTAGGCATCATTTCATCTGTGATCATGTTCTTAACAATAATGTTGTTCTAGAATTCATCGACACGCGAAGCATCAATTAGCAGACATATTCACAAAAGCCTTGAATGAAGATCAATTTGAATTCATTAGAAGGGAATTAGGCATGTTGAATTGTCCCTAAAATGAGCTTCACGAAAAATGACTAGATCCTTTTCCTTTCTTTTTGTAGATTTGATTTCTTCTTTCTTCTTCACTTCAAAATGATCTATTAAAGTATAACTTATTATCTTGAGGGAAGCAAACAAAAAAGGGAAAGGAAGAAAAATTTTTTTTCTTTCCTCCACGGGATGCCAGCCGGTGGCACCATAGAATCTGGCGGTAGCACCCACCTGAGTGCTTTCGGCCAGGCGGTGACACCGCTTCGGTTTGGCAGTGGCACCGACCGAAGCGACCCTTATTAACCCGAGGGTTAGGGCCGGTGACACCGCCCCCCAACCCTAAGAAAGCTCTCCCATCATCCTCTAACCCTCAATTCTGCCTCTTAGAAGCACTTGAAAGGTCTCTTGGTGGTCCAAGCCTTCCATCTCTAAGCATAATCTCCATAAGGTAACACTTGAAATCCTTCCTTTTGATATCTCATTCCCTCTTTTCCCTTCTCTTTCCTTTGCTTATTTTTTCACAATTTCATCATCATCTTGTCTAGATAATGGCTCCTAAGAGATCAAAAGGAAAAAAAAAGTTGAAGGAGATTCATTTGACCATGATCTTTTTTAGATCAAAAGAGGTAGCCCTTAGTTTTCCAAAATTTGAAAGACGAGGTATCCATAAGGGAAAATATGTTGACTTGGATGAACTAGAAGACTTAGATCCCATTAGGTATTTTGCACACCTAGAAGCTCTACCACTACTGCAACTAGATGAACCAATCTATCCATGATTAGTTAGATTGTTCTATGCCAACCTATATGAGGGACAATAATAGCCTAAGCACTTACCTTCTAGGAACACCCATTAGAATATTTGACAACACCATTTGTGAGCTAATTGGCATAACTGAAAAAGATAGAGGATGCTATTTTAAAGGTAAATGGGACGTCAACTCAATAGGAGCAACCTATACCGAAAGTAGAAACAATCTTTTGCAAATCCAAACCTTGACTTCCTACCCAAGAGTTGTGAACACTTACTGCCTTTCAACGCTAAAATTCTTCATCACATTATCACAAGCATCATATTCCCCAAACAATTTCATCTTGACGAGATAAGTCAAATTGAGATGAGTACCATGTATTGGATTATGACCGGTCGGGATAATTGTTTTGGGTACTCAATTAAGCAACACATGCAGGATATTATGGGCAAAGATACTATTCTGCCATATGGGAGGTTAATCACTAGATTTCTTCATGCCTATGACATTTGCATCCCACGATGAAGAATCTATTCAAAATGATAAATATAACATAATAAATAAAAACACTTTTGAAAAAGACTTAGGTGCACCTTTAGCAATGGCATATGGGTTAGGCAGCCTAGAAGGACGGATCAATTCCTCCACAAATAGAACACCCAAAACACCAATTCTTATGGAAATGAATCTCCTCCTAGTCCTTTTGGCACAACAAACACCTTCGACTCCTATCTCCTCATCTGAAGATCGCATTATGACAGAACTGTCTCAGCTCAAATCACACAAAGAACTGATTCAAAATCAACAAGTTGAAATTTTGAAGACACTACGACAACTGAATGAAAAAAAATGGATATCATGTATCAGCATTGTGGATTACCTCCTAAGGATTAAACCGATGTATCTTTTTTAATTACTGTTACATTTGCTTTTAAACAACAAGTTCAAAGGATAACTGATCCTTCCTTTTAGATAACTACTGGTATCTTTTAAGTATTTCTGGATCTGCCTGCTTTCTTTTGGATAAACTATTTCTGGCAAATTTCAATGATAAACCTTGTTAAATGCTACTTTTTCGATGGCTTGTCTCTTTTTGTTGATGACAAAGGGGGAGAAGTGATGACCTACACCATAATGATAGCATAACTTATATGGATTACAGAAACTTGTGTGATATGATTGACTTATATGCCTTGCAAAATCCTTGAAAATATTACAGAAACTTGTGTGATATGATTGACTTATATGCCTTGCAAAATCCTTGAAAATATCACAAGATTGATTGATCATATCGGGTTTGAAATATATATTGAAAATCTTTATCTTCTGTCGTAGTAAAATTTGTCCCTTTTCATTTAACTTATGATTTTCATAGAAGTTTTGTATTCACTATTGTTTAAAAAAGGATCACGATAAGCTCTACGGTTAGAACTTATCGGGTTATGCTTGAATCCAATGGGATGGAATTCAAGTGGTTTTATCTTCTCATAATATGGCATATAGATAGGGGGAGTTATGTTTAACTTCGTCATCAATTGATTGTCATCATCAAAAAGGGGGAGATTGTTGAATCTTGGATTTTGATGATAAAATCAATTGATAGGTTATTTGATCTAATCCATATTATTGAGTTAAGTGTGCAGGATTAACTACGATAAACAGAAAACACAAAGCAAGAATACCGGAGTCGAGTTTGATGAACCTTTAAGAGTTCGATGAATCGTCGGAGAATCTTCTTAGAACCAACCGAGAAGAAATCGAAATCTGTTGGAAGTTCGCCAAGAGATCGTCGGAGGTTCGCAGAGATCACCGAAAGTCTCAAATACTCTTTAAAGTCATCACAAGTTCGAGGCGTGCTTGGACCCGTCGAAGGAAGTTCGTCGAAGCTTCGTCGGAACAAAACTTGGCGTTAGCATGGTTAATAAATTGCTTAAGATGTGTTTTGTTATGTAGTTCACTTGTAATTAGGATTAGGATTAAGAAGATAAGCCTATATCCTGGTTAGGGGCCAACTGGGGCCAAAGTCGAGTTGGTTTGGGCTAAAAGAAAGCCAAACCAAGTGAACCCGAGAGCCAAAGCGGTGGAACCTTTGGCTGGCCTATGACACCTCTGAGCTGAGCGTGGCACCACCAAGACACCGACATTACCGGCGGTGGTGGCACAGATCGAACCCAAAGAGGATTTGATTTTTTGGAGCCCAAATTTTGGAGCCCAAATTTGAATCCTCTTGAGGGCCTATAAATACCCCTCAAATCTCAGCTGAGATTACAACCGTTTGAGCAGCAAGAGTTTGAGAGAAAGATCTTAGAAAAGTGTTAGCTTGCTTTCGTTTCAATCTGCTAGTGTTCACCTCATCTCTTCTCGAAAATCTGTAAGAGAGTGAACTGCTTGTAAAGAGTTGTAAGAGGGGTATTTACCCTTCCATTTCAAGAAGCTTGCTAGTGGAAGGTGGGAGCCTCATCGAAGAGGGGCCTCACAAGTGGAGTAGGTCATTTGACCGAACCACTCTAACATCGGCGTGATCTGTGGTTTGCGTTTCATTATTGTTATTTATATTATTGCAAATCTTCTTATATGCTCTAGTTCCTTATTACTTGTGCTGCGCATATTTAAGAATACGCTTTCAAGTTTAAACTTGTCAAGTTCTGCTCTCTTCTTACGAAAGATTTTTCAGAAAACCCTAGTTTTTATCCGCTGCACTAATTCACCCCCCCTCTTAGTGCTGCTTCGATCCTAACAGCAGCACCGTCCCTGCTCTAAGAATGCGCCATCCAGCCCTGTGTCCCCCGGGGGGTTCCAGGGTGCTTAGATGGCTGACGTTTTGCTCCGCTCACGTCGGTCGCCGCGGCACACAAGAACTGCCCAAAAACTGGCCAAAATGGCCCAAAAACTAGCCATTTTTGGCTGAGCGAGCGAGTGGCGAGCGACGGACAGCGAGCGAAGCGAGAGGCAGCACCATCCCTGCTCTACGAATGCCACATCCAGCCCTGTGCCACCGGGGGGTTCCATTGTGCTGAGATTATTGACTTTTTCCTCCGCTCACGTCGGTCGCCACTGCACGCAAGAGCTGCCCAAAAACTGGCCAAAAAGGCCCAAAAATGGTCCAAAACTGGCCATTTTTCGCTGAGCGATGAGCAGCGAGCGACGGACAGCGAGCGAAGCGAGAGGCAGCACCTTCCCTGCTATACGAATGCCCCATACAGCCCTGTGCCACCTGGGCGGTTCCAGGGTGCTGAGATGGCTGATGGTTCGCTCTACTCACGTCGTTCGCCGCGACATGCAATAACTGCCCAAAAACTGGCCAAAACGGACCAAAAACGGGCCAAAACTAGCCATTTTTGGCTGAGCGAGCGAGCGGCGGATAGCGAGCGAAGTTAGTGGCAGCCCCATCTGTGCTATACAAATGCCCCATCGAGCCCTGTGCGACCCGGGGGGTTCCAGGGTGCTAAGATGGCTGACGTTTTTGTTAGGATCGGAGCAGCACTAAGAGGGGGGGGTGAATTAGTGCAGCGGATTAAAACTTCGGTTTTTAAAAAATCTTTCGTATGGTAAGAGCGGAACTTGACAAGCTTAATCTTGAAAGCGTATTCTTAAATATGCGCAGCAAAAGTAATAAGGAACTAAAGCATATAAGAAGGTTTGCAATAATGTAAATAGCAATAATGAAATGCGAACCAAGGATCACGCCGATTTTAGAGTGGTTCGGTCAAATGACCTACTCCACTTGCGAGGCCCCTCTTCGATGAGGCTCCCACCTTCCACTAGCAAGTCTCTTGAAATGGAAGGGTAAATACCCCTCTTACAACTCTTTACAAGCGGTTCACTCTCTTATAGATTTTCGAGAAGAGATGAGGTGAACACTAGCAAATTGAAAAGAAGACAAGCTAACACTTTTCTAAGACCTTTCTCTCAAACTCTTGCTGCTCAAAAAGTTGTGTTCTCAGCTGAGATTTGAGGGGTATTTATAGGCCTCAAGAGGATTCAAATTTGGGCTCCAAAATTCAAATTCTCTTTGGGTTCCCGATGCTGGCGGTGCCACCGCCCAGCCAAGCGATGCCACCGCCCAGCCCAGGAGGTGTCACCGCTCAGCCCAGGCGGTGCCACCGCCTACAGTGTTTTCAGCCCACCGCCTACAGTGTTTTCAGCCTACAGTGTTATAGGCCCCTACTTGGGTTATAGGATTAATACCTAATCCTAACCCTAATTAACATGCTAACTACGAATTTTAAAGACATTATATAAGCTATTACAAAGTCCATAAGTCAAGACTTCTTCCGGCGAGCTTCCGGTGAACTTTCGGCGGTCTTCCGATAAACTCTCGGAAACCATTCTGCGGACTCCCGGCAAGCTCTTAAACTTCACGATTTGATCTTGGCGAGTTCCAACGAGCTTCTTCGGCAAGCTCCGATCTTTCTCGGCAAACTCTGCGAACTTCCCACGAACCTTCCGGCGAGTTTCCAAAAACCCTTCCGATGCTCCCTACTCATTCTCGGCTAGTTCGGCAAGCGTTCGACGATCCTTCGGACTTCCGTCGAACTCTTGAACTCCCAACGAATTCTTCGTGCTTGACTTAGCTTTTTGTCTCGCTTTTATGTCTTCATCGTTATCGTAGTTAATCCTGCACATGCAAGCCAAAATTCTACTCGATCTAGACGGTTATTACAACGCGAATCGACATTCCGTTGCCTAAGCACATCATTGGTTGGCGTTTTCGTCGATTCTTCAACGCATCGTCCTTTCTTGTGGCTTGTTGCCCAATCGGCGGTTGACCTCCCGCAACCCCGATATCCTTGGTGCAATTCCGCTCTCCTTTGCCCGATGCCCGACGTCCAAAGCCTTCTGCGTCCAATATCCCGGCGTGATCTCCTCCGGCAAGAACGTCAATTCCTCCTGCGTTAACTGTCTAATTCTGATCGAGTAGACCTACATCACTCAAAATGCAGTTAAACATCTAAACACAATCAATTAGTTTCATCATCAAAATCCGAGATTCAACAATCTCCCCTTTTTGATGATGACAACTAATTGATGACTAAACGAGTTAACCTAAACTCCCGGAGTTTAACCAAACTCCCCTATCAATATGCCATTGATAGAACACTTGGATTATCCCAAATCCAGGTGACATTCATCACATGTTATGAAATAATATTTAAACCATCATGCAAATATATAAAATATTCAATTCAATGCATGAAGTCATCAATATACTTCTCCCCCTATGTCATCAACAAAAAGGAGAAGTAGCTCTAGCTATTTTAAAAGATATGCAAGTTTTTACAACATGAAGCTAGATTTTCATCACAACATATAAGCACAAAAGCATAGCATGATTTTTAAGTTCAATCATGGCAATTCAACACTTGCTTCTTGTGCAAGATTGCACTTTGCTTTTCTTTACATTTTCTAACTAGCAAAAGATTTCTCCCCCTTTTTTTTTTTTTTTGTCGAAAAGAAGGGAAGAGTATAAGCTAGCCAACATTTTCCTTGAGCTAGCAATCTTTCTCCCCCTATGTCATTGCCGAAAAGAAGGATAGGAACCAATGATTTAGACTTTTACATAAATTATGAATTTGCATCAATCAATATTTCAATCATCACATGATACATACAAGACAAAAATGTAAATAAATCATTTCATGAAGGATATCAATGTGAAAATTCACCAAGGATCACACGATACAATCGCAAATCATAATATCATTATGCGATATATCATGAGATGATAATTTATCATATCAATGAAAGATATCAATCTTAAACATGATATGATAATAGTCTAAAAAAATTTTAACTTGTGATGCATGTGATACATTACAATACACTAAAAAATTTAATGCGATGCTTTTAAGGATATAAATCTGTTTTTGATACAAAGCATGGCAAGAGCAATTTTGTTGCAAGTTTTCTAAGTTTTGCACTTTTTGCTTCTTTCGATAGGCAATATCTTTCTTCTCTTTTTGAGAAGTGCAAGCTTGCAAGTTTTACTTCCCTAGCATAGTAGGAAGTTTACTTTCATTTTCAATGCACAAGCTAGCAAAACCTTCTCCCCCTTTATCAAAGTCAAAAAGAAAGGGAGGACTCAATGGCTAAATATTTCAATCATTCAACAAGCTAAATATGCAAAGAATTCATGAAATATATCAATAAGGATCAATTCATGAATATCATTTTAATCATTCACACAATATCATGAAATCATTAATCTCGATAAGACGGGAAAAGCATTTTTTAAGTGATTTTTTTAACACATCATAAAAAAATGTCAACATTCAAGATAGAAAGGTAAATATCATAAAATAAATTATCAAGCATTATTCCATGACAATATCCTTTTAATATCTTGATATTCGTTATCAAGTATGATTTCAAAAAGTATGTTCTAGAGAAATCATTAAGACCAAATGCATGATACACTCATTTATTTTCAAAATATTCATCATGTTTATTTTTATGAGATTCACAAGAATGGTAAAATAAATTCATTAACCTCAATAGGATATAAAATTTATTTCCATTTTATACAATTGATTTCATGTGACGGTGTTCAAGTCTTTTTGTGAAAACATGTATCATTATTTAAAATCAAAACATAAGTTTCGTCATAAAACCGTCAAGCCCAAACACATCAAAAATAAAACATCATGATATCACATTTATCATTAAAAGACTATCAAGAAATTCATACATAGATGTACATGCACTATGTCATCTTAATATGTCATGAGAATATCATCTTAATTTGTCATAAAAATGATTAAACCAAAAACATGTTAATCCAAAATGAGAGTATCAAATCAACATTTACTTCAAAAACTCATGCATGACATAAAATCATCAAAATATACATGCATGGATTAATCCTAAGCATTATCACATATCATATAACTATAATCCATAATGTTGCATACATCATTTAACATTTCATCATTGCATGCATTATACCAAAACATTTCAAGCCATGCAAGCCATAAATACAAAGAAATCATGTCATGAAGGATAAAATCATTTGAATACCAAAAGACATGATTCATATAGTAAATATCTTCTTTAAATAAAATATCAAGAAAAATCATAGGAGTACAAAGTAGAGATCTTGTTTTAAAAGAAAAATCAAGTAATAACTCCAAGAACTCACAAGGAAAAATCATGATTCATTTAGAAAATCTCATCTCAATAGAATATCAAGTAAAATCGTAGAAGATCGATTAATGAGAAATTTTGATTTATAATAAAATCTCATGTATCGAATGTCGAGAAATCAAAATGATGATTTATATAAAAAATATCACAAGTTATATTCAAGAGAAAAATCATCAAAGGTAATCTCATGTTATTCCAAGAAATCAATATCATGATTTTGATAAAACTCATTTCAAATTTAAGTCATCAAAATCATCAAAATATCAACATTACTTTCAAGAGATTCAAAATGGTATACATAGATTTATTATAATAAACATCAAGATCAATAGGACAGAGAAAAATAATTTTTCAAGGAAAAAATATTTTCCTCTTTTTAGTTGTTTCAATTCATATGATTTTATTTCACTCATACCAAATAAAAACATGTATAATATTTAAAACCGAAAGTGTAAGATTTATTACAACAAAGATTAATAAGGCACTTTCATTATGGTAAAAATCAATAATCCATAAATCACAAGATTCATATGCATAATTTTGAAATTCATTAAGCATGATCATTATGCATGACACTAAAACATGGTTTCGAAATGTTTAATATTTTCATTACATCATTATGCAATGGTTTCATTGAACATAATTTTGAATGATTCTTATAGATAACTAAAACTTCTTTAGTTTTAATTTATGTGATTGATTTTATATTAGCATGCTCAAGTTTTGTTCTTATGTCAAAAACATACATCATGTTTGAAAACCAAAGACAAAGTTTAAAAAAAATCATCAAGCCTTCCATATAAAAACCATGCATCATCATTGAAAGTTAATATGGAAATCATCAAAATACACATTCTTGCTTCTCAAGCACATATATATGATTATTTAAATCTAAAATTTTATTCTATTAACATAAAACATACAATTTTCAAGAAAAATATTTATTCAAAAGAAAAGAGAAAATACATCATGGAAAACATCAAGTAATTTCAAAATAATTCAAGAGAGTTGAGTTACTTATCTTGAAGTCGAAGCCCGTCAAAGCCCAATTCGCCTTTTCACCTTTAGAAGTTCTTGATTCATCCTTGGGTGCCTTCCTTTTCTTTGGCTTCTTCCTCCGTTCAAGTTCATTGTTCATTTTAGATTTATGTTTAATGAACTTATTAAAAGTTAGTGTTCGAAGTTCAAGTTCAACATTGTCCTCATCACTTGAGTCATCGCTCAAGTGGTATTCAATTGTCCGGAGTTCCAAATCCTTCCTATTCTTTGGAAGGTGGTTCAAGTATTCATTGTGTTCATCATATGCATTGCGCACCATTTCATATGTCATCAACGAGCCGATAAGTTCTTCAAGTGGAAAAATATTTAAATCTTTTGTTTCTTGTATTGCCATAACTTTTGATTCCCAAATTTTAGAAAGTGATCGTAAAACTTTACTAACAAGTTCAAAATTTGAGAAACATTTGCCAAGAGTTTGTAAACCATTGACGACATCCGTAAAAAAAGGTGTGTACATGTCAACAATGGTTTAAACTCAAACTCATTTGAAAAAAGCTCGAAATCATGCATTAAAATGTTAACTTTCGAGTCTTTGACTCTACTAGTTCCCTCGTGTGTGATTTCAAGTGTTAGCCAAATATCAAAAAAACCGTTTTATGCGTAGAAATCCGATTGAACTCATTTTTGTCTAAAGCGCAAAATAAGGCATTCAAAGCCTTTGCGTTTAAAGAAAACATCTTCTTCTCCAAATCATTCCAATGGTTCATTGGGAGAGAAGACATTTCATATCCATTTTCAACTATGTGCCATAAATTCAAATCCAAAGAAAGTAAGAAAACTCTCATTCGAGTTTTCCAACAAGTGTAGTCCGATCCGTTAAACAACGGTGGACGAACAACCAATAAGCCCTCTTGAAAGCCATAAAGAGCCATTTCTATTTGGGTGTTAAACCAAAGTAGAAAACCGTGGCTCTGATACCAATTGTTAGGATCGGAGCAGCACTAAGAGGGGGGGGTGAATTAGTGCAGCGGATTAAAACTTCGGTTTTTAAAAAATCTTTCGTATGGTAAGAGCGGAACTTGACAAGCTTAATCTTGAAAGCGTATTCTTAAATATGCACAGCAAAAGTAATAAGGAACTAAAGCATATAAGAAGGTTTGCAATAATGTAAATAGCAATAATGAAATGCAAACCAAGGATCACGCCGATTTTAGAGTGGTTCGGTCAAATGACCTACTCCACTTGCGAGGCCCCTCTTCGATGAGGCTCCCACCTTCCACTAGCAAGTCTCTTGATATGGAAGGGTAAATACCCCTCTTACAACTCTTTACAAGTGGTTCACTCTCTTACAGATTTTCGAGAAGAGATGAGGTGAACACTAGCAAATTGAAAAGAAGACAAGCTAACACTTTTCTAAGACCTTTCTCTCAAACTCTTGCTGCTCAAAAAGTTGTGTTCTCAACTGAGATTTGAGGGGTATTTATAGGCCTCAAGAGGATTCAAATTTGGGCTCCAAAATTCAAATTCTCTTTGGGTTCCCGATGTTGGCGGTGCCACCGCCTACAGTGTTTTCAGCCCACAGTGTTATAGGCCCCTACTTGGGTTATAGGATTAATACCTAATCCTAACCCTAATTAACATGCTAACTACGAATTTTAAAGACATTATATAAGCTATTACAAAGTCCATAAGTCAAGACTTCTTCCGGCGAGCTTCCGGCGAACTTTCGGCGGTCTTCCGATAAACTCTCGGAAACCATTCTGCGGACACCCGGCAAGCTCTTAAACTTCATGATTTGATCTTGGCGAGTTCCAACGAGCTTCTTCGGCAAGCTCCGATCTTTCTCGGCCAACTCTGCAAACTTCCCACGAACCTTGCGGCGAGCTTCCAAAAAAACCCTTGACAAGCTCCTACTCATTCTCGGCTGGTTTACGGCGTTCCCAACGATCCTTCGGACTTCCGTCGAACTCTTGAACTCCCAACGAATTCTTCGTGCTTGACTCCGCACTTTGTTTCGCTTTATGTCTTCATCGTTATCATAGTTAATCCTGCACATGCAAGCCAAAACTCTACTCCGATCTAGACAGTTATTACAACGCGAATCGACATTCCGTTGCCCGGCACGTCATTGGTTGGCGTTTCGTCCGATTCTTCAGCGCATCATCCTCTCTTGCGGCTTGCTGCCCAATCGGCGGTTGACCTCCGCAACCCCGATATCCTTGGTGCAATTCCGCTCTCCTTAGCCCGATGCCCGACGTCCAAAGCCTTCTGCCGTCCAATATCCTGACGTGATCTCCTCCGGCGCAACGTCAATTCCTCCTGCGTTAACTGTCTAATTTTGATCGAGTAGACCTACATCACTCAAAATGCAGTTAAACATCTAAACACAATCAATTAGTTTAATCATCAAAATCCAAGATTCAACAATCTCCCCCTTTTTGATGATGACAACTAATTGATGACTAACGGAGTTAACCTAAACTCCCCGGAGTTTAACCAAACTCCCCCTATCAATATGCCATTGATAGAACACTTGGATTATCCCAAATCCAGGTGACATTCATCACATGTTATGAAAAAATATTTAAACCATCATGCAAATATATAAAATATTCAATTCAATGCATGAAGTCATCAATATACTTCTCCCCCTATGTCATCAACAAAAAGGAGAAGTAGCTCTAGCTATTTTAAAAGATATGCAAGTTTTTACAACATGAAGCTAGATTTTCATCACAACATATAAGCACAAAAGCATAGCAAGATTTTTAAGTTCAATCATGGCAATTCAACACTTGCTTCTTGTGCAAGATTGCACTTTGCTTTTCTTTACATTTTCTAACTAGCAAAAGATTTCTCCCCTTTTTTTTTTTTTTTTTTGTCGAAAAGAAGGGAAGAGTACAAGCTAGCCAACATTTTCCTTGAGCTAGCAATCTTTCTCCCCCTATGTCATTGCCGAAAAGGAGAGGAACTAATGATTTAGACTTTTACATAAATTATGAATTTGCATCAATCAATATTTCAATCATCACATGATACATATAAGATATCCTTGGCGGTTGACCTCCGCAACCCCGATATCCTTGGCGCAATTCCGCTCTCCTTAGCCCGATGCCCGACGTCCGAAGCCTTCTGCCGTCCAATATCCTGACGTTATCTCCTCCGGCGCAACGTCAATTTCTCCTGCGTTAACTGTCTAATTCTGATCGAGTAGACCTACATCACTCAAAATGCAGTTAAACATCTAAACACAATCAATTAGTTTCATCATCAAAATCCGAGATTCAACAGTTTTGCTCCGCTCACGTCGGTCACCGCGGCATGCAAGAACAACCCAAAAATGGGCCAAAACTAGCCATTTTTGGCTGAGCGAGCGAGCAACGAACGGCTGACAGTGAGTGAAGCGAGATGCAGCACCGTCCCTGCTATACGAATGCCCCATCCAGCCCTGTACCACTCAAGGGGTTCCAGTGTGCTGAGACGGCTTATGGTTTGCTCCGCTCACATCGGTCGACGCGGCTCGCAAGAACTGCCCAAAAACTTGCCAAAACGGCCCAAAAATGGGCCAAAATTGGTCATATTTGGCTGAGCAAGAGAGAAGCGGCGAAGGCGGACAACAAAACAAAGCGAGAGGCGACCGTCCCCTGCTATCTGAATGCCCCATCCAGCCCTATGCCACCGGGGTGTTCCGAGTGCTGAGATGGCTGACATTTTGCTTCGCTCACGTAAGTCACCGCGGCACGCAAGAACCGCCCAAAAACTGGCCAAAAAGGCCCAAAAACGGGCCCTTTTTGGCTGAGCGAGCGACGAACAGCGAGCGAAGTGAGATGTAGCACCGTCCCAACTATAAGAATGCCCCATACAGCCGTGTGCCACCCGGGGGATTCCAGGGTGCTGAGATGGCTGACGTTTTGCTCCGCTCACGTCGGTCGCCGCGACACACAAGTATTGCCCAAAAGTTGGCCAAAACCGACCAAAAAGGGCCAAAAATGGTCATTTTTGGCAGAGGGAGCGAACGGCGAGCGGCGGACAGCGAGAGGTAGCACCGTCCCTGCTATATGAATGCCGCATCCAGCCCTGTGCCACCCGGGGGGTTCCAAGGTGCTGAGATGGTTGACGTTTTGCTCCGCTCAAGTCGGTCGTCGCGGCACGCAAGATCTGCCAAAAAACTGGACAAAATCAACCAAAAAATGGCCATTTTTTGCTGAGCGAGCGAGCAGCGAGCGACGGACAGCGAACGAAGCGAGAGGCAGCACCGTCCCTGCTATACGAATGCCCCATCTAGCCCTGTGCCACCCGGGGTGTTCCAGGGTGCTGAGATGCCTCACATTTTGCTCCGCTCACGTCGGTCGCCGCGGCACATAAGAACTGCCCAAAAACTGGCGAAAACAGACCAAAAATGGGCCAAAACATGCCATTTTTGCTGAGCGAGCGAGCGGCGATCGGTGGACAGCGAGTGAAGTGATAGGTAGCATCGTCCCTGCTATACGAATGCCTCATATAGCCCTGTGCCACCCAAGGGGTTCCAGGGTGCTGAGATGGCTTACGGTTCACTCCGCTCACGTCGGTCACCACGACACGCAATAACTGCCCAAAAACTGGCCAAAACGGACCAAAAACGGGCCAAAACTGGCCATTTTTGACTGATTGAGCGAGCAACGAGCGGCGAGCGACGGACAACGTGTGAAGTTAGTGGCAGCACCATCCATGCTATACGAATGCCCCATCGAGCCCTGTGCCACCCGGGGGGTTCCAAGGTGCTGAGATGGCTGACGTTTTGCTCCACTCACGTCGGTCGCCACGGCACGCAAGAACGGCCCAAAAACAGGCCAAAACAGCCCAAAAACGGGCCATTTTTTGCTGAGCGAGCTAGCGACGGACGACGGACAGCGAGCGAAGCGAGAGGCAGCACCGTCCCTTCTATACGAATGCCCCATCTAGCCCTGTGCCACCCAAGGGGTTTCAGGGTGCTGAGATGGCTTATCGTTTGCTCCGCTCACATCGGTCGACGCGACTCGCAAGAACTGCCCAAAAACTAGCCAAAACGGCCCAAAAACGGGCCAAAACTGTTCATTTTTGGCTGAGCAAGAGAGTGGCGAGCGGCGGACAGCGTGCAAAGCGAGAGGCTGCAACGTCCCTGCTATACGAATGGCCCATCCAGCCCTGTGCCACCCGGGGGGTTCCAGGGTGCTGAGATGGCTGACGTTTTGCTCCGCTCACGTCATTTTTGGCTGAGCCTGCTAGCGGCGAGTGGAGGACAGCGAGCGAAGTGAGAGGCAGCACCGTCCCTGCTATACAAATGCCCAATCCAGCCCTGTGCCACCCGAGGTGTTCCAGGGTGCTGAGATGGCTGATGTTTTGCTCCGCTCACATTGGTCGTCGCGGCATGCAAGAACTTCCCAAAAAGGGGCCAAAATAGCCCAAAAAGGGGCCAAAACAGGCCATTTTTGGAACTTGGAAGAAAAGAGGGAGAAGAACTTTTGGCCATTACAACAATTTTGAGCTCTAAGAATCATAGAAAAAGATCAAGATTTTGGTGTATGTCTATGATGTTTCAGTGCTGAATGGGTGGGGTATTTATAGGCCCCAACCCAGTTCAAATTTGGAGCTCAAAACACAATTCACGGAATTCGGGATCGGTTTGCACCTCGACTAGGGCGGTTGCATGGCCCGGCAGAGCTTCGAAGACCGAGCCTCTGGGGCGGTGCCACCTCTGTCGAGGGCGGTTGCACCGCCGCCAGAGCTTCGAAGACCGAGCTCAAGCGGTTGCACCTCGACTAGAGGCGGTTGCACCGCGCCCGAGCTTCGAAGACCAAACACGGCGGTGCTACCTCTGTCAGGGGAGGTTGCATTGCCCAGTCTTGCTCGAAGACTGAGCCCAGGCGGTTGCACCGCCCAGTCTCCCTGGGAGACTTAGCCCAAGCGGTGCTACCTCCTGGCTTGGGCGGTTGCACCTCCCACAGCAATCAGGGTCCGAATGGGTAGATCCATTCGGCCCAATTTGGGTTTTTCAGGGGCCCAATTGCCCCAAGATTAAGCTAATGGGATCACCTCCCATTTCCAACTTAATCAATGTGCTAACTACGATTATTCCTTAGACATTTACTGCAGCTTGCTCCTGTGCGTCAATCGCTTCTTCCGGCGAGTTTCCGGCGAACTTTCGTCGATCATCCGATGAACCCTCAGTGATGCTTCTGCGAACTTCCGGCAAACTCCTGGACTTGCGACGATCCACTTGGCGAGTTCCGATGAGCTTCTTTTGGTAAGCTTATGGACTTCTCGGATTTGTTCCCGCAGAACCTCCGACGACTGTCCGAACTTTCGTCGAACTCTCGAACTCCCAACGTGATCATTGTCTTGACTTCGGCGAAACTCCTACTGCATGTCTACCTTTCATTGTAGTTAATCCTACACACTTATCTCAACACATAGATTAGACAACAAATGACAATTGACTTCATCATCAAAATCTGAGATTCAACAAATGCTCCATCGAGCCCTATGCCACCCGGGGGGTTCAAGGGTGCTCAGATGGCTAACGTTTTGCTCCGCTCATGTCGGTCACCGCGGCACGCAAGAACTGCCCAAAAACTGGCCAAAACAGCCCAAAAACGGGCCAAAACTGGCCATTTTTGGCAGAGCGAGCGAGCGGCGAACGGCGGACAGCAAGCGAAGCGAGAGGCAGCACTGTCCCTGCTATACGAATGCCCCATCCAGCCCTGTGCCACCCGAGGGGTTCCAGGGTGTTGAGATGGCTTATGGTTTGCTCCGCTCACATCGGTCGACGCGGCTCGCAAGAACTGCCCAAAAACTAGCCAAGACGGCCCAAAAACATGCCAAAACTGGTCATTTTTGGCTGAGCGAGAGAGCGGCGAGTGGCGGACAACGAGCGAAGCGAGAGGCCGCACTGTCCCTGCTATACGAATGCCCCATACAGTTCTATGTTACACGGGGGGTTCCAGGGTGCCGAGGTGGCTGACGTTTTGCTCCGCTCACGTCGGTCACCGCGACACACAAGTACTGCCCAAAAGCTGGCCAAAACCGACCAAAAACGGGCAAAAAATGGCCATTTTTGGTAGAGGGAGCGAACGGTGAGCGGCGGATAGCGAGCTAAGCGAGAGG
Source organism: Musa schizocarpa (assembly GCA_900464855.2). Classification (NCBI taxonomy): domain Eukaryota; kingdom Viridiplantae; phylum Streptophyta; class Magnoliopsida; order Zingiberales; family Musaceae; genus Musa; species Musa schizocarpa. Next base: position 26,971,970 of record LS990919.1, read on the forward strand.
CAGCACCGTCCCTGATATAGGAATGCCCAATCCAGCCCTGTGCCACTCGGGGGTTTCCAGGGTGCTAAGATGGCTGACGTTTTGCTCCGCTCACGTCGGTCGCCGCGGCACACAAGTACTGCCCAAAAACTGGCCAAACCGACCAAAAAGGGCCAAAAATGGCCATTTTTGGTAGAGGGAACAAGCGGCGAGTGGCGGATAGCATGCGAAGTGAGAGGCAGCACCGTACCTGCTATATGAACACCCCATCCAGCCCTGTGCCACCTGGGGGTTTCCAGGGTGCTGAAATGGCTGACGTTTTGCTCCACTCACGTCGGTGACCGTGGCTCGCAAGAACTGCCAAATATTAGCCAAAACGACCCAAAAACGGGCCAAAACTGGTCATTTTTGGCTGAGCAATAGAGCGGCGAGCGGCGGACAGCGAGCGAAGCGAGAGGCCACACTGTCCCTGCTATACGAATGCCCCATCTAGCCTTGTGCCACCCAGGGGGTTCCAGGGTGCTGAGATGGCTAACATTTTGCTCCGCTCACGTCGGTCGCCACGGCTCGCAAGAACTGCCCAAAAACTAGCCAAAACGGACCAAAAACGGGCCAAAACAGGCCATTTTTGGCTGAGCGAGCGAGCGGCGAGCAGCGGACAGTGAGCGAAGCGAGAGGCAACACCGTCCCTGCTATACGAATGCCCCATCCAGCCCTGTGCCTCCCGGGGGGTTCCAGAGTGCTGAGTTGGCTGACGTTTTGCTCCGCTCACATCAGTCGCTGCAGCACGCAAGAACTGCCCAAAAACTGGCCAAAACTAGCCATTTTTGCTGAGCGAGCGAGCGGCGAGCAGCGGACAGCGAGCGAAGCGAGAGGTATCACCGTCCCTGCTATATGAATGCCTCATACAACCCTATGCCACCAGGGGGGTTCCAGGGTGCTGAGATGGCTGACGGTTCGCTCCGCTCATGTTGGTCTCCACGACACGCAATAACTGCCCAAAAACTGGCCAAAACGGACCAAAAAGGGGCCAAAACTGACCATTTTTGGCAAAGCGAGCAAGCGGCGAGCGGTGGACAACGAGCGAAGTTAGTGGCAGCACCGTCCATGCTATACGAATGCCCCATCAAGTCCTGTGCCACCCGGGTCGTTCCAGGGTGCTAAGATGGCTGACGTTTTGCTCCGCTCATGTTGGTCACCGCGGCACGCATGAACTGCCCAAAAACTACCCAAAACAGCCTAAAAACGGACTAAAACTAGCCATTTTTAGCTTGGTGAGCGAGCGGCGAACGGCGGACAGCGAGCGAAGCGAGAGGCAACACCATCCCTGCTATACGAATGCCCCATCCAGCCTTGTGCCACTCGGGGGGTTCCAGGATGCTGAGATGGCTTACGTTTTGCTCCGCTCACATCGGTCTACGCGGCTCGCAAGAACTGCCCAAAAACTAGCCAAAACGGCCCAAAAACGGGCCAAAACTGATCATTTTTGGCTGAGCGAGAGAGCGGCGAGTGGTGGACAGCGAGCGAAGGGAGAGGCCGCACCGTCCCTGCTATACGATTGCCCAATCCAGCCCTGTGCCACCCGGGGGGTTCCTGGGTGCTGAGGTGGCTGACGTTTTGCTCCGCTCATGTCGGTCGCTGCGGCACGCAAGTACTGCCCAAAAACTGGCCAAAACAGACCAAAAACGGGCCAAACTTGGCCATTTTTGGCTGAGGGAGCGAGCGACGAGCGGCGGACAACGAGCGAAGCGAGAGGCAGCACCGTCCCTGCTATTTGAATGCCCCATCCAGCCCTGTGCCACCCGGGGGGTTCCAGGGTGTTGAGATGGCTGACGTTTTGCTCCACTCAAGTCGATCTCCGCGGCTCGCAAGAACTGCCCAAAAACTAGCCAAAACGAACAAAAAACGGGACAAAACAGGCCATTTTTGGCTGCGCGAGCGAGCGGCGAGCGGCTGACAGTGAGCGAAACAAGAGGCAGTAATTGTTGAATCTCGGATTTTGATGATAAAATCAATTGATGGGTTATTTGATCTAATCCATATCATTGAGTTAAGTGTGCAGGATTAACTACGATAAACAGAAAACACAAAGCAAGAATACCGGAGTCGAGTTCGATGAACCTTTAAGAGTTTGATGAATCGTCGGAGATGCTGCCGGAACCAACCGAGAAGAAATCGGAAACCTGTTGAAAGTTCGCCGAAGAGATCGTCGGAGGTTCGCAGAGATCACCGAGAAGTCTCAGCTACTCTTTAAAGTCATCACAAGTTCGGGAGCGTGCTTGGACCCCGTCGAAGGAAGTTCGTCAAAAAGCTCGTCGGAACAAAACTTGACGTTCGCGGTTAATAAATTGCTTAAGATGTGTTTTGTTATGTAGTTCACTTGTAATTAGGATTAGGATTAAGAAGATAAGCCTATATCCTGGTTAGGGGCCAACTGGGGCCAAAGTCAGATTTGGTTTGGGCTAAAAGAAAGCCAAACCGAGTGCTGGGCGGTGACACCTCCTGAGCTGGGCGGTGGCACCGCTTGGCTGGGCAGTGGCACCGCCAGCATCGGGAACCCAAAGAGGATTTGAATTTTGGAGCCCAAATTTTGGAGCCCAAATTTGAATCCTCTTGAGGCCTATAAATACCCCTCAAATCTCAGCTGAGATAACAACCTTTTGAGCAGCAAGAGTTTGAGAGAAAGATCTTAGAAAAGTGTTAGCTTGCTTTCTTTTCAATTTGCTAGTGTTCACCTCATCTCTTCTCGAAAATCTGTAAGAGAGTGAACCGCTTGTAAAGAGTTGTAAAAGGGGTATTTACCCTTCCATTTCAAGAAGCTTGGTAGTGGAAGGTGGGAGCCTCATCGAAGAGGGGCCTCGCAAGTGGAGTAGGTCATTTGACCGAACCACTCTAAAATCGGCGTGATCTGTGGTTTGCGTTTTATTATTGTTATTTATATTATTGCAAATCTTCTTATATGCTCTAGTTCCTTATTACTTTTGCTGCGCATATTTAAGAATACGCTTTCAAGATTAAACTTGTCAAGTTCCGCTCTCTTCATACGAAAGATTTTTTAGAAAACCGAAGTTTTTATCCGCTGCACTAATTCACCCCCCCTCTTAGTGCTGCTCCGATCCTAACAATTGGTATCAGAGCAAGGTTATCTCTCATATTTGGTTTAATACCCAAGAGAGATGGCTTACTCCGGCATGCAAGAGGGCCATTCTATCACTCGTCCACCTATGTTTAATGGGTCAGATTACACGTATTGGAAGACTCGGATGAGGATCTTCCTCATTTCTATGGATTTCGAGCTTTGGACTATTGTTGAAAACGGATTTCAAAAATCTTCTCTTCCGATGAGCGAATGGAATGAATTGGAGAAGAAGGTTTTTGCTTTAAATGCAAAGGCTATGAATGCCTTGTTTTGTGCACTAGACAAAAACGAATTTAATCGTGTTTCAATCTGTGATTCGGCTTTTGATATTTGGAGAACTGTTGAGGTCACTCACGAAGGCACTAGCCGAGTGAAAGAGTCCAAAATCAACATTCTTATGCACTCTTACGAACTTTTCCGAATGAAACCAAGTGAGTCCATCGGAGACATGTACACCCGGTTTACGGATGTCATCAATGGACTCAAAGCTCTTGGTAAAGATTTTACTAACTTTGAACTAGTAACTAAAATCTTAAGATCCCTCCCTAAAAGTTGGGATCCAAAAGTTACGGCCATTCAAGAGGCCAAAGACCTTAAAACATTTCCTCTTGAAGAACTCATTGGGTCTCTAATGACCTCTGAAAATGACATGTCAAGCTCATGACGAAGCTCGAGAACCCCCTTCCAAAGAACAGGAAGGATATGGCACTCAAATCACAAGAAGACCACTTGAAAGGAACATCAAGTGATGAGGACAGTGACAATGACATTGCACTTTTCACTCAAAAATTCAAAAAAATATTTAAGGAAAAACAAATTTAAAAATAATACAAAAAATAAATTTGAACAAAAGATGGACTAAGTGATTTGCTATGAATGCAAAAAAAACCGACACTACAAGAACGATTGCCCTCAAGCCAAAAAAAGAGAACACCAAAGAAGAAGGCGCAAGGCAACATGAGATGACTCAAGCACATCCAAAGAAGAGGAGTCCAACACCGAAACAAGTTGCTCACTACGCCCTAATGGCCTTCAAGAAGAGGTAACGGATTTAATTAATGCAGATTTACCTTATCATGATTTATAAAATGCCTTCCATGAGTTATTTGATGAATGTAAGACAATTAGTAGAAAATACAAATTGCTAAGAAAGGAGCATGATAGTCTTACGTGTGCTTTTGATAAATTAAAAACTGAATATCATGATTGTTTAGCTCCATGTGTTAAATGCCATGATTTAGAAACTCTCCAAAATGAGAACTTAGTACTTAAGGACACCTTGAAGAAATTCGAGGTAGGTAGCAAGTTCTTAAACATGATCCTTACAAATAAGGGTCACGTTCCTAAAAGGAGTGGAATCGGATTTGTGAGAAGTACTCACCAAAATCCAACCACCTTCGTTAAAGGTCCTATCTTACATGTTCAACATCAAAGCAATTGCAACTTTTGTTGCAAATATGGACATATAACTTACCAATGTCCATTCAAGAAAATTAGTCCGAACAAATTGATTTGGGTTCCTAAAGGAACCATGATCAAGTCTATGCAACATGATAAACAAGTTAGATTAGTTTTTTTGAGGCACCCAAAAGTAAATGGGTACCTAAAAATAATTCCTTCTTGTAGAAACATACACCATCACATGCTAGGAGCAAGAGATGGTATCTTGATAGTGGATGCTCAAGGCATATGACCGAGATCCATCCCAATTCACCAAGCTCACTAGCATGGATTTAAGGCTATGTCACCTTCCGGAGACAACAACAAAGGCAAAATCATTGGCAAGGGAACCATAGTTAACAAATCAAGTTTTTCCATTGATGATGTGTTACTAGTTGATGAATTAAAACATAATCTATTGAGCATTAGTCAATTATCGCGATAAAGGTTATATCGTTAGATTTGAATCAAATATGTGCATTATTGAAAAACCAAATCATAACATGACTATGATTGCTTTAAAAACAAAATAATGTCTATACCATCAATCTTGATGAACTAAGTAATGAAATATGTTTCTCCATGCATAAATGATGATGCTTGGCTTTGGCATAGGAGATTAGGCCATGCAAGCATGAAAACAATATCTAAAATCTCATCTCAAGAATTAGTACGAGGGATTCGAATATGAAGTTTATTAAAGATAAGGTATGCGATGCATGTCAACTAGGGAAATAAATAAAAACAAGCTTCAAACCAAAAAATCAAATTAGCACCACTAGACCGTTACAATTGATCCATTTGGACTTATTTGGACCAATTGATACAACAAGTCTAGGTGGAAGCAAATATGCTTTTGTGATTGTGGATGACTACTCTAGATACACTTGGACCTATTTCTTAGCTCACAAAAGTGATTGTTTCAAGTGTTTCTCTAAATTTTGTAAACTCACTCAAAACGAAAAAGGGTTCATGATTTCACCAATTCGAGTGATCATGGTGGCGAAATTTCAAAACCATGACTTTCAAAATTTTTTGTGAAGTTAATGGATACAATCATAACTTCTCCACTCCGAAAATCCCCAACAAAATGGAGTAGTTGAAAGAAAAAATAGAAACCTACAAGAAATGGCAAGAACTATGTTAAATGAACATAGTTTACCTAAGTATTTTTGGGCCGAAGCCGTAAATATGGCTTGCTACATCATGAATAGAGTCCTAATAAGACCTTCCTTATCAAAAACTCCCTATGAATTATGGAATAACAAAAAACCAAATATTTCCTATTTTAAAGTTTTCGGTTGTAAATGCTTTATTTTTTAAATGAAAGGGATGCCTTAGGAAAATTTGATGCAAAATCCGATGAAGGCATCTTTCTTGATTACTCTTCCGTTTGAAAGCTTTTTTCGGTTTTTAATAAAAAAGAACCTTAGTAATTGAAGAGTCTATTCATGTAATTTTTTAATGAAGTCTCAAATTTTAAGAAAAATGATTTTGATGATGATCTTGGTTTTGATAATTTGAATTTAAATGAACCCCCTCTCAAAATAGCAACTTGGATGCACCTTCTTCCGAAAATTTCCTTACCTAAGGAATGGAAGTATATAGATGCTCATCCAAAGGAGCTAATTATAGGGGATACATCTAAAGGGGTTCAAACTCGTTCCTCTTTCAAGAATTTTTATGCTAATGCAGCCTTCCTCTCTCAAATTGAACCTAAGTGCATTAACGAGGCCATAAAAGATGATTTTTGGATTATTGCAATGCAAGAGGAACTGAATCAATTTGAGAGAAACAAAGTGTGGGAGCTTGTTCCTAGACCTAGTGACCATTTAGTCATTGGTACTAAGTGGGTCTTTAGAAACAAACAAGACGAAAATGGTATCGTGGGTTAGAAACAAGGCTAGATTAGTGGCCAAAGGTTTCAACCAAGAAGAAGGTATCGATTCTTAAGAAACCTTCGCTCCCGTGGGTCTCGATTAGAAGCCATAAGGATGCTCCTTGCCTATGCTAGTAGTTATAATTTTAAACTATTTCAAATGGATGTTAAAAGTGCCTTCTTGAATGGTTTTATTTCGAAGAAGTATATGACGAACAACCTCCGGATTTGAAAATTCTCTTCTTCCTAATCATGTATTCAAATTGACTAAGGCTCTCTATGGCTTGAAACAAGCTCCTAGAGCTTGGTATGAAAGGCTTAGTTCCTTTCTTATTTTAAATAATTTTACCAAAGGCAAGGTTGATACTACATTGTTTATTAAACATTTTGAAAATAATTTTCTTATTGTACAAATTTATGTTGATGATATTATTTTTTGGCTCTTGGATGAATCACTATGTGAATCATTTGCCAAATCTATGAGTCTTGAATTTGAAATGAGTTTAATGGGGAATTAACTTTCTTTTTTTTAGGATTACAAATCAAACAACTTAAGGATGGTATATTTCTTAACCAATCTAAATATACATTAGAATTGTTAAAACGATTTAACATGGATAATTCAAAAGCAATAAACACCCCTATGAGTACTTGACTAAGTTAGATATGGATGAAAATAGTGAAAACTTCGATCAAAAAAAAACATATAGGGAATGATAGATAGTCTACTCTACCTTACAGCTACTAGACCAGATATCATGTTTAGTGTAGGACTTTGTGCTAGGTTTCAATCAAATCCTAAACTATCTCATCTTAAAAGTGTTAAAAGAATATTTAGGTATCTTAAAGGAACTCCAAATTTAGGTTTATGGTATCCAAAATCTGAAAAATTTGATTTAATGGCTTACGGGATGCCGATTTTGGCAGATGTAGGATAGATAGAAAGAGTACATCCTAAACATGCCAATTTTAGGACATGCACTTGTTTCTTGGACTTCCAAGAAACAAAATTCAATAGCACTATCTACACGGCGAAGCCAAATACATTGTCTTGAGTGCATGCTGTGCACAAGTTGTTTGGATGAAAAATACATTGGAAGACTATGGAATTCACTTTAAAAATATTCCCATAAAATGTGATAATACAAGTGCCATATGTCTTACTAAAAATCCAATTCAGCATTCTAGAACTAAGCACATCGACGTTAGGCATCATTTCATACGTGATCATGTTATTAACAATAATGTTGTTCTAGAATTCATCGACACGAAGCATCAATTAGCAGACATATTCACAAAAGCCTTGAATGAAGACCAATTTGAATTCATTAGAAGAGAATTAGGCATGTTAAATTGTCCCTAAAATGAGCTTCACGAAAAATGACTCATCCTTTTCCTTTCTTTTGTAGATTTGATTTCTTCTTTCTTCTTCACTTCAAAATGATCCATTAAAGTATAACTTATTATCTTGAGGGAAGCAAACAAAAAGGGGGAGAGGAAGAAAAATTTTTTTTCCTCCTCCACGGGATGCCAGCTGTGCACCGCCAGATCATGGCAGTTACCCCTTGAAAGCCTTCGCCAAAGCGGTGACACCCAGCTTTTGGTTTGGTGGTGGCACCGACCGAAGCGACCCTTATTAACCCGGGGTTAGGGCGGCGACACACCGCCCCAACCCGAAGAAAGCTCTCCAAACCCTCTCCCATTTCCTCTAACCCTCATTCTGCCTCTTAGAAGCACTTTGGAGAAGGTTTCTTGGTGGTCCAAGCCTTCCATCTCTCAAAGATAATCTCCATAAGGTAACACTTGAAATCCTTCTTTTTGATATCTCATTCCCTCTTTTCCTTTCTCTTTCCTTTGCTTATTTTTCACAATTTCATCATCATCTTGTCTAGATAATGGCTCCTAAGAGATCAAAAAGGAAAAGGATTGAAGGAGATTCATTTGACCATGATCTTTTAGATCAAAAGAGGTAGCCCTTAGTTTTCCAAAATTTGAAAGACGAGGTATCCATAAGGGAAAATATGTTGACTTGGATGAACTAGAAGACTTAGATCCTATTAGGTATTTTGCACACCTAAAAGCTCTACCACTACTGCAACTAGATGAACCAATCTATCCATGATTAGTTCGATTGTTCTATGCCAACCTATATGAGGACAATAATAGCCTAAGCACTTACCTTCTAGGAACACCCATTAGAATATTTGACAACACCATTTGTGAGCTAATTGGCATAACTGAAAAAAGATAGAGGATGCTATTTTAAAGGTAAATGGGACGTCAACTCAATAGGAGCAACCTATACGAAGCCAGAAACAATCTTTGCAAATCCAAACCTTGATTTCCTACCCAAGAGCTGTGAACACTTACTGCCTTTCAACGCTAAAATTCTTCATCACATTATCACAAGCATCATATTCCCCAAACAATTTCATCTTGACGAAATAAGTCAAATTGAGATGAGTACCATGTATTGGATTATGACCGGTCAGGATAATTGTTTTGGGTACTCAATTCGGCAACACATGCAGGATATTATGGCTAAAGATACTATGCTGCCATATGGGAGGTTAATCACTAGATTTCTTCATGCCTATGACATTTGCATCCCACCCGATGAAGAATCTATTCAAAATGATAAATATAACATAATAAATAAAAACCTGCTGAAAAGACTTAGGTGCACCTTTAGCAATGGCATATGGGTTAGGCAGCCTAGAAGGACGGATCCAATTCCTCCACAAATAGAACACCCCGAAACACCAATTCTTATGGGAAATGAATCTCCTCCTCCTAGTCCTTTTGGCGCAGCAGCACCTTCAGCTCCTATTTCCTCCTCTGAAGATCGCATTATGGCAGAACTGTCTCAGATCAAATCACAGCAAGAACATATTCAAAATCAACAAGTTGAAATTTTGAAGACACTACGACAACTGAATGAAAAAATGGATATCATGTATCAGCATTGTGGATTACCTCCTAAGGATTAAACTGATGTATCTTTTAATTCTGTTCTGTTTGCTTTTAACAACAAGTTCAAAGTTTGTCATCGATTAAACGATAACTGATCCTTCCTTTTAGATAACTACTGGTATCTTTTAAGTATGTTTTGATCTGCATGATTTCTTTTGGATAAACTATTTCTGGCAAATTTCAATGATAAACCTTGTTAAATGCTATTTTTTCGATGGCTTGTCTCTTTTTGTTGATGACAAAGGGGGAGAAGTGATGACCTACACCATAATGATAGCATAACTTATATGGATTACAAAAACTTGTGTGATATGATTGACTTATATGCCCTGCAAAATCCTTGAAAATATCACAAGATTGATTGATCATATTGAAAGCATGCCATACATCTAAATCATAAAATATATATTGAAAATCTTTATCTTCTGTCGTAGTAAAATTTGTCCCTTTTCATTTAACTTATGATTTTCATAGAAGTTTTGTATTCACTATTGTTTAAAGAGGATCACGATAAGCTCTACGGTTAGAACTTATCGGGTTATGCTTGAATCCAATGGGATGGAATTCAAGTGGTTTTATCTTCTCATAATATGGCATATAGATAGGGGGAGTTATGTTTAACTTCGTCATCAATTGATTGTCATCATCAAAATGGGGGAGATTGTTGAATCTCGGATTTTGATGATAAAATCAATGATGGGTTATTTGATCTAATCCATATTATTGAGTTAAGTGTGCAGGATTAACTTCGATAAACAGAAAACACAAAGCAAGAATACCGAGTCGAAGTTCGATGAACCTTTAAGAGTTCGATGAATGGAGTCGGAGATCTTCTTACCGGAACCAACCGAAAAGAAATCGAGAACCTGTTGGAAGTTCATTTGAAGAGATCGTCGGAGGTTCGCGAGATCACCGAGAAGTCTCAGCTACTCTTTAAAGTCATCACAAGTTCAGGGCGTGCTTGGACCCCGTCGAAGGAAGTTAAATCGAAAATCTCGTCGGAACAAAACTTGACGTTCGCGGTTAATAAATTGCTTAAGATGTGTTTTGTTATGTAGTTCACTTGTAATTAGGATTAGGATTAAGAAGATAAGCCTATATCCTGGTTAGGGGCCAACTGGGGCCAAAGTCAGATTTGGTTTGGGCTAAAAGAAAGCCAAACCAAGTGAACCGGAGAGCCAGGCGGTGGCACCGCCCAGCACCCGAACGCTGGGCGGTGGCACCGCCAGCATCGGGAACCCAAAGAGGATTTGAATTTTGGAGCCCAAATTTTGGAGCCCAAATTTGAATCCTCTTGAGGCCTATAAATACCCCTCAAATCTCAGTTGAGATAACAACCTTTTGAGTAGCAAGAGTTTGAGAGAAAGATCTTAGAAAAGTGTTAGCTTGCTTTCTTTTCAATTTGCTAGTGTTCACCTCATCTCTTCTCGAAAATCTGTAAGAGAGTGAACCGCTTGTAAAGAGTTGTAAGAGGGGTATTTACCCTTCCATTTCAAGAAGCTTGCTAGTGGAAGGTGGGAGCCTCATCGAAGAGGGGCCTCGCAAGTGGAGTAGGTCATTTGACCGAACCACTCTAAAATCGGCGTGATCTGTGGTTTGCGTTTCATTATTGTTATTTATATTATTGCAAATCTTCTTATATGCTCTAGTTCCTTATTACTTTTGCTGCGCATATTTAAGAATACGCTTTCAAGATTAAACTTGTCAAGTTCCGCTCTCTTCATACGAAAGATTTTTTAGAAAACCGAAGATTTATCCGCTGCACTAATTCACCCCCCCTCTTAGTGCTGCTCCGATCCTAACAGCAACGTCCCTGCTATACGAATGCCCCATCCCGCCCTTGCCACCCGGGGGGTTCCAGGGTGCTGAGATGGCTGATGTTTTGCTCCGCTCACGTCGGTCGCCGCAGCATGCATGAACTACCCAAAAACTGGCCAAAACGGTCCAAAAATGGACAAAATAGGCCATTTTTTGTGAGCGAGCGAGCGGCGAGCGGCGAACAGCGAGCGAAGCGAGTGGCTGCACCGTCCACGGGTGGCCACCCGGGGGGTTCCAGGGTGCTGAGATGACTGACGTTTTGCTCCGGTCACGTCGGTCGCCGCGGCATGGAAGAACTGCCCAAAAACTAGCCAAAACGGGCCAAAACTGGCCATTTTTAGCTGAGCGGTGAGCGTCGGACAGCGAGCGAAGCGAGAGGCAGCACCGTCCCTGCTATACGAATGCCCCATCTAACCCTGCGCCACCCGGGGGGTTCCAGGGTGCTGAGATGGCTGACGTTTTGCTCCGCTCACGTCGGTCGTCGCTGCACACAAGTACTGCCCAAAAACTAGCCAAAATCGACAAAAACGACCATTTTGGCTAAGGGAGCGAGCGGCGAGCGGCGGACAGCGAGCGAAGCGAGAGGCAGCACTGTCCCTGCTATATGAATGCCCCATCCAGCCCTGTGCCACCCGGCCAGGGTGCTGAGATGGCTGACGTTTTGTTCCGCTCACGTCGGTCGTCGCGGCTCGCAAGAACTGCCCAAAAACTAGCCAAAACGGACAAAAAACGGGCCAAAACAGACCATTTTTGGCTGAGCGAGCGAGCGGTGAGCGGCGGACAGTGAGCGAAGCGAGAGGTAGCACCGTCCCTGCTATACGAATGCTCCATCCAGCCCTATGTCCCCCAGGGGGTTCCAGGGTGCTTAGATGGCTGACATTTTGCTCCGCTCACGTCGGTCACTGCGGCATGCAAGAACTGCCCAAAAACTAACCAAAATGGCCGAAAAACTACCCATTTTTGGCTGAGCGAGCGAGCAGCGATCGGCGGACAGCGAGCGAAGCGAGAGGCAGCACCATCCCTGCTCTACGAATGCCCCATCTAGCCCTGTGCCACCGTGGGGGATCCATGGTGCTGAGATAGCTGACGTTTTGCTCCGCTCACGTCGGTCGCCGCAGCATGCAAGAACTGCCCAAAAACTGGCCAAAACGGCCCAAAAACGGGCCAAAACAAGTCATTTTTGACTGAGCGAGCGAGCGGTGAGCGGCGAACAACGAGCGAAGCGAGAGGCAGCACCGCTCCTGCTATACGAATGCCCTAAGCGGCCCTGTGCCACCCGGGGGGTTCTAGGATGCTTAGATGGCTAACGTTTTGCTCTGCTCACATCGGTTGCCGCGACACCCAAGAACTGCCCAAAAACTGGCCAAAACAGCCCAAAAATGGGCCAAAACTAGCCATTTTTGGCTGAGCGAGCGAGCGTCGAGCGGCGGACAACGAGCGAATCGAGAGGCAGCATCGTCCCTGCTATACGAATGCCCCTTCCTGCCTTGTGCCACACGGGGGTTCCAGGGTGCTGAGATGGCTGACGTTTTGCTCCGCTCACATCGGTCGCCGCGGCAAGCAAGAACTTCCCAAAAACTGGCCAAATCAGCCCAAAAAGGGGCCAAAACAGGTCATTTTTGGCTAAGCGAGCGAGCGGCGAGCGGCGGACATCGAGCGAAGCGAGAGGCCGCACCGACCCTGCTATACGAATGCCCCATCCAGCCCTGTGCCACCCGGGGGGTTCCAGGGTGCTGAGATGGCTGACGTCTTGCTCCGCTTACGTCGGTCGTCGCAGCACACAATACTGCCCAAAAACTGGCCAAAACCGACCAAAAACGGGCCAAAAATGACCATTTTTTACTATGGGAGCGAGCGACGAGTGGCGGACAGCGAGCAAAGCGAGAGGCAGCACCGCTCCTACTATATGAATGCCCCGTGCGGCTCTGTGCCACCCGGGGGGTTCCAGGGTGCTTAGATGGCTAACGTTTTGCTCCGCTCATGACAGTCGCCGCGACACCCAAGAACTGCCCAAAAACTAGCCAAAACAGCCCAAAATCGGGCCAAAACTGGCCATTTTTGGCTGAGCGAGCAAGCGAAGTGAGTGGCAGCACCGTCCATGCTATACGAATGCCCCATCCAGCCCTATGTAATCTGGGGGTTCCAGGGTGTTGAGATGGCTGACGTTTTGCTTCGCTCTCGTCGGTCACCGCGACACGCAAGAACTGCCCAAAAACTGGCCAAAACGGCCCAAAAACAGGCCAAAACTATTCATTTTTGGCTGAGCGAGCTAGTGCGGAGAGAAGGACAGCGAGCGAAGCGAGAGGCAGCACCGTCCCTGCTATACGAATGCCCCATCCATGCGTGTGCCACCCGGGGTGTTCTAGGGAGCTGAGATGTTGACGTTTTGCTCCGCTCATGTCAGGCGCCGCGACACGGAATAACTACACAAAAACTGGCCAAAACGACACAAAAACGTGCCAAAACGGGCCATTTTTGGCTGAGCGATCGAGAGGCGAGCGGCGGAGAGCGAGCGAAGCGAGAGGTAGCACCGTCCCTGCTATACGAATGCCCTATCCAGACCTGTGCCACCCAGGGCGTTCCAGGGTGCTGAGATGACTGAAGGTTCGCTCCGCTCACGTCGGTCGTCACGACACGCAATAACTGCACAAAAACTAGCCAAAATGGATAAAAAAAAGGGGCCAAAACTGGCCATTTTTAGATTAGTGAGCGAGCGGCAAGCAGCGGACAGCGAGCGAAGTTAGTGGCAGCACCTTCCATGCTATACGAATGCACCATCGAGCACTATGCCACCCGGGGGGTTCCAGGGTGCTAAGATGGCTAACGTTTTGCTCCGCTCACGTCGGTCGCCATGGCACGCAAGAACTGCCTAAAAACTGGCCAAAACGGCCCAAAAGTGGGCCAAAAGGGCCAAAACGGGCCATTTTTGGCTGAGCGAGCGAGCTGCGAGCAGCGGAGAGCGAGCAAAACGAGAGGTAGCACCGTCCCTGCTATACGAATGCCCCATCCAGCCTTGTGCCACCCGGGGGGTTCCAGGGTGCTGAGATGGCTTAAGTTTTGCTCCGCTCACGTCGGTCATCGCGGCTCGCAAGAACTGCCCAAAAACTAGCCAAAATGGCCAAAAAATGGGCCAAAACTGGTTATTTTTGGCTGAGCGAGAGAGCGGCGAACGGCGGACAGCGAGCGAAACGAGAGGCAGCACCGTCCCTGCTATACGAATGCCCCATCGAGCCCTGTGCCACCCTAGGGGTTCCAGGGTGCTGAGATGGCTGACGTGTTGCTCCGCTCACGTCGATCGCCACGGCACGCATGAATTGCCCAAAAACTGGTCAAAACGGTCCAAAAACGGGCCAAAACTATTCATATTTCGCTGAGCGAGCGAGCGGCGGGCGACGGACATGGAGCGAAGCGAGAGGCTGCACCGTCCCTGCTATACGAATGCCCCATCCTGACCTCTGCCACCAGGGGGTTCCAGGGTGCTAAGATGGCTGACGTTTCGCTCCGCTCACGTCGGTCGCCGCGGCACGCAAGAACTACCAAAAACTGGCCAAAACAGCCCAAAAACGGGCCAAAACTGGCCATTTTTGGCTGAGCGAGCAAGTGGTGAACGGCGGACAGCGAGCGAAGTGAGAGGCAGCACCGTCCTGGCTATACAAATGCCCCATCCAACCCTGTGCCACCCGAGGGGTTCCAGGGTGCTGAGATGACTGATGTTTTGCTACGCTCACGTCGGTCGCCGCGGCACGCAAGAACTGCCCAAAAACTGGCGAAAATGGACCAAAAACGGGCCAAAATAGGCCTTTTTTGGCTGAGCGAGCGAGCGTCGAGTGGTGGACAGCGAGCGAAGCGAGAGGAAGCACCGTCCCGGCTATACAAATGCCCCATCCAACCCTGTGCCACCCGGGTGGTCCATGAAGGCGAGATGGCTGATGTTTTGCTCCGCTCACGTCGATTGTTGTGGCACGCAAGAACTGCCCAAAGATTGGCTAAAACGGTACAAAAATGGGCCCAAACTGGCCATTTTTGGCTGAGCGAGCGAGCGACGAGCGACGGACAGCGAGCGAAGCGAGAGGTAGCACCATCCCTGCTATACGAATGCCCCATCCAGCCCTGTGCCACCCGGGGGGTTCCAGGGTGCTGAGATGGCTGACGTTTTGCTCTGCTCACGTTAGTCGCTGCGGCACGCAAGAACTGCCCAAAAACTGGCCAAAACGGCCCAAAAACGAGCCAAAACTGGCCATTTTTGGCTGAGCGAGTGAGCGGCGTGTGGCGGACAGCGAGCGAAGCGAGATGTAGCACCGTCCTTGCTATACGAATGCCCCATACAGCCCTATGCCACAAGGGGGGTTCCAGGGTGCTGATATGGCTGACGGTTCACTCAGATCACGTCGGTCGCCGAGACACGCAATAACTGCCCAAAAACTGGCCAAAACTGACCATTTTTGGCTGAGCGAGCGAGCGGCGGATAGTGAGTGAAGTTAGTGGCAGCACCGTCCATGCTATACGAATGCCCCATCGAGCCCTGTGCCCCCTGGGGGGTTCCAAGGTGCTGAGATGGCTGACGTTTTGTTCCGCTCACGTCGGTTGCCGCGGCATGCAAGAACTGCCTAAAAACTGGCCAAAACAGTCCAAAAACGGGCCAAACTAGCCATTTTTGGTTGAGCGAGCGAGCGGTGAACGACGGACAGCGTGCGAAGCGAGGGGCAGCACCGTCCCTACAATACCAATGCCCCATCCAGCCCTGTGCCACTCGGGGGGTTCCAGGGAGCTGAGATGGCTTACGTTTTGCTCCGCTCACGTCGGTCGACGCAACTCGCAAGAACTGCCCAAAAACTAGCCAAAACTGGTCATTTTTGGCTGAGCAAGAGAGCGGTGAGCGGCGAACATCGAGCAAAGTGAGAGGCTGCATCGTCCCTTCTATACGAATGCCCCATCCAGCCCTGTGCGACCCGGGGTTCCAGGGTGCTGAGATGGCTGACGTTTACTCCGCTCACGTCGGTTGTCGACACCACAAGTACTGGCCAAAAACTGGCCAAAATCGATAAACACGGGCCAAAAATAGCCATTTTGGCTGAGGGAGTGAGCGGGCGAAGCGGCGACAGCGAAGCGGCGAGAGGCAGCACCGTCCCTGCTATATGAATGCCCCATCAAGCCCTGTGCCACCCGGGGGGTTCCAGGGTGCTGAGATGGCTGACGTTTTGCTCCGCTCACGTCGGTCGCCGCGGCACGCAAGAACTGCCTAAAAACTGGCCAAAACAGCGCAAAAACGAGCCAAACTGGCTATTTTTGGCTAAGCGAGCGAGCGGCGAACGGCGGACAGCGTGCGAAGCGAGAGGCAGCACCGTCCCTACTATACGAATGCCCCATCCAGCCCTGTGCCACCCGGGGGGTTCTAGGGTGCTGAGATGGCTTAAGTTTTGCTTCGCTCACGTCGGTCGATGCGGCTCGCAAGAACTGCCCAAAAACTAGCCAAAACGGCCCAAAAACGGGCTAAAACTGCTCATTTTTTGCTGAGCAAGAGAGCGGCGAGCGGCGGACAGCGAGCAAAGCGAGAGGCCGCATCGTCCCTTCTATATGAATGCCCCATCTAGCCCTGTGCCACCCGGGGGGTTCCAGGGTGCTAAGATGGCTAACATTTTGCTCCGCTCACATCGGTTGCCGCGACACGCAAGTACTGCCCAAAAACTGGCTGAAACCGACCAAACACGGGCCAAAAATGGCCATTTTTGGTTGAGGGAGTGAGCGGCGAGCGGTGGACAGCGAGCGAAGCGAGAGGCAACACCGTCCCTGCTATATGAATGCCCCATCAAGCCCTGTGCCACCCGGGGGGTTCCAGGGTGCTGAGATGGCTGACGTTTTGCTCCACTCACATCAGTCACCGCGGCACACAAGAACTGCCCAATAACTGGCCAAAACAGCCCAAAAACGGGCCAAAACTGGCCATTTTTGGCTGAGCGAGCGAGGGGCGAACGACGGACAGCGAGCGAAGCGAGAGGCAGCACCGTCCCTGGTATACGAATGCCTCATCCTGCCCTGTGCCACCCGGGGGGTTCCCGAGTGCTGAGATGGCTTACGTTTTGCTCCACTCACGTTGGTCGACGCGGCTCAAAGAACTGCCCAAAAACAGGCCAAAACGGACCATTTTTGGCTGAGCGAGCGAGCGGCGGACAGTGAGCGAAGCGAGAGGTAGCACCGTCCCTGCTATACGAATGCCCCATACAGCCCTGTGCCACCAGGGGGGTTTCAGGATGCTGAGATGGCTGACGATTCGCTCCGCTCACGTCGGTCGCCGTGACACGCAATAACTGCCCAAAAACTGGCCAAAACAGACCAAAAATGGGCCAAAACTGACCACTTTTGGCTGAGCGAGCGAGCGACGAGCGGCGGACAGCGAGCAAAGTTTGCGGCAGCACCATCCATGCTATATGAATACCCCATCGAGCCCTGTGCCACCCGGGGGTTTCCAAGGTGCTGAGATGGCTGACGTTTTGCTCCGCTCGTGTCGGTCACCGCGATACGCAAGAACTACCCAAAAACTGGCCAAAACAGCCCAGAAACGGGCCAAAACTTGCCATTTTTGGCTGAGCGAGCTAGCGGCGAACGGCGGACAGCGAGCGAAGCGAGAGGCAGCACCGTCCCTGCTATATGAATGCCCCATCTAGCCCTGTTCCTCCCGGGGGGTTCTAGGGTGCTGAGATGGCTTACGTTTTGCTGCGCTCCCGTCAGTCACCGCGGCACGCAAGTACTGCCCAAAAACTGGCCAAAACGGCCCAAAAACGGGTCAAAACTGGCCATTTTTCGCTGAGCGAGCGAGCAGCAAGTGGCGAATAGCGAACGAAGCGAGGGGCAGCACTGTCCCTGCTATACGAATGCCCCATCCAGCCTTTTGCCACCCGGGGGTTTCCAGGATGCTGAGATCGCTGAAGTTTTGCTCCGCTCACGTTGGTCGCCGCGGCACGCAAGAACTACCAAAAAACTGGCCAATATCGATAAAAAACGGCCAAAATTGGCCATTTTTCGCTGAGCGAGCGAGCAGCGAGCGGCGGACAACGAGCGAAGCGAGAGGCAGCACCATCCCTACTATACGAATGCCCCATCCATCCCTGTGCCACCTGGGGGGTTCCAGGGTGCTGAGATGGCTGATGTTTTGCTCCGCTCACGTCGGTCGCCGCAGCACGCTAAAACTGCCCAAAAACTGGCGAAAACGGACCAAAAACGTGCCAAAACAGGCCATATTTGGCTGAGCGAGCGAGCGGCGAGCGGCGGACAGCAAGCGAAGCGAGAGGTAGCACCGTCCCGGCTATACAAATGGCCCATCCAACCTTGTGCCACCCGGGGGGTTCCATGGTGCTCAGATGGCTGATGTTTTGTTCCGCTCACGTCGATCGTCGTGGCACGCAAGAACTTCCCAAAACTAGCGACAACGGCACAAAAACGGGCCAAAACTTGCCATTTTTGGTTGAGCGAGCGAGCGGCGAGCGATGCCAGTGGCAGCACCGTCCCTGCTATATGAATGCCCTATCCAGCCCTGTGCCACCTGGGGGGTTC
>LS990919.1:26998245-27002757 GCA_900464855.2 Musa schizocarpa
CATCCCAAATCTGAATACATTTGTGAGAGATTTGTTCTTTGTTTCGTATTGTTTGAAAAGCACATGCATCGTTCGTTGTTCCGCGTGTGCTTCGATATATGCTACTTATTGTTAAAACTGCCCTCTTGTACTCTGGTATATGGGATTGTCTGGACCTTTGCCAGAAATGGGTAAAGGGTATCGCTTATTACCCGCTCCGTGGGGTCCCTCTGTGGGATGCGCTTTATTACCCGCTCTGGGGGTCCCGCTCCGTGGGATGTGCTTAGAGCCCCGTGATGCTCTGCTCCCTTCCGACTTCACCTAGACGTGGGTGGAGGGATCTCCCAGGGCGGGGGAGACTTTTGTCGGTGGTCATTCAAAATGGATGAATCACATTCGGCCGATCCCACCACACCTTCTATATGCTTGATATGACATCCAGTTTTTTGGTGAGTTGTTTTTGCTCATGCTCCGGATAAGAATGATATGATTACAACGTCAAGGGCGGCGTTTGAGCTTCTATGCGATATTTGTTTTGATATGCTCTGATATGTTCATTCATCGATGATTTTGCTTCAAAATGTTCCATATGCCGTTGATATGTTTGAACATTTTATATGCCATTGATAAGCTCGATATGTTACCTTTATTACTTGATATGCTCCAATTACTCTATGCCCCAATCGTCAGGGAACCAAATATGTAAGATTGAAAGGACAATTGTGTTTCTACTCTTAATGATATTATGTCTACTAAAATCGTATATTCTATCTTGTATTTTGGAACTGTATCTCTTTGGAAGTTGTACTATTTTGATATGGATATGTTAGTCACTTGTCGAGCTCTTTATGCTCACCCGTTTGTTGATAAATTTTTCAGGATAGCATATTGCTTGCTTAAATGTTAAGATTGGGCTGAGGCGGTGGAAAGTTTAGAAGATTTTGGGCAGATCTTTGTTCGCATATGTGTATTTGTTGTATAAGATACTCTGCATCTTATGAAATGTGACGATGAATCTAAACTTGTGGATTTTGTGTAAGATAAAGGATCCCTCATGTATAGGATTTTGGTATGTTAAGTTATATTCGTGTAATGATATGACCTTATGATAATCGTTGGTTTGGTGACTGCATAGACTTCCCCATTTGTGAATTTATGTTGTGGTTATTATTTTGATGAGTTGAGTTCTGATTGTGTGAATTATCGAGTGATGTGTGGTATGTTTATGAAATGCACAGGGTTATGAATTTGTAGACTATAGAGGTGAAATTTTGATCTGAATGTTTTCTTAGTGACCTCAAATGTGTGCTTGGATCCTGGGTTAGTTATGATGAAAATTTTAAATATTGTCGATATATTTTTTGAGGGCGTGATGAGGTGGTATCGAGCATTGTTTGAGGATCAAAAATATTTTATTTGTTGACGTGCAAAATATATTGAGGTCCAAATGATAATGATTGGTGGAAATTTTCTTTGATGCATTTTAGGAATCTAGGATGATGAGGACTTATGGTCCTCCAATTTCATTTGTTTCTGATTAATTAAGGGGATGAAAGGGTTGATCGAGGATACAAAAAATCGAGTAGCGATGAAAAACGTGGTGAACCAAATTTCATTGGTGGTAGAAAAAAACGGATGATGCAAACAGAGAAGATATTTGATGTACAAAATTGTTCTAATGATCGAAAAGAATTCTTTTGCCACCTTATATTGGAAGTAGAGGTCGATCATTAATGGCAACAAAGAAAATTATTTTGGAGATCGAGTGTTACTTAATGATAAGGACAAGTTTACCAATAAAAAAATATGATTGGAAATGAATCAGAAAAGTAATAACAAGAGTGCCAAGACATTTGGATTTGAAAAGGAAAGTCATCGCAAAAGACTCAATCATATGTGAATTGCAAGTTAAGTTATGAAACATGTTTTGTGTTTTCGGGTGTTGGAGCCTATTTTGCTTGTGGAAAGTTAGATCATCAAATAAAAAGATTGCCCTTTTGAGGAAGAAGAAAGAGCCACTGTCTCCTAGACCCTCAGCCCATGCTAGAGTGTATGCTATCACCGAACAAGATTCTAA
Organism: Musa schizocarpa; assembly: GCA_900464855.2. Taxonomy (NCBI): domain Eukaryota; kingdom Viridiplantae; phylum Streptophyta; class Magnoliopsida; order Zingiberales; family Musaceae; genus Musa; species Musa schizocarpa. The sequence continues at coordinate 27,000,302 of LS990919.1, forward strand.
AGCTTCTAAATCAGTGGTGGAAGGTATTCTTCATGTTTCTAAAAAGAAATGCAAAAGTTTTGTTTGATCCCCAGCTCCAACTTATCGTTTGTTTTCACAATACTTTGCTTGTCACTTGGATATTCTACCTAAACCCCTGGATTATATGTTATATGTAACAAGCTGCTGTTGGAGATTCATTGGCAACAAACTTGGTCTACCCATCTTGTTTGATCTCTATTGGGGACCACGAACTCCTTGTTTGATTTGATTCTCCTAGAGATCCAGGGCTTTGATATTATACTTGGCATGGATTTGTTATCTTCTCATCATGCTAGTATTGATTGTTACAAAAAAAAATAATTACTTTCTTCAGATACCGGATCAGCCTATATTTTTCTTTTTGAGGGCATTAGGCATGATTTGCCTCCTTGCTTGATATCAACACTTCAAGTTTATCGTCTTATGCAGAAAAGGTTGTTTTTTTTTATATGGTGTGTGTAAAGGAGCATTCAAATCAGAAACCCACCTAGACGAAATTGTAGTGGTCAAAGAATTCCCCGATGTATTCCCGGATGACTTGCACGGTTTACCTCTAGATAGAGAGGGTGAATTTGCTATTGATCTGGTCTCGATGACAATCCCAATATCTAAGCCTCCCTACAAAATGGCACCGAGCTAGAGGAATTAAAGAAGCAAATACAAGAATTATTAGATAAGGGTTTCATACGACCCAGTGTATTCCCATGGGGTGCTCGGTACTATTAGTGAAGAAGAAGGATGGAACATTGAGGCTTTGTATTGATTATGAACAATTGAATCGGTGACCATCAAAAATAAGTATCCCCACCTAGAATTGATGATTTGTTTGATCAACTGCAGGGTGCACAAGTATTCTCTAAGATTGACCCGAGGTCGGGTTACTATCAGTTGAAGATCAAGGAGGAGGATATTTCAAAAAAAATTTCTCGAACTTCGATATGGTCATTATGAATTCTTGGTGATGCCTTTCGGTTTGACAAATGCCCTTGCAGCTTTTATGGAACTAATGAATAGGATATTTCAACCGCTCTTGGATATCTGTGTAATTGTATTTATTGATGACATATTGGTGTATTCAAAGAGTAATCAGAGCATGAGGAACACTTGAGAAATGTGTTGTCCATACTAAGAGAAAAGAAGTTGTATCTTAAGTTCAAAAAATGTGAATTTTGGTTGAATAAAGTTGCTTTCTTAGGCCATGTGATTTCAGGGAAGGGTATATCTGTTGATCCAAGGAAAATAGAAGTCTGTAGTTGAATGGGAAGTACCAACAAATGTAAATGAAGTTCGAAGCTTTTTTTGGGCATGGCAGTTATTACAGGAGATTTGTTGAGGGATTTTCTCAGATGCTCAACCCTCTCACCAACCTCACTAAAAAAGAATATGAAATTTGTATGGGGTGATGATTGTGAGCAAAGTTTTCAAGAGTTAAAAAAGAAGATTGACTAGTGCCCCTATTCTCACTATTCCAAGTGGTAGTGAGGGATTTGTAGTTTATAATTGATGCTTGGGGAAAAGGCCTAGGATGTGTTTTGATGCAGAAGGAGAGTAATTGCTTATGCTTCTAGGCAACTTAAAGGTTACTGAATTGAATTATCCAACTCATGATTTGGAATTAGCAAAAAGAATTATTTTTGCTTTAAAGATTTGGAGACATTATTTGTATGGTCAACAGGTTTGAAATCTTCACTGATCACAAGAGTTTAAAATACATTTTCACTCGAAAAGAGTTGAACATGAGGCAGCGAGATGGATAGAACTTCAAGGATTATGATTGTGCCATCCGTTATCACCCTAGCAAAGCCAATGTTGTAGCTGATGCACTTAGTAGTAGGAAATCTACGAGTTTTATGGCTAGTCCGGTTGTGAAGCAATGGAAGTTATTAGAAGAAAATTTTGATTTGAAAGCTTTGAGGAAAGAGCAAGACTTCATGATATTGATGGCCTCCATTCGAAAGTGCAATCCGATCTTATTCAACAAATTAAGGAAGGACAATTACGAGATCCACATTTAATCTACTTGAGGAATGAAGTAGAAAAGGAATTGAAGCCACAATTTCAAGTTTCAAAGGATGGCCTATTGAGATTTGGGGAGAGGATATGTGTACCAAATGAACCAGATATTAAAAAATCAAATCCTGAAGGAAAGTCATACTTCAAAGTACACCATACATCCCAGGAGCACTAAGATGTATAGAGATCTTCAAAGTCATTATTGGTGGGAAGGCATGAAGAAGGAAATTGTAATGTATGTTTCAAAATGTTTGACTTGTCGACAAATCAAAGTAGAACACCAAAGACACGGAGGGTTGTTACAACCTTTAGATATTCCCCGAATGGAAATGGGAATGCATTACTATGGATTTTGTTTTAGGACTACCCAGAACCTCTAAAAAGCATGATGCTATTTGGGTTATCATTGATAGTTAACAAAA
>LS990919.1:27016311-27018811 GCA_900464855.2 Musa schizocarpa
GTTGTACTATGTTGATATGGATATGTTAGTCACTTGTGAGCTCTTTATGCTCACCCCGTTTGTTGATAAATTTTTAGGATAGCATATTGCTTGCTTAAATGTTAAGATTGAAGAGGCGGTGGAAAGTTTAGAAGATTTTGGGCAGATCTTTGTTAGTATATATGTATTTGTTGTATAAGATACTCTGCATCTTATGAAATGTGATGATGAATCTAAACCTGTGGATTTTGTGTAAGATAAAGGATCCCTCATGTATAGGATTTTGGTATGTTAAGTTATATTCATGTAATGATATGACCTTATGGTAATCGTTGGTTTGGTGACTGCATAGACTTCCCCATTTGTGAATTTATGTTGTGGTTATTATTTTGATGAGTTGAGTTCGATTGTGTGAATTATCGAAAGTGATGTGTGGTATGTTTATGAAATGCAGGGTTATGAATTTGTAGACTATAGAGGTGAAATTTTGATCTGAATGTTTTCTTAGTGACCTCAAATGTGTGCTTGGATCCCGGGTTAGTTATGATGCAAATTTTAAATATTGTCGATATTTTTGAGGGGCGGTGTGAGGTGGTATCGAGCATTGTTTGAGGATCCTTTGAAATATTTGATATGTTGTGATGCAAAATATATTGAGGTCCAAAGTGATAATGATTGGTGGAAATTTTCTTTGATGCATTTTAGGAATCTAGGATGATGAGGACATATGGTCCTCCTATTTCATTTGTTTTCGATTAATTAAGGGGGGAAAGGGTTGATCGAGGATACAAAATCGAGTAGTAGCGATGAAAACATGGTGAACCAAATTTCATTGGTGGTAGAAAAACAGATGATGCAAACAGAGAAGATATTTGATGTACAAAATTGTTCTAATGATCGAAAGAATTCTTTTGCCACCTTATATTGGAAGTAGAGGTCGATCATTAATGGCAACAAAGAAAATTATTTTTGGAGATCAGTGTTACTGAATGATAAGGACAAGTTTACCAATAAAAATATGATTGGAAATGAATCGAAAGTAATAACAAGAGTGTCAAGACATTTGGATTTGAAAAGGAAAGTCATGTAAAAGACTCAATCATATGTGAATTGCAAGTTAAGTTATGAAAGAAGTTTGTGTTTTGGGTGACTAGGGCATGTTTTGGTTGTGGAAAGTTGGATCATCAAATGAAAGATTGCCCTTTGAGGAAGAAGAAAGAGCCACTATCTCCTAGACCCTCCTAGATTCTAAAGCTTCTGAACAAAATAAAGCTTCTAAATGGAAGGTATTCTTCATGTTTCTAAAAGAAATGCAAAAGTTTTGTTTGATCCCGGCTCCAACTTATCATTTGTTTCACAATACTTTGCTTGTCACTTGGATATTCTACCTAAACCCCTGGATTATATGTTATATGTAACAAGCTCTTTGTTGGAGATTCATTGGCAACAAACTTGGTCTACCCATCATGTTTGATCTCTATTGGGGACCACGAACTCCTTTTGCTGATTTTGATTCTCCTAGAGATCCGGGGCTTTGTTATTATACTTGGCATGGATTGGTTATCTTCTCATCATGCTAGTATTGATTGTTACAAAAAAAATAATTACTTTTCTGCATACCAAATCAGCCTATATTTTTCTTTGAGGGCATTAGGCATGATTTGCCTCCTTGCTTGATATCGACACTTCAAGTTTATCTTCTTATGCAGAAAGGTTGTTTTTTGTTATATGGTGTTTGTAAAGGAGCATTCAAATCAGGAAACCCATCTAGATGAAATTGTAGTGGTCAAAGAATTCCCCGATGTATTCCCAGATGACTTGCTTGGTTTACCTCTAGATAGAGAGGGTGAATTTGCTATTGATCTGGTCTCCAGTACAACCCCAATATCTAAGCCTCCCTACAGAATGGCACCACTCGAGCTAGAGGAATTAAAGAAGCAAATACAAGAATAATTAGATAAGGGTTTCATACGACCCAGTGTATCCCCATGGGGTGCTCCGGTACTATTAGTGAAGAAGAAGGATGGAACATTGAGGCTTTGTATTGATTATAGACAGTTGAATCATGTGACCATCAAAAAAATGTGACCATCAAAAATTTGTTTATCCCATACCTAGAATTGATGATTTGTTTGATCAGATCAAGGAGATGTAACTAGGCGAACTCATGCAATGCAGAAAAAGTATTCACACTGGGCAAAGATTGACTTTTCGAGGTTATTTGGTGGATGTGGAAGGATCAGAATCTTTAAAGACACACAAACAAGGAGGAGGATATTTCAAGAAAAGATCTCAAAACGAAACACTTTACCCAAAGAGAAAAATATATTTTTATCAATTTTAATTTTGTCTATTATGAATTCTTGGGAATGATGCCAAATTGCCTTTCGGTAATTGAGTTATAGTCTACAATATGTGTAGTCAAATGCCATTAGCACTCTATGAGTTTTACGGCTTGGAACTAATTAATAGGATATTTATTTGTAGAAACTTTACACATAATCAATTTTACTTTTACTTA
>LS990919.1:27026311-27036311 GCA_900464855.2 Musa schizocarpa
GTCACTACTATCGAACGCCCCATCCAGCCCTGCAGCACCATCCCCGGGGTTCCAGGGTGCTGAGATGGCTGACGTTTTGCTCCGCTCATGTCGTTCGCCACGGCACGCAAGAACTGCACAAAAACTGGCCAAAACGGCCCAGAAACGAGCCAAAATTGGCCAGTTTTGTCCTAGCGATCGAGCGACGAGCGGCGGACAGCGAGCGAAGCGAGAGGCAGCACCGTCCCTGCTATACGAATGCCCCATCCAGCCCTGTGCCACCCGGGGGGTTCCAGGGTGCTGAGATGGCTGACGTTTTGCTACGCTCATGTCGTTCGCCGCAGCACGCAAGAACTGTCCAAAAATTGGCCAAAACTGGCCATTTTTGGCTGAGCGAGCGAGCGGCGAGCGGAGGACAGCGAGCGAAGCGAGAGGCAGCACCGTCCCTGCTATATGAACGCCCCATCCAGCCCTGTGCCACCCGGGGGGTTCCAGGGTGCTGAGATGGCTAACGTTTTGCTCCGCTCACGTCGTTCGCCGCGGCACGCAAGAACTGCCCAAAAACTGGCCAAAACTGGCCATAAATGGCTCAAAACTGGCCATTTTTGGCTGAGCGAGTGAGCGGCAAGCGGCGGACAGCGAGCGAAGCGAGAGGCAGCACCATCCCTGCTATACGAACGCCCCATCCAGCCCTGTGCCACCCGGGGCGTTCCAGGGTGCTGAGATGGCTGACGTTTTGCTCCGCTCACGTCGTTCGTCGCGGCACGCAAGAACTGCCCAAAAACTGGCCAAAACTGGCCAAAAACGGGCCAAAACTGGCCATTTTTGGCTGAGCGAGCGAACGGCGAGCGGCGGACAGCGAGCGAAGCGAGAGGCAGAACCGTCCCTGCTATATGAACGCCCCATCCAGCCCTGTGCCACCCGGGGGGTTCCATGGTGCTGAGATGGCTGACGTTTTGCTCCGCTCATGTCGTTCACCGCGGCACGCAAGAACTACCCAAAAATTGGTCAAAACGGCCCAAAAACGGGCCAAAACTGGACATTTTTGGCTGAGCGAACGAGCGACGAGCGCCGGACAGCGAGTGAAAAGAGAGGCAGCACCGTCCATGCTATACGAACGCCCCATCCAGCTCTGTGCCACCCGGGGGGTTCCAGGGTGCTGAGATGGCTGACGTTTTGTTCCGCTCACGTCGTTCGCCGCGGCACGCAAGAACTGCCCAAAAACTGGCCAAAACTGGCCAAAATGGGCCAAAATTGGCAATTTTTGGCTGAGCGAGCGAGCGGCAGACAGCGAGCGAAGCGAGAGGCAGCACCGTCCCTGCTATACGAACGCCCCATCCAGCCCTGTGCCACCCGGGGGGTTCCAGGGTGCTGAGATGGTTGACGTTTTGCTCCGCTCATGTCGTTCGCCACGGCACGCAAGAATTGCACAAAAACTGGCCAAAACGGCCCAGAAACGGGCAAAAACTGGCCATTTTTGTCCTAGCGATCGAGCGGCGAGCGGCGGACAGCGAGCGAAGCGAGAGGCAGCACCGTCCCTGCAATACGAACGCCCCATCCAGCCCTGTGCCACCCGGGGGGTTCGAGGGTGCTGAGATGGCTGACGTTTTGCTCCACTCACGTCGTTCGTCGCGGCACACAAGAACTGCCGAAAAACTGGCCAAAACTGGCCAGAAACGGGCCAAAACTGGCCATTTTTGGCCGATGAAGCGAAGCGGCGAAGCGGCGGCGGACAGCGAAGCGAAGCGAGAGGCAGCACCGTCCCTGCTATCTGAACGTCCCATCCAGCCCTGTGCCACCCGGGGTTCCAGGGTGCTGAGATCAATGACGTTTTGCTCTGCTCACGTCGTTCGCCGCGCACGCAAGAACTGCCCAAAAACTGGCCAAAAACAGCCAAAACTGGCCAACGAGCCAAAACCAGCCATTTTGGCTGAGCGAGCGGACAGCAGAGGCATGGCGCCCCTGGAGGACATCGTCTGAACCCAAAGCCAAAGAGATCTGAGAGGCAGCACCGTCCGAGGGCATTATCTGAACGCCCCATCCAGCCCTTGGCCACCCGGGGTTCCAGGGTGCTGAGATGCATCCATAACGTTTTGCTCTCGTCAATCCTGCAGTGACCGTTCCGTCATTGCTAGCCAGCTCACGCAAGAACTGCCCAAAAACTGGCCAAAACTACCCAAAAACGGGCCAAAACTGGCCATTTTTGGCTGAGCGAGCGAGCGGCCAGTGGCGGACAGCTAGCGAAGCAAGAGGGGGACTAATCCGTGCGACGCAGGGCTGGATCTCAGTGGATCGTGGCAGCAAGGCCACTCTACCACTTACAATGCCCCATCGCGTATTTAAGTCGTCTGCAAAGGATTCGGCCCGTCGTCCGTGCGGAATTTCACTTCCCGATGGCCGCCCGTGGCTATACCACCACGAGGGCTACACCGGCGACACGAGCCCATGGGGGCCAAAGGCCCCTACTGTGGGTCGGGAGGCGAACGACGGGCGAGAGCTATAACATCCCTCATTTCTGAATTTTCGTATAAGTTTCTAGTTGTAATGTATGTATCTATTTTAAATTTGATAAAAAGTCAAAGTATGAATCTGAGAACATATTCATAAGAGTTGGAGGATTTGTTAAAACAAAAATCTGAGGACCTATATGTAAACCCTGAGGACCTAATCGTAAATATGATAAATACAAGGACTAAACTGTAAAATGTACAAAAATACAAACTCCACCGCTTAAGCCTCTCTGCCTTCGTTCTTAAGGAAGCAGAGAAGGCAGCTGCGTGGATGATCTGGGAAAGAAAGAAAGAAAGAAGAAGAAGAAGAAGAAGAAGAAGAAGAAGAAGAAGAAGAAGAAGAAGAAGAAGAAGAAGAGGAAGAAGAAATTGGGGCTTTAAGTTTTCTTGCTCAATCTTCAAAATTGGGGGTCAAAAATTCTCAAAGGCAAGTGTTCTAACCCCATCCTACAGAATTTTTAGTCTCTGTTTTTATGTTGATTCAAGACAAATTGAAGGATTTCTATTTTAGAAACTGTTATGTCTCTCTTTGGACATAGAACCATGGATTTTGAAGTCTTTTTTTCGGTAAACTGACCCCTATACACTGTTTCAGCTATAAGTTTTAGTACAAAACGTGAATTCGGGCAGGAACTATTTTGTCGGAAATTAGACTCATATATCTTCCATTTGACACTAATTTTGTAGATTTTGGACACCGAATACTTACCCAAACATCTGATTCAATTGAGCCTATAGACGCTGTAAAACAGGGTTCAAGATTTCTGACCTGTCGATATTAAAATGCCTATAACTCCCTGCTGAAAATTCTGAATTGTACCAAACTGATTTTATCTGAAACTAGACTTGAAAATCTTTCCTTTGACATATAGTTTGAAAATTTTGGAATTCAATTTCCTACCCTATTATCTGTTGAATCCGACCCTATAAATTCTGCAAAACAGTGATTGTGTTTTTGACCTTGTGTTACCAAATCAAAGGTAACTCCGCGTTGGGAACCCTGCTTCATATGAAATTTGTTCCATCAAAATATAGATTGATATATGGTTCGACCATAGCTTTCTTATGGGTATTGGAGCATAATTGATATTCTGAAGTATTTGTTTGATGTGCCACTGGAATTCTGTCCGAAATCGAGCTTTGGTCGATTTCGCATATTCTGCTCTGTTCCTTTGGATATTTGAATTCGTCTAACCTTCTTATTGGAATTGAGCTAAATATGATTGCTTGGAATCCCTGTACACACTTGTTTTTATTTCATTCCAAATCTGAATACATTTGTGAGAGATTTGTTCTTTGTTTCGTATTGTCTCGAAAAGGCACATGCACGTTTGTTGTTCCGCGTGTGCTTCCGATATATGCTACTTATTGTTAAAACTGTCCTCTTGTACTCTGGTCTAAATATGATTGCTTGGAATCCCTGTACACTCTTGTTTTTATTTCATTCCAAATCTGAATACATTTGTGAGAGATTTGTTCTTTGTTTCGTATTGTCTCGAAAAGGCACATGCACGTTTGTTGTTCCACGTGTGCTTCCGATATATGCTACTTATTGTTAAAACTGCCCTCTTGTACTCTGGTGTGTGGGATTGTCTGGACCTTTGCCAGAAATGGTACAGGGTATGCGCTTATTACCCGCTCTGTGGAGTCCCGCTCTGTGGGATGCGCTTATTACCCGCTCTGTGGGGTCCCGCTCCGTGGGATATTCTGGACCTTTGCCAGAAATGGTAAAGGGTATGTGCTTAGAGCCTACGATGCTCTGCCGGCCCCTCTGACTTCACCTAGACGTGGGTGGAGGGATCTCCCAGACGTGGGAGACTTTTGTCAGGTGGTCATTCAGAAATGGATGAATCACATTCTGACTGAGATCCCACCACACCTTCTATATGTTTGATATAACATCCAGAGTTTTGGTGAGTTGTTTTTATTCATGCTCTATTTAAGAATGATATGATTGCAACGTCAAGGACGACGTTTGAGCTTCTATACGATATTTGTTTTTGATATGCTCTGAAATGCTTCATTCATTGATGATTTTGCTTCGAAATGTTCCATATGCCGTTGATATGCTTCGGAACATTTTATATGCCATTGATAAGCTCCGATATGTTACCTTTGTTACTGATATGCTCCAATTACTCTATGCCCCAATCTGTCAGGAACCAAATATGTAAGATTGAAAGGACAATTGTGTTTCTGCTCTTAATGATATTATGTCTACGAAATCGTATATTCTGCCTTGTATTTTGGAACTGTATCTCTTTGGAAGTTGTACTATTTTGATATGGATATGTTAGTCACTTGTTGAGCTCTTTATGCTCACCCCGTTTGTTGATAAATTTTTCAGGGATAGCATATTGCTTGCTTAAATGTTAAGATTAATGAGGCGGTGGAAAGTTTAGAAGATTTTGGGCAGATCCTTGTTAGCATATGTGTATTTGTTGTATAAGATACTCTGCATCTAATGAAATGTGACGATGAATCTAAACCTGTGGATTTTGTGTAAGATAAAGGATCCCTCATGTATAGGATTTTGGAATGTTAAGTTAAATTCGTGTAATGATATGATCTTATGGTAATCGTTGGTTTGGTGACTGCATAGACTTCCCCATTTGTGAATTTATATTGTGGTTATTATTTTGATGAGTTGAGTTCTGATTGTATGAATTATCGAGTGATGTGTGGTATGTTTATGAATTGCACAGGGTTATGAATTTGTAGACTATAGTGGTGAAATTTTGATCTGAATGTTTTCTTAGTGACCTCAAATGTGTGCTTGGATCTTGGGTTAGTTATGATGAAAATTTTAAATATTGTCGATATTTTGAGGGGCGTGACAGAGGTGGTATCAGAGCATTGTTTGAGGATCACTGAAATATTTGATATGTTGACGTGCAAAATATATTGAGGTCCAGTGATAATGATTGGTGGAAATTTTCTTTGGTGCATTTTAGGAATCTAGGATGATGAGGACATATGGTCCTCCTATTTCATTTGTTTCTGATTAATTAAGGGGGATGAAAGGGTTGATCGAGGATACAAAATCAGAGTAGCACGATGAAAACATGGTGAACCAAATTTCATTAGTGGTAGAAAAACGGATGATGCAAACAGAGAAGATATTTGATGTACAAAATTGTTCTAATGATCGAAAGAATTCTTTTGCCACCTTATATTGGAAGTAGAGGCTGATCATTAATAGCAACAAAGAAAATTATTTTTGGAGATCAGTGTTACGAATGATAAGGACAAGTTTACCAATAAAAATATGATTGAAAATGAATCAGAAAGTAATAACAAGAGTGTCAAGACATTTGGATTTGAAAAGGAAAGTCATCGCAAAAGACTCAATCATATGTGAATTGCAAGTTAAGTTATGAAACATGTTTGTGTTTTCGGGTGACTGGAGCCTATTTTGTTTGTGGAAAGTTGGATCATCAAATAAAAGATTGCCCTGTGAGGAAGAAGAAAGAGCCACTGTCTTCTAGACCCTCAGCCCATGCTAGAGTGTACGCTATCACTGAACAAGATTCTAAAGCTTCTAAATCAGTGGTGGAAGGTATTCTTCATGTTTCTAAAAGAAATGCAAAAGTTTTATTTGATCCCGGCTCCAACTTATCGTTTGTTTCACAATACTTTGCTTGTCACTTGGATATTCTACCTAAACCTCTGGATTATATGTTATATGTAACAACTGCTGTTGGAGATTCATTGGCAACAAACTTGGTCTACCCATCTTGTTTGATCTCTATTGGAGACCACGAACTCCTTGCTGATTTGATTCCCCTAGAGATCCAGGGCTTTGATATTATACTTGGCATGGATTGGTTATCTTCTCATCATGCTAGTATTGATTGTCACAAAAAAATAATTACTTTCTGCATACCAGATCAGCCTATATTTTTCTTTGAGGGCATTAGGTATGATTTGCCTCCTTGCTTGATATCAGCACTTCAAGTTTACCATCTTATGCAGAAAGGTTGTTTTTGTTATATGGTGTGTGTAAAGGAGCATTCAAATCAGGAAACCCATCTAGATGAAATTGTAGTGGTCAAAGAATTCTTTGATGTATTCCCAGATGACTTGCCTGGTTTACCTCTAGATAGAGAGGGTGAATTTGCTATTGATCTGGTCTCCAGTACAACCCCAATATCTAAGCCTCCCTACAGAATGGCACCACTCGAGCTAGAGGAATTAAAGAAGCAAATACAAGAATTATTAGATAAGGGTTTCATACGACCCAGTGTATCCCCATGGGGTGCTCCGGTACTATTAGTGAAGAAGAAGAAGGATGGAACATTGAGGCTTTGTATTGATTATAGACAGTTGAATTAGGTGACCATAAAAAATAAGTATCCCATACCTAGAATTGATGATTTGTTTGATCAACTACAGGGTGCACAAGTATTCTCTAAGATTGACCTGAGGTCAGGTTACTATCAGTTGAAGATCAAGGGGGAGGATATTTCAAAAACAACTTTCAGAACTCGATATGGTCATTATGAATTCTTGGTAATGCCTTTCGGTTTGACAAATGCCCCTGCAGCTTTTATGGAACTAATGAATAGGATATTTCAACCGCCCTTGGATATCTGTGTAATTGTATTTATTGATGACATATTGGTGTATTCAAAGAGTAATCAGGAGCATGAGGAACACTTGAGAGATGTGTTGTCCATACTAAGAGAAAAGAAGTTGTATGCGAAATTCAGCAAATGTGAATTTTGGTTGAATGAAGTTGCTTTCTTAGGCCATGTGATTTCAGGGAAGGGTATATCTGTTGATCCAAGGAAAATAGAAGCTGTAGTTGAATGGGAAGTACCAACAAATGTAACATAAGTTCGAAGCTTTTTGGGCATGGCAGGTTATTACAGGATATTTGTGGAGGGATTTTCTCGAATCGCTCAACCTCTCACCAACCTCACTAAAAAGAATATAAAATTTGTATGGGGTGATGATTGTGAGCAAAGTTTTCAAGAGTTAAAAAGAAGATTGACTAGTGTCCCTATTCTCACTATTCCAAGTGGTAGTGAGGGATTTGTAGTTTATACTGATGCTTCAAGAAAAGGCCTAGGATGTGTTTTGATGCCGGAAGGGAGAGTAATTGCTTATGCTTCTAGGCAACTTAAAGGTTATGAATTGAATTATCCAACTCATGATTTGGAATTAGCAGCAATTATTTTTGCTCTAAAGATTTGGAGACATTATTTGTATGGTCGACAGTTTGAAATCTTCAATTGATCACAAGAGTTTAAAATACATTTTCACTCGAGAAAGAGTTAAACATGAGGCAGCGAAGATGGATAGAACTTTCAAGGATTATGATTGTGCCATCCGTTATCACCGGGCAAAGCCAATGTTGTAGTGATGCACTTAGTAGGAAATCTACAAGTTTTATGGCTAGTAGTCCGGTTTGTGAAGCAATGGAAGTTATTAGAAGAAAATTTTGATTTGAAAGCTTTGAGGAAAGAGCAAGACTTGATGATATTGATGGCCTCCATTCAAGTGCAATCCGATCTTATTCAACAAATTAAGGAAGGACAATTACGAGATCCATATTTAATCTACTTGAGGAATAAAGTAGAAAAGGAATTGAAGCCACAATTTCAAGTTTCAAAGGATGGCCTATTGAGATTTGGGGAGAGGGTATGTATACCAAATGAACCAGATATCAAGAATCAAATCCTAAAGGAAAGTCATACTTCAAAGTACACCATACATCCTGGGAGCACTAAGATGTATAGAAATCTTCAAAGTCATTATTGGTGGGAAGGCATGAAGAAGGAAATTGCAGTGTATGTTTCAAAATGTTTGACTTGTCAACAAATCAAAGTAGAACACCAAAGACCTGGAGGGTTGTTACAACCTTTAGATATTCCTGAATGGAAATGGAAATGCATTACTATGGATTTTGTTTCAGGACTACCCAGAACCTCTAAAAAGCATGATGCTATTTGGGTTATCATTGATAGGTTAACAAAATCTGCACATTTCCTACCGATTAATATGACTTATTCGCTTGATAGACTTGCAGATTTATATGTCAGTGAAATAGTAAGACTTCATGGTATTCCAAAGGAGATCATCTCTGATAGAGACTCCAGATTTCTCTCTAGATTCTGGAGAAGATTACAGAAATCTATGGGCACTAAAGTTAAGTTTAGTACTGCATATCATCCTCAGACTGATGGTCAGTCAGAAAGAACAATTCAAACACTTGAGAATTTGCTTAGAGCTTATGTTATGGATTAGAAAGGTGAATAGGATAAGGATATTTCACTTGTTGAGTTCACTTACAATAATAGTTATCATTCAAGTATTCAGATGGCTCCTTATGAAGCTTTATATGGGCGAAAGTGCATAACACCTATATGTTGGGAAGAAGTTGGTGACAGAAAGCTGTTAGCACCGGACAAGGTACAAGAAACTTCCGAGAAAATTCAAGTTATAAGGAAAAAGGTTAAAAACGGCTCGGAGTCGTCAAAAGAGTTATGTCGACAATAGAAGACGAGACATTGAGTTTGAAATCGGAGATTTTGTATTCTTAAAAGTCTCCCCTTCCAAAGGCATTATAAGGTTTGGGAAGAAAGGAAAGTTAAGCCCAAGATTTATTGGACCTTTTGAGGTTCTCGAGAGGGTTGGTTCTGTCGCTTACAGGATTGCCTTGCCACCAGCATTGAGTCATGTCCATGATATATTTCATGTCTCGATGATTAGGAAATATATATATGACCCTTCTCACATCATTAAGTATGAGCTGGTGGAGATCGATAAAGATTTATCTTATGTGGAAGAGCCTATTCAGATTGTTGACAAGAAAGAAAAAGTCCTAAGGAATCGGGTCATCCCACTGGTTCAAGTAAATTGGAGACATCATTCTGGAGAGGAAACAACTTGGGAGCTAGAGGAGGAAATGACAAAGGTGTACCCCCATCTTTTCATCGATAGAGGTACGATAAATTTAGAGGACTAAATTTTTCTTTTAAGGGGGGGAGAGTGTAACATCCCTCATTTCCGAATTTTAAGTATAAGTTTCTAGTTGTAATGTATGTATCTATTTTAAATTTGATAAAAAGTCAAAGTATGAATCTGAGAACATATTCATAAGAGTTGGAGGATTTGTTAAAACAAAAATCTGAGGACCTATATGTAAACCCTGAGGACCTAATCGTAAATATGATAAATACAAGGACTAAACTGTAAAATGTACAAAAATACAAACTCCACCGCTTAAGCCTCTCTGCCTTCGTTCTTAAGGAAGCAGAGAAGGCAGCTGCGTGGATGATCTGGGAAAGAAAGAAAGAAAGAAGAAGAAGAAGAAGAAGAAGAAGAAGAAGAAGAAGAAGAGGAAGAAGAAATTGGGGCTTTAAGTTTTCTTGCTCAATCTTCTCAATTGGGGGTCAAAAATTCTCAAAGGCAAGTGTTCTAACCCCATCCTACAGAATTTTTAGTCTCTGTTTTTATGTTGATTCAAGACAAATTGAAGGATTTCTATTTTAGAAACTGTTATG